>CM065709.1:28557701-28594317 GCA_017654935.2 Phymorhynchus buccinoides | reverse complement strand
ACGTAATGTATTTCAGTACTCGTACGATTTGTCAGTGTAACTTGATAAATAATACTCTACACAGCAACCCCTTTCATCATGGACACTTTGTGGCCCTTACTAATGCTCAGAGCTGCTTCTTGTGCTGTGGCCACATTCGTGTCAGTGCTGTGTGGACGAAGGAAAGTCACGGTTTGGCTAGCATAGTATCGTTTACTATCATTGCTGTTAACAGTAACCTGTCGCGACAATTATGCTAGCAGAGGATCTTGGTAAAGGTAGCGGACCAAAGCGGTATTTGCACTGGATACGCCCAATTTTACCCCACACGGTTCATACCGTTTGTGTTACTGGTTCTTTTCAACAATGTCCTGTTATGGACGCTGTCAGGATCTGTTGTGGAAACAAACCAGGGTGTTTCTGTAAAACACTCCACCCCTGATTCCAACAACAGAGATGTCGTCACTGGAACGCGTCACTTGATTGCTGCAAGTGCTCCGGTTTTTTCTGCTATGGCTCCACCCTGGGCGATATATTTAATAGTGAGTAGTGTATGGCTGATTGGAAAGACATAACCAATAACACAGAACGGACAGTAACTGGGTGTTTCGTGAGCCAGCTTTTTCTGTGGTACTCTACTGTGCTGTCAACCATGTTTTTTTTTTTTCTACCTTTTTCTGTGTAAGCTCCAGACCAGTTCAGGAGCCTAGTTCAGAAAGGTAGTTGGGAGTCACTGGGATTTATGTCCTGAAAACAAGCGCGAATTTCTTTAAGCAACAAATACTTTGTAGGAATAGAACGGTAAAGCCAGCCTGGGCGAAAAAAAAAATGGTGTCAGGGGACAAACGAACAGCTACGTTAAAGCTGGTGTTTTACTGCAAGAACACGATGATGTTCACAAGACCCGTCCAGATGGCCATCTCATGCAGGTCGAACTTACCTCTTTCAGCATTTCTGTTCTCACCCTGAACGACACCTTGCGGCGATTTTCCCTGGTTATTGATATCATTTTTTACCCCTCTTGGATTATACGTCATATCTGATCAGAAACTGATTTTAATGTGTTTGTGCCACACAATACTTATTGTATTTTAATAGTCCTTTCGAAAATTTTGCTAATTTCGAGGATATTTCCAACCATGAATGCTAAAGAGTCTAGCCAATAAATGGTTTATTATATAGAATTTATAAAACCGATTTTCTGGCGTGAAAGAGATTGAAATGTGTGCTGATACTTATATATTCCTCTTTAGACGGTTTTCGGTATATTGCAGTCACAAACTCATGATGAAACTGGTATTAAGATTTGGAATCCCCGTGAAAGAACGATTCTGTAGCTCTGCAATCAGAATTGACCTTGATGACTAGTTTCATTTTGTAATGAAATGTTCCGATAATTATAATAATTTAATTCACTTTATCTCCAGAAACTTTACAATGTCAAAAGTCCGTATTTAACTATTGTCCGTTTGGTCTGTGGTGGACAAAATGTGTTCTTAACTGTAGCGAAATTTCTAAGGCTTAAGGTCTGTGTACATACACGTTAACAATATTCACAAAATACTTCTCTTTCCCCAGGCACACAGTGAGTTGGCAGTCCTTCATGAGTGGCCTGACACTGTGTTGCCATTAGGAAATAGAGATATCCCTTGTCACATTTTTGGTCAGCTGTGATGCAAGTTGTTGTTTTAGTAGGGTTATTGAGGGGGGTAGGTGTCATTCGTTTCCCCCCCCCCCCCCCCCCCCCCCCCACCCCCCCCCGTCTCTGCCATCGTACCTGACGTAGCAATCTTGTTATCAGGTTTCTCGAGACACACGCGGGGGGGTTTCACATGTCAGGTGAGAAGTCAAGGTGTTTGAAAAAACGGTTAGGTGTGAGCTGTAGTTTCGTTGATTTTGTGTCGAAGTTTAGAGAAGGTCACTTGCGACTGGAACCTGAGAGACGAGAAGATCTAAAAATTTATTTTTCTCTGGAAGACCGCGGAAAACGTCACCGTTTGCAGTTGAAGGATTCGAGGCAATGCAAGAGAAAAAAGATCTAGCCTTTCGTCCGAGGGAAAGAAGAAGACCAATTAGAGGAGAGGATGAAAAGAAGTATTGACCGTCACAGTCAGTTAGGAAATGGTCATCCAGACAAACATTTTGAGGCTTAATTGTTAGATTCCATTGTGGGTTACCTCGCGTTTTCGTTTCGTTAGTCACAAGGTGTTTTGAGGTTGGTAGAATATTGCAAATGGGTAATTAGGATTCTCCCCTTTAGGGAGAATACCATTGCATTCGTAAAAAAAAAATAATTAAATTTTCTTTTTCTTCCCCTTTTTTTTTGGTCTGATTTGGCTGAAATTTTCAAAAAAGTTGCAGGACCTTATGGGTATGTTAAATTTGAAATATTAAATGATTTCGCCGAATTTTCGGAAAAATATGACCGAAAAACCGCGAAATGGGCAACATTTCAATCTTGAATATCTCAAAAACGGCTAAAAGGATTTCGTTCATATTTTCGGAATTGACTAAAAGTAGATTTGCAGCACTTGTGATATAAAAACCGAACCGGAAGTGCCCCAGCTATGGTCAGGCAGCTTTTATTTGGTTCACGGAATAGCCCAAACCTGAAGTTACGTCACAAAACTAACTAGAGGATTTTGTAGCCCTTACTCTGGCCCAGGTTTGAAAGGAGTTTGTTGACGATATGTTTAATAGTTTGGAAGTTATTAAAATTTATGTAAATTTGTTGTCACTTTCACTTATTCCCATTTATAGAATTTTTTTTGTTTTTCATCCCATTTCGCTGATATTTGCAGAATATCTGAAGGACACTAATTCTTATGCTGAAATTTAAATAGCATACCGATTTGCCTAACTTTGGCCAAAATATGGCCGAAAATGGCCAAAATGTAAATCATGAATAACTTGAGAATGTCTGCACAGATTGTGTTCATAGTCTCAATATTTTATTAAAAGTAGCATAGCAACACTTTCTATGTAAGATGAAACCGGAAGTATCAACCGGAAGTATATCCGAAAATTACGGAATTTGGGCAAATTTTCATTTTAATTGCGGGAAAACCCTTTGACAGTGTGGATTCATATTTTCTATGTTTAACAACAACTTTGTTTCCAGAGATACAGAGACAGATAGAGAAAGAGAGAAAAGAAGCGAGAGAGAGAGAGGGAACACACTGAACACTGAACACCGAATGTTTTATTTGCACATTGGCCTTAGGCCACAATACAAAGGAAGGGTTAGTAGGGCTAGTTAGAAACTTAATTGTAGAAGCATGAATATACAATTAATCAAAGCAACAGCGAATCAACAATGTAAGATATGCGGAAACATTAACAGCCATCGCTATATGAATTATGTCTTTGACATTGAAAGAACGCATAGCATCAGCCTTATACGAGTCGTCTATCCATATTATCCCTATTCAGTGGGGGAATGCATAGCAAAGCAAGCAGCGTTT
This sequence comes from Phymorhynchus buccinoides, assembly GCA_017654935.2. Lineage (NCBI taxonomy): Eukaryota > Metazoa > Mollusca > Gastropoda > Neogastropoda > Raphitomidae > Phymorhynchus > Phymorhynchus buccinoides. The sequence continues at coordinate 28,590,874 of CM065709.1, read as the reverse complement.
CCACGAAAAGCTGGATTACTTAAAAAATAATGGAGGCAGAGCGGGGCATAACTAAGAGCGGGGCATAAGTGTTCCAATTTGCACTATGTTAATATTTGTTCCCATCCACGAAGACAATATTCTGGAAACAAACAATATAAGCACAAGTGCACGATTTGCACTTAATGATCATATAAATTAGGTTACTTAAGAAATAAAGTGGGTAGAGGGGGGGTGGGGTCATGTACATCTTCGTATCACTCACATCAGCTTATTTACAAACATGCAATTAATGCTAGAGCAGAACCAACAATATGAATGCCAAAACTGCACATAATGATTACGGAATCTTTCATGAGTACAATCAAATAACAAAAGGCATATGCTATATACAATCGATAAAGAATCAAGATACCAAAAACAGTATGAACTTTAACATGCATTCGCAAACAACAAGTTAAACTGTTAATGGCATGAAATACATATCTAGATACATTGTACCTATGGTGTGGATTATTTGTTTTAAGCAAAACATGTACAGGCACATGTAACGATTCTTTCATGAATTTGTCTCGTATATCATTATACTGCATGCAATGGAACAAGAAATGGCGTTCGTTTTCAATTTGACCAACACAAAACGGGCAATCTTTCGCTCTTGCAGAATTGTTGTATCTATAAACATTATTATTCAGAGGAAGTACATTAAACCGTAGCTGAGAAATTGCTACCCGAAAACAGTAAATATCCATTTCAAAGACATACATCTCTTTTTCGAAAACAGTTTTGAATGATCTGTAGGCATTGTATCTGTCTCTATCTCTGATTGTTCCATCCCACTCTTGAATAAACATGTCAATCAATCTTTGCTTAAATAAAGAAAAAATAACCACAGGGACTCTTATTCAAAAAACACAAAGTTCAAAACGGTAGGTTTCTGTCCCTTTTATTTGAAAAAAAAGCACAGACGTTTCGGAGACTAACTCCGTTTTCAATGTGAAGATAATGAGAGCCAAAGTGTTGGCGAGAGATTTAAATACAAAAGGAAGAGAGTGAGTAGAAATAATAAAATATCAGAAAAACGATGACGTGAAAAAACCGATGATGTGAAAAAAATGATGACGTGAAAAACCTGAGTACATATTAACATTGCGTCAACGTTTGAAAAGAGACCGCTTGAACTTGAGGAAAATGGACATATAAATATATTCAAGAATAATTTAACGTTACCGACTCCTTGCTGTAACCAGACGATATTGAAACCTGTATTACACAAAATCTCTCTAATTTTCAAAACCCAGCAGTTCTTACCAGAATGGTCTAATTTAAGCAACATTCCATACGCTTTAAATGGTAATATTTCATTATCCATTTGTACTAATTTAAACCAAAGGCGTACACTTGCAACAAAATAATTAACATACAATTAGATATGTGCAATTTATTATCTCCCTTGAATGTTACGTAATGAATTATTAATTATTTCCGCAACACCTAAAAAATCAAAATGTCCGTGTTCCCACGGTGGTGACTTTGAAATAAAGACGATTTCTTTCTGCTTATGCAAAGAAAATTAAATTACTAAGTACTCACTGATTGTGTGAAGGAATTGTTTTGATTGTTAGCTGGGCTTGAAGGGTTATCGTTCTAATCTACGGTAATTCAAGAGAGGCAACTGATCGGTAAACTGAGCGTTCACTTTGAAAGCTGTCGGCTCAGAATTTAAGCCTTCAGCAATGTTTATATGAAGGGATGGAGATGGTCAATCCTTTTCTTAAATCTTGTTGTCACGTACGGAAAATTTCCACTGCTCAGTTGACAGCTACCGATCACAAAAAATGGCTTCGCTTTGGGCAGCGGTTTGTTTACGTTTTTATAAGAAAAGTGACTTCCCTTTCTTAACGATGGAACGAAAATGGCTGGGTTTAGCTGCACGACTCATTGGTAAGCTGGCATCCTTTGCTGAATTTAGCGTTTATTCCAAGCATTATTTTGCTTCACACGAATAATCTTATACTTACGTTTGCTTCGACGCTATAAACGTAAGTATATTATAATGCACAATGTATCCGATCGTGTGTTTTTGAAACTTTATTTTAGTCTGTTCGAAAGATGATCGTCTGTACAGGGCGATCTCATTCTCTCGTTCGCGATGTGATGTGACGTGAAAGAAGCCATTCCTAAAGTGGAAATAGATTTTTTGCTCGATTCATAGATCATTTTTAACGCAGAAACCAATATTAAAATAGTTCTTTTCTCAAATCTGCTACACATAATTTCCACAACCCGCACTCTATCTGTGAATGCTTACTTTTTGTAAATCAATTGAGTTCTGTCAAACTTTCAATCGCCTTGATTTTGGAAGAAATCAGTGTCACAAACTTTTCTTTGCGAGTCATGAATGAAAAAGTAGAACAATACTTCCAAAAATCGCGCCTCCTTTTGCAAATTATTGACAGACAACACATCTTTACTCCAAGTTAACTATTTTTCTCCAATTTTATCAGCATTACAATGGGAACGCTTAAATATATTTTTAATGCACATCTCTAATACAATGGGTACCGTCCCAGGTCGCCATATACAATTTTATTTGGCGTTCTAACTGGTACCCCCAGAAGGCTCTTGCATACCAATAAATGAATTTTTTTGATATGATCAAATCGCTTGGTCTTAATTCTTTATAATTTTGAAAAACCCTACAAAGTTGTATAGCAGCTTTCTTTCCTTTGGTTGCAAGATGTAATGTGCCTTTTCTAGTACTCAACATTGTTGTAAAATTATACCCCAAATAACAATACTCATTAACTGCATCTAATCTCTTACCATTATAGTACCATTTATCATGTTTACCAAGAAAGCCTCCCTTACGAAATACCATAACTTTTGTCTTGTCAATGTTTACATTCATTTTCATATCATCACAACATGCTTGCAATATATTAAGTTGATTCCTGTAGTCCAACTGGGGTAGTTGCTATCAATAGAGAGAGAGAGAGAGAGAGAGAGAGAGAGAGAAGAGAGAGAGAGATGAGAGAGAGAGAGAGAGAGAGTTCTTACACTGTGCTACAGTGAAGCAAAGTGACACTGACGTCATTGCTGTCTTGAGGTAAGCTGTGACGTACATTAGCTTATGACATTGCAGTAGGCCACAACAATATCAACAGAGAGAGAGAGAGAGAGAGAGGTAGAGAGAGAGAGAGAGAGAGAGAGAGAGAGAGAGAGAGAGAGAGAGTTCTTACACTGTGCTACAGTGAAGCAAAGTGACACTGACGTCATTGCTGTCTTGAGGTAAGCTGTGACGTACATTAGCTTATGACATTGCAGTAGGCCACACACAATATCAACAGAGAGAGAGAGAGAGAGAGAGAGAGAGAGAGAGAGAGAGAGAGAGTTCTTTACACTGTGCTACAGTGACGCAAAGTGACACTGACGTCATTGCTGTCTTGAGGTAAGCTGTGACGTACATTAGCTTATGACATTGCAGTAGGCCACAACAAATATTCAACAGAAGAGAGAGAGAGAGAGAGAGAGAGAGAGAAAGAGAGAGAGAGAGAGAGAGAGAGAGAGAGAGATAACTCGAACTCGAAATTTTTAATGAGGAGTAAGCATAAATAACTGCAGGTCCTCTAAATTAATAGCATATGAAGTGAATAAATAAATACATAAATTGCAAAACAAACTCAAATGGTTCAAAAGTAAACAATGTAACAATCAAATGCAACAAATCCAAAGAACAAGGACAACATGAAAGTTAATAGTTTTTCCTACATGAAATATAAATCAACATTCTCAGAATTCCTTTCACACACATAAATCATAGTTAGACAAGTAATCAATTGACATACACAGCTTGACCGCCGAACCGAGAGGGCACCTTTGCAGAGAGAGAGAGAAAGCGGATTTCTGCCCACACTACAGCACAGTATGGCGGCTGCCTGACAGAGGAGAGGACACCACCACCATTCTTTGGGCCCCTTCTGCCAGCACCGCCGCACGACATTTGACACTGCATGATGACCATTCCATGCACCTGTCCAACGTTGGATCATCTTCGTTGAGCTTTGCTCCGAACCTTGGACTCTGAGGAGGACTCAGGACCATCTTCTTCTACTACGACTGTCTTCCACCTCTGTCTCCACCAACGACGTCTCTTCCTGATCTTCACTTCACGTCGTTGGATCTGTCTTTTGTAAGCATCAATAGGGCACTAAGGTTGTTGGGTTTTTTCATTTTGTTTTTAGCAGTACGATGTTTTATTCGTCTGCTTAGTTGTTAGGGTCAGAGGACGTGCCACAAAAGTGGTATCCCTGGGAGGACTGCGCTGGCCACCCGAGCCCTTGCACAGCAGGACTCCCAGGTCTAGGGACTAGGACCATAGCAAGCTAGATTTCACTGATTTTTTCACTTTTACATCTTTCCTCCACTATCTTTTTTTTCGACACTTACATGTCGTTCTTATCAGTCTGTCTGAACCCCCCACTTGTAGGCTTCTTGCCGGTGGGATCGGTCTTCATAGCATAGATTCTGTAGGGTAGTTCCTCCTTCTCTAGGGTTGTTTTGTTTTTGCCAGCCCCCTAAATTGTTGGGGGAGTTTGTGTGCAAGCCTAACAACAAAACTAGTTTAGAGTAAGTCTTTTATAAATTTAGGGTATAGGAACTTCTTTCATATAGGTGTTGACCCTCTCCTCCTCAGAAGAAAAAGTAATAATATAAAGACTTGCTAAAATAAAATAAAGATTTGATGCGTAAAACAATAATGTAAAGATAAGATAAAATAAAATAAATTTCGATTTTGGACCCCCAGTGTTAATTATAATAAGACATTGTGCTAAAACATTAAGAATTAATACGATATAATTAACTGAAACAAAAAAAAATCGCTTTGATTTGACTTAACTACCCTGTAGATTAAATAATTCTGGACAAATTAAAATCAGGTGATTTAATATGGTTGGACTTTTTTAGGTAAATATTGAGCCTTGGGTGTTCGAGTGTTCTGGTGCCTTAAACATAATAACCTAAACCTAAAAACTTGTAGAGATATTTTTTCTACATAACAGCCCATTAGATCTCATAAATTACACACAGATATAAGATCCTGTGGCTCTTTTAGGGTATTTCGAAACACTTTTTTTGAATATAGCTGGAACAGTCTTGTGACACCAGCTACGAAAATTAGTGTAAGCATTTGATTGGTTCTCGCGGGAACCACACTATTCTGATTGGTTCCCCCGGGAAACAAAGAAATGTAGGGCGGATTTCTGCTTCGAAACGGCCACGAGGGACTCTTTTGTCCTTCCTGGTCCTGTTGCGGACACTGGGTCCGTCCTATTACAACTAGTTTAACTTATTTAAGATTGTTAAAAATACCATTGAAGAGACCATGACTAATCCTCAAGTGATTACCCACTACCTGGACACAAGTTCAGAAGAAGACTCCATCTTTACGGCAGAAGCTATGCTAAAAAAAACAAATGAAAAAGACACTCTTACCCCAACAAGAAGAGCTAAAAGAAAATCGAGATACTCCAATGAAGAAAAAAGCAGTCCAGAGATGGCACAGCCTAAAGATAAAAAGAATAGAGAAGACCTAGGTTCAATGGATGAGATGGAGAGTGCTGTCCCCCTGTCTCCAACCATCCAAATTGTCAAAACCCCAGTTCAGGAGAAGACCTCTATGGCACTCCCCCAAGAGAAAGAAAAAGATTCCCCAGTGGCTCCTCCCTCAGTAGAGGAACCCATTACGATCTGGGGCCCCAAAGACACTAAAGAAAAGAAGAACGAGGAGTCAGAATTGGACGTACAGATACTAATAAGGGGAATGGGCACTGAATTCGTTCAAATTTCCAACAGCGAGTAAGACACCCCCACCCCCCCCCCCCCCCCTCTCAACCACACAAAACCCAGTTACACCCGAGATCTATATTCAGTGCCCAGTGATCCTGGAGAATCTGCGCACTGGCGCAGCTACCTTCAGGGCGCTGGGTCCGACAACAAACATGAATATTTTCAGAAATAACGTGGGGGACATCCTCAGCCAGAGGCCACTAAATGGAAACCGCTGGTTGATTGGCTGTAAATCGGCCTCTCAACAATATAAACTGGCAAAACTAACATCAATCGCCTCCATGTAACATTAAATGTGTCATCCCTGAGGCCACTACTGAGGGGGTAATTAAGCCAATCCCCTTCGAGGAGGATCTCGAAGACCTATTAACGTACATTCCAGATGCCAAATCTATCCAGAGACTCCAGAACAGAGATGGCACAGATTCTCGTGCCATCAAAATTATCTTCAGAAAACCAATCCTGCCTGCCTTGGTGAAGATTGATGCCCAGGAGTTCCCTGAGTCACCATACGTCGCTCCAGTGTGACGATGCTGCAGGTGCGCTCGATATGGGCACGGTACTGGCCAATGCAGAGCAAAACTCGAAATTTGCACCAGGTGCTCTGCCCCTGGACACTCAGCCAAAAACTGCAGTCAAAATTTAAAGTGTGTCAACTGTGGCGGTGGACATTCCGCCGCCTACCAAGGATGCCCCCAGTATCAGCTCAGACTGAGGGCAAACAAAATTAGAGGAGAAGCTTTCTTGCCCTACAGCGAGGCCATCAGGAGGGCTAAGGAAAGTCTACAAACAGAAAAAGATCAAAAAGATAACCAACCCAAAATAGACATGCCCACAGTCGACCCTAGTTGGAGAGTGCAATGGATTCCCGTTGGGAGTCCGTCTGACTCCTACGCCAACAGGGTCAGAGGTTATAAACCAACAACAAAATCTGATGTAGATCAGCCTGTTCCGACTCCTCTGGACCATCTATCACATGTGGAGGGCCCGGGGGAGGCGGAGGAGATCACCTCTCCACTCTCAACCCATAAACGGAAAAAAAAGAAAAAAAGGAAAAAATCACACAGAAAAAGCTCTGAACGACTAACAGAGGAGAAAGTAGAAGAAATGATCTCCAAACAGTTGGTGAAAATGAATGAAACAATAATGACGACAATAACCAAACACATAGACAACACATTGACAAAACAAACCCACCCAACAACCTCCCAACTTGTAAATCTTAATATCCCAAAAGAAGAAAACAGATCACTGAAAGAATCATTTGTAACCCGCATTCTCCGAAGTCTGGCACAAGCCAGAACCTCCAACCAACCAAAATCTTTAATCGAGGACCTTTCCTCTCTGATTACTGACACTGAGGATCTCCCTATTGATCCCAAGAACGCTCTAAATATTATGCAACTAGCAGAAATCGCCTGTGGCGCCTCCCCAGCGCCACAGGGAACAAGACATAGATTGGGTTCGCAGAAAGCGAAACCCAAAGTTCTACCTTAACTTTAACAACCCATTAGAAATTCTTTTATTGGTGGGGATGGAGTCCCTCCGGGGCACAGGCCGGACACCTACCTGCACTCCTACTCCCTTTCCCTCCTTCCCCTTTTTTAACTAAAACATGCGCCTGAAGGGCCGAAGCGACTCTTTTTGAGCCCACCATTTTTTAAAATCCCTTCCCCCTGCAGATGGGTGTCCGGCGCGCGCAACGGGGGGTTCTTTCGTAAACCGTCGCGCGTTTGCGCTCGTGCTCCCCCCCCTTTTTTTGGACTGCCCAAGCGGTACCTTGCCACTGCTCGGAGCGGAGAGGAGGGGTCCCTTCCCCTCCCACCCTCCGTCCCGAGCATACAGGAGTCGTTAACCATCCCCACCCTCAACTTTCATCTTCATTACCAAGTAAAAGCTTAAAACTTCTTTTTATTTCTCTTACTTTTAGACTCCATCATGACATCAGGGGCGGGAGAGTTTTTGTTGCTACGCCCCCTTGGGATCAGTTGGAACAAATAAAACTACTTATAGTAATGGAGGCCTCTGGCGGTATGTTCCCCCACTTATTAACAACATCACCATATAATACAACTTGATTCTGATTAAGACTGGTTCGTCCACTTAAAAAACTAATTACCAATGGTCAGGTTTTATGACCTAATTATATATAAACAAACAAAATTTTAATAGTAACTTTTAAAACAAAACGAATCTTGGTATTTATAAACTGACTTTTTACAAAATTTTAACCTATTTTAACATATGAAAACTACTAGAGATATATACTCTAATAAAACATCTCTATACTATGTATATCATGTCCTAAGGGACAAGATTTAACAGGCTAAATATTAATATTTCACTAAATAGCTTGTATGTAAAAGATGTGTACATAATAATAATGTACATATACATTTTTAAACCACTAAATCTTTTATGACCATCTGGTTATGTACATATTACTTTACAACCACTTGGCCATTGATGGATTTTGGTTGAGACTGGGTCCGCCCACTTGGAGACCTGTCACTAATGGTCAGGTTCCATAACCTAACTAAATATAAACAAAAACATTTTTAATAGTAACTTTTAAAATAAAACGAATTCTGTTACTTATAAATTAAATTTTTACAAAATCTTAACCTGTTTTCACAAAATATGAAAACTATTAGAGGTATGTATCTTAGTAGGATATCCCTATGTCAGGTTATATCCCAAGGAACAAGAATTAATAAAATAGCAGGATTATAGTTTTCTATATACTTAGAAAACTATAAATAAAAATTATTTAATCACAACTCTTAAAATAAACATATTTTAATAAAAACAGTAAATACAACTAAATCAAATAAAAAGACTAAATAGTTTGTATGTAAATGTTGTGTACATAATAATAATGTACATATCACTTTTAACAAAAACCTCTGGTTTTAACTCTCTTAAAAACCATTAAAATAAAACTTTTTATGATCACTTGATAATTATCTGTATATATTTATCTATGTAGGCCCATGCCTCTAAAGAATTTTTAATAATAAAGCTCTTTGAGCACAAAAACATGGATTTTAGAAAGCAAAAAGCTCAGTTGAGCGTAAAGCATGAATATTAACTGTAGCCCTGGTTTTTTTTTAATCATAGACTTCCTCCAACCTGCCAGACTTAAAAGCAAACGGCCAAATATCTTTTACAAACAAAATATTTTATCAAAAACATAAATTTTTAAAAATTCTAGATTTGTGCGCAATTAAAATTTCTATAACTTTAAAATTATCTCTATTATTCAAAAATCCACTTTTTTTTCTCAGGATCTTTATAATTTTAAATGCCCCAAATAGTCTTTTGACACAGAAGGCGTTAAAATCTCTACTTTTCTCTCTCTCTCTCTCCTCTCTGTAATCATTGGACCATTTTACAGTATAAGATAATAGGAGCATAAGCTACAGACAAGCACACTTACTATGGTTATAACATGCACAATAGATAAGTTTAGAAAAGGGTAGAAATGAACTGTTATAGCCTTTCGAATAAATATTTATTAAAGCATATTTTAAATGACAGTGTAGCAGTGTGGGGACACAGCTACTATTGCCCTCTAAACTTACTCGTAGCAGACGCCTATTTTTGCTAGTTTGGAGTTATCTGCCCGAGTTAACTCCCTTGAGATTTATTTGTAATTAAATTGTATTTTATCATATTCTTGCTTAATTAAAGTTTGCATTGATATAAGATGCATATGGTTGGAACCGGAAAAAATTATAGATTTTATTCCATAAATTTGTATTAATTGAGATGCTCGCATAGTCTGACAATTTAAGATTTTGTGATTGGTAAAATTAACAAGTGGGTCAAAATATTCCAGGTCGCTTCGCATGTTTTCTATTCTTATTCAAAATCTAATCAAATGTTTGAATTTCTAATTATACAACCTAAATCTATAATCTATCCCCTTTCATTTCATATATGGCATGCTATGGACCTTTTCCGTATAAACTTGTAGTATTGCAAATTGAATACAGTCCATTCATTGTAGCTATTCACGAACCTCCCGAGTTCTTTGTACGTTAGTCTAGGCCTATACCATGTGCGAATGCCGTTTTACTGTCTTTCGAATCGAAATACTAATTTTCTTAACCAAGCAATATTATTTTGATTCGCCCTTTTGTTTTCGTTCTAATAGATAACGAAACCAGTTTTGTATATTCAAAACGGTCTTGGACCTTATAGATTTATAATATTTTATGATTTAAGATTCGCTTCAAACCACAAGCATGATGCCTAGAACAATAGAAATTCGACTTGTGTTTTCTATCAAATTTCGGGACACAAATTATAAACTTCATAGATTGAATTGGGACTTGAAATTTATACAAATTAAAGTTTGTGTATTTTGCTTTTTTATCATTAGTTTGTTATTCTGATTTGTGAAGCAGTTATTTAGTTATTTTTATAAAATATGGGTTGGGCTTGTTAAAAGGTGGGATCAGTTTGCACCTTAATTGCAAGTATTTCTTTTTAAAGAGAAACCCCGGACTATTGATGAATGTCATATTATTCCGTGTTTTTGAAGCTTTCCAACCATATGCATCATGTCTTATGTATGACGACCGTAGAGACAACACACCTAAAAGGTGTAGTAACAAACACAAGTTTGGCAGCCATTAGCTCTGCGGGAGCAGATTTCGTGAAAGGTAAAGTTATTGTCTTTGCGGTCCGGGTTTTGTCAATATATCTAGCCACAGGTAAAAATTTAAGAGAGTCTTATGAGAGACTGTAGTAGACTTTAGGAGGACTGTAGACTTTGACTTACCTGAGACTCTACCTGAGATGGAGAGAGAGAAGCATTAAAGAGAGAGAGATGAAGAGAGAGAGAGACCTGTGTCAGCCTTGACTGACTGTTGCTGTTTGCTGCTTGCTGATTGTTTCCTGCCTACTATTCCTGCACTCCTGTCTGTCCCTGCACCCTTCCACTCCACACCATCACAACAGCAATGCGCTTTTAGTTTTTATGCACTCAGGGATTTAATTCCACAACCTTCCACCTTAGTATGTTAATGATGACATAAATAAGACTGTTCTAGGTTGGGGGAGGAGTATGGTTTCTTTATTCTGCACCTGAGTTACAGGAAACATTTTACATAAATTAGGAGGTGCGAGTCCATTTAAAATTGTATACACAATTTAATACACCCTTATTAAATTGGCATTTAGAGTGGATGGGAAGTATGTTAACAGTTTTATAATCAGCAATTGATAGATTTGATGATTTAAGAAGAATTATTTTAATTGCACGTTTATAAATACTTTATGAAATGTCTTAGACTGTTTTTGCTTGATTGATCCCAAGAAGTTGAAAAATAATCAATGTTAGGCTGAATATATGCACGAAAGAGGAGCTTTCTGGTGTGAATATCAAGAAATTGCTTGATTCTGTTTAGTTGAAATATTTTGTTTTAGATAACTTACGAGAGAGAATAGAGGCAAGGTACGACCAAGAAAGATTGTTGTCAACCCCCAGACCAGGTATAGTATGCGAGTCCACTTCCTCTATAAACTTGTCATGTACTTTAATTTTTGGTAAATCAGACTTCATGTTCTGTCGCTTTTGTTTTGTGGTAATTAGCATAAGCTTTGATTTTTTTAGGATGAAGGGTCATGTGGTTATATTGAGTCCATGTCACAAAGTTGTTCACGTCTTTTTGTAAGTTGGTAAGTACTAAGTCAGCTGTCTTGTTCTTGTCGTGTATAGTAGTATAATTGGCAAAAAGTTCACAGGGACAGGAGATGTGTAAATGTAAATCATTTATATAAATAGTAAAACGAATGGGACCCAAGACTGAGCCCTGAGACACACCATACTTTACTGATATTAATGAGGATAATTTACAGTCCCGTTGGACCAATTGCCGCCTGTTGGATAGGAAAGATGATATGAGACTAACCGATTCTGTTGACAGGCCATATAGAGTTAGCTTTCTCTGGAGAAGGTTCATGAATAAACTGACGTCACAATGTTTCAGTGACGGGAATAGCACAGTCTTCCTGTTCCGTAAAAGGAGTACAGTGACAAAGTTAGATCACTGATTAAGCTAAAACAACATGCACAACAATATTTTGTAAAGTAGAACAAACTAAACAATAAACACTAGCTTTAGATTACTTACAGCTATGAGCAGAGATCAGTGCTCAACATTGCAGGCTCTTGACCACAGTTAGGCACACGCACACATTCCCCAGAGTGGCTGGTGTAGGCTCCCGCCTACACTTGGCTTTGCTCGACTGACGCTCACACTGGACCAGCCGCACAACTTAAAGCTTTACGTGCCTCCCGCTCTTAAAAAGCCTATACTGGACATTTCTTGTTTATAAAGTTGTTGAGATGGGGGGGTGGGGGGGGGGGGGAGGGGGGGGGGGGGGGGGGGGGTGGGGGGGGGGGGGGGGGGGGTGGGGAAAACGTTTAATTTGTTTTTAATAAAGTTTTTAGTTTTTATTTTATATAGGTTTGAATTATAGGTGCCATGGCTCGTATTTGTTTGACCTTTTGTTAACTAGCTAGCTGGTTCTTATAATATTTATTTTGGTATATAAAATTTATGATAAAAATTTTGTATTTGCTTCATCTTCTGATTAAAATTTCCAGGACCACCATTTAAAATGAAGTCAAAAACGTATAAAAAAAAATCAATTAAGGTCTGTCCTACTAAGAGGGCCCAATTATTTACAAAAAAAGACTATTTTTCCAAAAAAGTTAAAACTGTACATCCAGCCGTTGACTCCATGACAACCAGTGCCATCAGCCAAAGACTACTTTTTTAAAATGAGCCGAAGCTGTCGCATTGGCTGAGACCAATGCTAGTATTAAAAAGTTTTAAATGGGTCCCTGTTGGATTTAATTAAAAGGTAATTTATTTTTAAACTTCGGGCTCTAAAAGGCACAAACAAATGAGGCCAGAGTCCTGGTAAAAACTTATTTAAGAGATGGGGGATTTATACAGCGGGAGAACAGATCAGAACGGGGTGGGGGGGGGGGGGGTGGGGGGGGGGGGGGGTGGGTGGTGTCGTGGGGGGGGGGTGAAAACAGGTGGGGGTGTGAGTAAATTCTGAGAAAACGACGACATGTCAGTGTCTCCTCCCCCCCACCCGTCCCAATCCTGGAGTCCAACAGGGATTAAATGTTCAGATAATGTTTGTTCATTACTTACATTTATAAAAATAGTTTTTAAAAGGCTAAACGATTCCTGTTTGTTTGGCCGGGGGGAGGGAGGGAGAGGGACCCCCTCCTCCCCGGAACAAACAGACCCCCTGAGGCAGGTCGTCCTGTAGCAGAGTCCTTATGCCTGTTCTGAAGCTTATCTACACTTTAAGATCTAAAAAAAAACGCGGCTACGGAGCGAAAAAACATAAAAAAAAAAAAACAAGGTTAAACAAAAAAAACAAAATTACTGTTTTCATTAAATTAAAAAGTGTAATTTTAAGAGACGGCCTTTTATGTTTTGCATTAGCCGGTCAAAAGTGACGGCCAAGGGGTGACTGTCTGAGGGTCTCCGCCAGCCATACAGCTGGGGACCATCCCTCTGACCCCTTAGTGAGAATGTCTTTTTTAGTATAATGAATGTTATGTAATTTCAATTTATCTAGTAAATCTTTAAGTTCTATTTTTATTTCTACGCATGGGTTGAAGAGATTGTTTACGTTCAATGCCTCATTGCATTTACACTTTATTTCTGCAAATTTACAGCGTTCTGATTCTGTTCTTAGTCTAAATATTGTTGACTGTAAAGATCGTTGTATATTTAGAAACAGGCCTTGAAAAACCCTTGTGGGTGAGTTTTAGTATATTCTTCTAGCTCTTCTGCCCACTCCTGAAAAGCTGATGTTTTTAATTTTGCCTTCGCTTCTTTAATAGATAGTTTTATATCTATTTTTGTCCCTGCATGGCCCTGGGCTGCCTGTTTTGCAGCCCTGTCTGCCTGATCATTACCTTTTATACCTGTATGGGATGGGATCCATATTATTTGTAAGTTTGTTCCTTTTAATTTAATACAATGTAACAATAAGTTAATTTCACTTATCACTTCAAATCTGTTTGATGTTTCGTTTTGAATAGCTTGGATCGAAGATAGTGAATCTGTAAAAATAGTCACGGTAAATTATTTATGTAATTGCAGGCCTCTAACAGGGCCCACAGTTCAGCGCTAAAAATTGACAAGTGATCATTTAATTGAAATGATTTAACTATTTTAAGTGAGGGGATGGCAAAAGCGCATCCAATCTTGTTATCAATTTTAGAGCCGTCAGTGAAAATTTGCATGTAGTGTCTTAAACCATGAACTTTTTATTTGGCTGCGGCGCTGATTACATTTATATCCTGTTTAGAGTATTGTTCGTGTAGTGTTACATCAAATGTGGTATCTTCTCTTTCCCACGTAGGGAAGGTTTAGTTACGGGGTGAGGGAGAAGAAAACGTCCCTTAGTTCGAGATTTGCTTTAGCAAATAGGCATTTTGAGTAACTAATTATGTCTTTTGTTTTTTAATATAAAAGAGGTTGCTTCCGTTGTAGTTTTGAGTAATCCAAGGAAGGCTCCCGAATATCCATTATAAATTCTTGGTCTGTATCTGTTTTTTTTATAATAACATATTTATTTAAATTACCGCGCACCATCTAATTATAAATTTGGCACAATTTAGCTTTATAAGGTTTTCGAGTGGCAACCATCCCACATCTCTGTAAACTAGTTTGTTAATCGCGTAGGATGGTATACCTAGGGCTGTTTTGAGTGCTCTGCACTCCATTGATTGCAGCCGTTGTACCTGGTCTTTACTTAGGGAGTGGAAAACTTCCATTCCGTAGGTTAATCTACTTCTTACTAGAGCATTAACTAAATATGTTAAAAATTTGGGATTTTTTGCCCACGGTTCTGTGGAAATAGTTTTTATACAATTTAGTGCCTGGTAGGCTTTCTTAATTAGGTATGAAATATGGACATTCCAATTAAGGTTTGGAGTTAAGGTTACTCCTAAGAATTTTACTTTGGAGCTTTGTTGTTTTACGTTCCCTAAAATATCTAATGTTATATCTGTTGTTTTTAGGTTTGCAAAAACCATAAACTGACACTTTTCCGATGATAGCGTAAAGCCATTATCTTCAAGGTAAGTTGCTATGGCAGTTGTATTCTTTTGGTGGCTTTTATAAAACTTTTGAAAAGTTCTACTTTTAGCATTAGCTTTGCACGCGGACGTCCATATCGCAATGTCGTCCACGTACATTGAAATTTTAGACAGTTGAAGTGGGGTCAAGTTTATATCATGTAACATAATGTTAAAAAGTATTGGTGCAACTATGCTTCCCTGAGGTACGCCCATGTCCAGGTTGTGGGCTGTTGAAAATGAGTTTCCTACTTTAACTTTCATTTTGCTATTTTCTAAAAATGTTTTTATAAAATTAAACATGTTGCCCTCTATGCCGAGCTTGCTTATTTTTTGAAGCAGCCTCCCATGCCAGACAGTGTCGTAGGCCCCTTTGATGTCGAAGAAGGTAGCCAGTACCTTCCTCTTTCTTTCTCCTTTTTCGGGTGAACGCCTTTCTGTCTGACATGGGAGGTTAACTTGACTACCTGCTCAATGCAGCTTCTATGCTTAAGGAATCCTGCTTGAAAAGGGGGTAAAATATTATTTTTTTGTAAAAAGTATTCTAATCGTAGTTTAACGATTTTTTCGTATATTTTCCCCAGGTGATGGGTGAGGGAGATGGGCCGGTAGCTTTTTGGGTCCTGTCTCGGTTTTCTGGGTTTCAGGATACCCACTACCTGTGCCTCTTTCCAGGCCTGCGGCACCTCCCCCCTCGCCCAACACCTAGAGTAGAAATTATGAATAATCTTTAGATGCGAATGGGGTAGTTTTTTTAATACTCCAAAGGAAATTGGATCTTCTCCTGTAGCTTTTTTTAACTTTCTTTGTTAATCTTAGGGCTCTAGCAAGCTCGGCAAAAGTGAGCGGTGCATTGATTACATCGTTATTATTAGTTGACTTTTCAGTTGCTGGTATTTTAGCTCTTCTATTTTGTTCATGTTGTGGAAGAGATTTAGTTTGACTTGCACTGGCAAAAGTTTCTGCTAGGGTGTTGGCTGTCTCTTGATTGTTTGTAGTAATTTTTTTGTTCTTGTTCAAAACTCTAGTTTTCCTTAATCATCCTTTTAATTTTAACTTTTTTAGTTTCTTCCAGGCCTTTCCCAAATCTGTATAGTTTGTAATTTTTTCATCAGTAAAGTATTCTAATTTGGCTTTTGCTACCATCTTTTTACTATTTTTTTATCGTCAAAATTTTCTGTTGTTGGAAATTTATTAAATATGTTACTTTTTTGGTGTTTATTTGTAACTGCTTCTGCACACTCTCCGTTCCACCAGGGGTTATTTCTGGTGAAACTGACAGTGGTTTCGTTTTGTGTGGTCATTGGTATCGATTGTTGACAAGCATTTAATATGTTACTTCTTATATTTTGATAGTACATTTCGAGGTCTTGATGTTCTATCTCCTCTATAGTAAATGAACTTAGGGCCGTTTGAAATATTGGCCAATTTGCTTTTTCTAAATTGAATGTTTTTGAAGTTGATGTTTCTTGATTTATTTCTGCATTAAACGTAATGGAGATCGGTTTATGGTCTGATCCCAAGGGATCTACTAAAGGAGTCCAGTCACTGTTTATTTGTAAGTTAGGACTAACAATAGTGAGATCTATAGCTGACATATTTTGTCCTTGTTGGTCCGGATAGTGTGTGTATGTTCCATCATTTAGTAAAATTAAGCTTGAGGGTAAAATCTCTTGTGTCAGTTGGTTTCCTCCTCTGGAACTGGTGGTTCCTTTCCTTTCCCAGGACGGGTGCTGGGCATTAAAATCCCCAACCACCGTCCAGGAATTAGAGGATGACAGAGAGGACAGCCAATTTGTTGTAGGAGCTGCATTATAGCCTTTTGGAAAATACATATTCAAAATATTTAGTGGCTTTTGTTCCAATTGAATTTGAATAGTATTTGAATACTGAATGTCCTCTATATTTAAAACGGTAGGTGATTGTTTAATATAATGTAAATTAATACTTACATAAGTTGCTGTTTTAACTTTACCAACCGTATTACTAACATTTGGTGGGTAACAAAATCCATCAATGTTAGGTAACTGAGAAAAATTTACGTTTAAAGATTGAATACACAGTATATGATACTGTGTGGAGGTTGTAGCTAGAAAATGTTATTAAGTAATCCTTCGTTGTATTTATGGATCTGCAGTTCCACTGCAGGATATTTAAAGTGGCCTTATGCTTAGACAGGATAAGAATAGAGGGTTTCGATAAACCTTATCTACTAAAACAGGTTAAAATTGGTTTTCTATTGCCACTAGCCATATTGTTTGGCTTTGGAAGCCTGGGATGTTAGTCTTTGTCTTTGTCTATATGTTTCTCCTGGTTCACACACTAATTGTGCCAGGCGATAGAGGTTACTATCTTGTGTCATGGGGATGGGAGTAGTGTTGGAGGGTGTCATAATAGATGATAGTCCTTCTAATAGAAGACTAGGTTTGTTGCTGGTTTTCGCTTTGGCGAGGCTAACCAAAATATTAGTCATGAACAGCTCTTTGGGGATTTGCTAGAAGCTGTTTGGGTGAAAGTATTAAGCTCTGCAGCTGTTTGGTTTGAGATTGATTTGTTCTTGAAACTTTGTGAAACAGTTTGTTATCCATGTATGTTGTTAGTTTGGTTACAATGGATTCCGTTTGTTTTTCAATTTGTTTGTTTACAATTTCTTCTATTTTTTTTCCGTTGCTGCATTTGCCAATGCTAATTTGACTTCTTGAGCTCTGTTTCTGAGTGTTTTAGCTCTTGAGCTTGTTATTCTGGGTCTGAAGTGTTTTTTCTTTGGTTTTATTGACCTTGTTTTGTTGGTTACAGTGGAGTTTGGAGGGCTGTTCGCCTGCATTGTCTCTTGGGACGATGTGTCCTGATGCCTATCACTTTGGCAGCGTAGCTGCCTGGAGGACTAGGTCTATAGCGGTCTTCTGTTCTGCATGTGGAGTGTACCTTTGGGGAGGGGGAGTGCACCGATGACACTCGGGTTTGTTTTGTCTTTTCTGTTTCCAAGTCTATTTTGGCTTTTCTAATGGCTTCCGAGTAGGGAAGGAACGACTCCCCACGAATGCGGTTTGCCCTGAGCCTTATTTGATATTGTGAGCATCCCAAGTATGCTGCTGAGTGGGATCCTCCACAATTGACACATTTCGGTGTAGTTGATTTGCATTTCGAGACGTCGTGTCCGACCTGGGCACATCGAACACAGGTCACTCTCTTTGAGCGGCACTGGTTCGCACTGTGCCCAAGGCGGGCACAATTCCTGCATCTTCTAACTGGTGCCACGTAAGTGTGTACGTGAAATTCTTCGGCTTTAATTGACCATGGTGGGGAGGGTTGGCCTGTTAAAAATTATCTTGACAGCTCTTGAGTCTGATCCATCTTTGTTTTTCAATCTGAATGCAGATTTAGCCTCTGGAATGCTCTGGACGATGTTTTGGGTGTCTTCCTCCAGAGCTACTCCTTTGATGACACCTTCATTTGTAACTGTCGGAATAGAACATTTTATGTGGATTTGTGAAATCTTTTTCATTTTGACAAGCTGCTGCTGTTGTTTTACTGAGTTGCACCCAATCAGCCAGCGGTTGTTGGAAAGTGGGCGCTGACTGAGGATGGGGCCTATTGTTTGTTTGTAAAGTTGATAACTTGATGTAGGGCCCAAAGCTCGAAACGTTGCTGGGCCAGTGCCTAAATCTTCTAGCACCACTGGGTGTTTAAAAAAGACGGGCGGTGGAAGGTTTTGTTGGTTGATTTTTCTGGTTTGATTAACGTTTGGTTGTTTTTGGTTGTTTTTAGTTCCTTTTGTGGGCACTGTGCCCCAGACAGACTCTATACCCTTGGGAGTTCCCGGGATGGGGTCTGCAAGAGACGCCGCCCCAAGGGCTGAGTTTTGAGAGGTTTTTCTGTTGGTTTGTACAGTAAGGTGATCTTTGATGGGGGATTCTCCCTCATCTTCTCTTGGTCTTTTTTCATTTAACCGATTATTTTGAGTTTCCGGGGGTTCGTCCGAGCCCCTGTCTTGCCTGCTTCTTTTCCTGGTGGATTTTGGATTGGCAAGGTTTACGTTTTGTTTTCTCCTTGGGGAGTGATCTTGAGGTGTTTGAAAGACTGCATCGTCTCTGGTGTCTTCAAGTGCCATTGGTGACACATTAGAAGTTATAGTTTCTGCCTCTGACTCAATGTCAGTGTATTCAGAGTCGCTGGACATGAAATATGTGTCCTCAGAGGTGTTTTTGTCACTGGGGGGGGGATCCGTGAGGTCTCCCCAGGAGGACGTGCTCCCCCTTGAACTAGGTCTTGTCTGTTCATAACAGGGAATATTATCCGACAAAAATTAAATCAATTAAATATATTTTATATTATAATTTTATACACTTTCTTATGAATTTTAGTCTTTTCAAAGAACGTAGAGGGAAACTTTTTCCTCCTTTCCTACCCTCGCCTAATAGAGGGAGAGAGGGTGGGCTGGGCGAGACGGAAAGGGGAACTCTACATGTTTACAAATGGTGCAGTTCTTTCGTTTACAAGGACGACCAATCAAAAATTGGCGTCTTTAGAGGGAACCAATCAGGTTCGAGTTGCTCTACGTAGAGACACTACAGTATTCTGCCGAGAGTTCCACTATAAAGCGTTCCTCTCAACAAAAATCGGATTTTTCTGCCCTCACTTTGTCTCTGGCGGTGAATAGACTTAATTACCGCAATTTAATTTGTGTATAACAAATATTATTATTAACTTTCAGTCACTTATTTGACTTCACTAGGAGATCCCCAAAAAGTGTGGTAGTCCCATTGATTGTACTTGATTACTTACGATTTTAAATGTGGGTGTTTTGTATTAAAAAAAACCTACCTATCACTTTATCTTTATTTTGCAAGTAATATTTTTACTTTTAGTTTCCAGTTTTTAATTTCTTTTAATAAGTAATCCTATCCATTTTTATCTTCACCTATACGTTCCCTACAAGACCGGGTCAAACAATAATAGAAAAGTCCGGAAATGTTTTTATTTAATTTTAACAATTTGAAAGAGAGAAAAGACCTACAAGTTTAGAAAAGACCTATGCTCAACTAGTTTTGTTGCTCGCACACAAATCCCCCAACAGATTAGGGGGCTGGCAGGAACCCTAACAGAATGAAGAACTATCCTAACAGAAGCCTATGCTATGAGGTTCCGTACCCACCAGGCAAAAGCCTACGAGTGGGGGGATGGATAGATCGTTTGGAACGACGGGATGTCGGAAAAAAAGACAGGGAGGAAAGATGACAAAGGAAAAAACCGGTACAATCTAAACTGGCTAGACGTCCTAGGCCCTAGCCCCGGGAGTCCTGCTGTGCAAAGGCTCGGATGGCCAACGCAGTTCTCCCAGGTATACCACTTTTGTGGTACTTCCTACAGACCCTAGCCACTAGGCAGCTGAATAACACATCATACTGCAAAAAAAAGAAGAAAAAAGACCCCTAATGCCCTATTAATGCTCACGAAAGAGGAAGATCCGGTCCTGCAGGAGACGCTGGGAAGCCCCCACTCCGGAAAGGAAGACTGCCGAAGTAGTGTCTCTGCTCCCAGAGCAGGTGGTGTAACACTAAGATGTCGTGCGGCGGAGCTGGCAGGAGGGCTCAAAGAGTGGTGAAGGTCCTCATCCTGTCAGTGATCCGCCGTACTGTCAAGTTAAAGGTGGCTGGAGGTCTGGGCAGACTCTCAAGGTAGCCCTGAAGTTCGCTGAAGAAGAGCAGCAAGAAGCAGCAAACAGCAAAGTGGTAGCAGCTCTGTCTCTTTCTCTTTCTTGCTTCCAGCTGGCCCGCCGATGTGTGGATGAAGACCAGCCGCGTTCATATTTGAATTACATAGGTCAGTCTGAGCTGCAAAGCCTGCGTCACATGATTGAGATCAAATCGACTCTTGTTACTTGTGTTTTCAAGCAAATCTGTGTTTGTTGGCAGTTGAATAACACAATGTATATCTGCAATGGTTTAACCAAGCAACACATGAAACATATCAAAATAAAGGCCGCGAACCCAGCTACAATCTGATACAAATGGATATAAAAAGTTATAAAGCTATGACTATTAAAATAGGCGAAAACTAGGTATTCTGAAAGCCACTTTAATGGGTTCTAGCATCTAAAAAATTAATAACTCTACAACTATGATACTTGGGGTTGATAAAAAGTACTGGGTTAGTACTGATAAAAAGAGGGCAATGAGAGCTTTATATTGATGTACTATGTCACTATATTAGATGACACAGTAAGAATATAATTAGCATTCATTGTGACAAAGAAACACAACTTTGTTAGAAGCGCGACTTGCAGGCTAGTGCAGCGCACTGTCCCTGGCTAGTGTGGTAGCAGACGACAAGTATAATGACGTCGGTACGACGTTTCGTCAAAAGTTAAGTTTGACATAAAATATATATTGTCAATACTAATGTATTACATCAAAGCGCTTTCTTGCTATTGAAAGGCGAAAGGGAAACCTTGAATAAAAAAAGGTTTCTAAGCAAGGAAGAGTGATGTAATTTAACAGAATAAATCGTTAGCTATATATGAGAGATATCGGCATTTTGAGGCCGTAATTGACAGACTAGTCAATTAAGTTACATAGCTAAGATAGGATTTTATGAATATGAAAATAAGAAAGAAAAATAGAGTTTTTACGCCTTCTGGGTCAAAAGACCATTTGGGGCATTTGAAATTATAAAGATGCTGGATATGAAAATAAAAGAGGGGGAGAGGCTAAAGTATGTTTATTAACAGGCTTAGGATTTGAATTGGTAGCCTGCCTTCGTTTTGAACCAAGGCGCGTGACTTGTTTGATTTGCATAAGGTCGCGTGACTACAAAGGAGACAACGCAATCGTGTCGTCTGCTGACACGATAACAATGGGTGTCAAAACTAGCGAATTGCAATTGGGCCATCTGTCCGCAGATTGATCCGTCTGCTTTGAACAGTCTTGTGACCAGTAAACTGGGCTATGAATAATTAGTGACGAGTGGACTACTTACGTCACTCGGTCACATTTGTTTTGTCCTCTTGTGAAGAAAATAACGTCACTTTACACTTCTCGTGTAGTTGTTTGTTTGTTGTATGTACTCGTAGTTCCTGACAGGCAAGGGCGATAATCTTAAGTAGGTGTTCGCATCTCATGTCACGAGACAGGGGCAGAGACATTTTCAGTATAAAGCCTCATTAGTTGTACAATGAGGAATTAGTAAATAAAATGTGTTTTGTTTTGTACATTTCTGTCTGGAGTGAGGTCGAGTGTGCGTGAGCGACCCATACTGTTGTCACTATTTTTCTTGAAACCCTGATCACATTCACCCTAAACATGACACCGTGAATAATGTTAACGTGTACCGAGACCTTTAGTAAATTTATGTAACATTGTATTCAGTGTGCTATTTATATCTGGGTGGAGTTTCTCTAGACGACGGTCGCCGCGCACCATAACTGTTCTAAGAAACACTTTAGAAAACGTTTGCGGAAGAATATTACAAGCTCTTGTCTGATTGGTCAAAAAAAGTATTATTTTAACCAAACATTAATGGACAAATCAATAACAAGAAATGTATTCACCCCATGCAAATCCGTGACGTGATAGTTCGCCACGAGATACTTTGGGAGCAGCCACAAAACGTTTTCGACAAACGTCAGCAAAAGAGGTGTTTCTTAGTACTGTTTTTGCCGATTTGCACTTACTTAGCGTTAGCCCTTGTGAAACGGCCACCAGATTTGACTTTTTAACGGGGGGGGTGTTCGTTTTTCAATTGTTGCATTTCTATTTGCTTGATTTGTTTCAAGTCCTCCATGCCCCAAAAGGGGTCAAAGGATTTAAACAATATTTGAATATGTGTGTGTGGTGTGTGTGTGTGTCTGTGTGTGTGTGTGTGTGTGTGTGTGTGTGTGTGTGTGAGAGAGAGAGAGAGAGAGAGAGAGAGAGAGAGAGAGAGAGAGAGAGAGAGAGAGAGAGAGAGAGAGAGAGAGAGAGAGAGAGAGAGAGAGAGAGAGAGAGAGAGAGAGAGAGATTGCCCCATTATGGTTGTTTTTTGCTATGCTTACATGTGAGCTTAATAATAGGACATTTCCCGATTTTATTGCTAGCAACTTCTTCCCTGGGTTTTTTTAGCGTTTTTTTAATATTAACTAGCGCAATGCCGAGTACCAGTAACGCCTAGTAACGGTAACGCCTAGTAACGGTAACGCCAAGTACTGCAAATGTGAAGCGATTCGGTTAAGAAACGGCGGAGTGGTATAGCGCGCGCGTTTCTAAACCGATTCGCTTTCCTGTTTGGCACACCGATAGTCACCGTCCCTGGTCATCTACCTGCCAAATTCGAAGGCAATCGGCCCAGAAACGCCGGAGATACGGGCGCCGAGAGGCCGGCGGATGCGCGTTTCGCGCATTTGCGAAACCGCGCAAATGATACGGCCGCCTCGGTTGCCGTTGCCATCGCCTCGTTAGGGCTCACAGCAAATTTGAAGCGATTCGGTCGAAAAACGGCGGAGTTATAAGGCCCGTTTCGTGTTTCAGACACACACACAGACACACGGACGGACAGTTGGATGATTCGTGCCACATAGGTAATGCATTTCAAATCTGTAAATATAAATAAGGCAACAATCCTAACGGAGCATGGCCAATGGCAGGGAAAAGGACAGAGAAGGGGCGAAGAACTTTTGTATATTTTGATTGATATTTCTTTGTAAGGATAAGTGATAGTGGTGTAGAGTGGCACAGAGGTAACGCGTTCGCCTCGTGTCAAGTAAACCCGAGTTCGAACCTGGGCACAGGGGATTTTTTCCTCTCACTTTGCACTAAGCATTACGGTCTGAACGTGGAGTCTTTCGGATGAAACGATAAACCGAGGTCCTGTGTGCCCATGCACTTAGCACACGTGAATCCCAGTGGCAACGAAACACTTGTCATTTGGTCAAAACTTACCCACCCCCCCCCCCCTTTTCCTTCCTCATCAGTCACAAAAAAGATTGCATGCAAAACTATTGGGTTGTCGCGCCCCTGGACTGCGACGCGCTCTCTAGGTGGGAGCAACCCGAATTTCACAGAGACGCCTCTGTGACTATAAAGTACCTAATACCTAATGTGTAGTAGTTTCATTCAGCCCACATCTCTGGGTTTTTTTCAGTCTGTCTATTTCTGCATATCTGTGTCACTGTCTGTTTCTCTCTTGTCCCGTCTTTCATTCTCTTCTCTCTCTCTCTCTCTCTCCTCCTCTCTCTCTCTCTCTCTCTCTCTCTCTCTCTCTCTCTCTCTCTCTCTCTCTCTCTCTCTCTATTGAGAGCAACTACTCCAATTGGACTACAGAATCAACTTAATAAATGGTAAATTTGTTGATTAATGGTGGTTTGTTGAATTAGTTTGGTGCATTTATTAATTATCGGTGGCTGATTGATGTGGGACTGCTTACTTGTTCTGATTATTTATTAATTAATAATGGATGATTGGTTGTTTGATAGATCAATAGTTTGGTATATTTGCAATCGACTTGTTCTGGCTAATTGTTTAACCATCTGTTTCATCAACTCAATATCACATTGGATTATTTGTTGTTGTTTTTTCTCTTTAATGTACCTATTTATTTATATATCTGTTCATTTATTTACTTACTAATTTTCGTTTATTTTTGCTTAAATAATTAAATCCACGAGAATTTGTGTTATTTTCTAGTTTTCGATGCACATGTTATGTGTCTTTATAACCCCCTCCCCCAGCTTCCCTATGATACGGGCAGAAGGCCTAGTCATTAAAATTGTTTGAATTGAATTGAATTGAATCTCTTTCTCGCTCCCTCTCTCTCTCTCTCTCTCTCTCTCTCTCTCTCTCTCTCTCTCTCTCCTCTCTCTCTCTCTTTCTATTCTTCACTTTTGTACATTATGGATGACATATAATTTAATATAACCCTTTCATTTTGGTTTGGAAAATATAATATCCCAATATGAGACATATAAGCTTGGTTTATAACGAGCGCATGACTTACTTTGCCGACGAGTGTTTTTGATGTTTGGCAGTCAACAACTAACAATGATCTCTATTGGCCTCTGCAACTATGGTTATTAACTCCCTTGACAGTGAGAGTGAATCCCTTGTTGGTCAGTACTGAAAGGGGCATTAACTTTTGCGAAAGGCAGCCATTTAGTGGCCTCAAATAAGGTAATTGGTGAGAGTTAGTCCCTTGTTTGGTTAGTTCTCAAGCATATACCAAGGGCATTCACTGTAGCAAAACATGGTTGTTGCAATGGCCAAGACTGTGGGTATTAGAGTGCCAGAGAGTCATTTTGTTTTCCAATGAATTTCCACACAAACTAGTAGATGGTAGCTGTCTATCCACCATCATACTACATAGTTTTATGTGACATTTTTGTTCAATGAAATCCCAATGGTTTATGGGTAAAGGTCAAGATTGTGCCACCCCCCCCCCCCCCCCCCCTACTATCTCGGTGAATTCTATTTTTTCCGTTATTGCCTTTCTTACCATACATAAAGCTGTATTTTAGGAACATTTTTGAACTAATAACCTTTTTGGAATACTAACCCTAACCCTAACCCTAACCCTAGCCCTAAACCTAACCCTACCCCCACCCTATAAGACGGAAAAAACGCAACGAACCACAACTGTGACAAATCGCGGTGTACTGCAGTACATAGTAGAAAGGCAAAAACGGAAAAAAAATAGAATTAACCGAGAAATTACAGGCGGGGGGGGGGGGGGGGGGGGGTGGCACATCTTTACCTTTACCGGTTTATCTGAACATTTTTAGTTCCTGAGCGAAGCTTCGGGTTAGTTCCCGAGCGAAGCTACGGCAAGTATTGTTTTCGATTCATCCGTCCGTCCGTCCGTCCGTCAGTCGTCCGTCCGTCCGTCCGTCCGTCCGTCCGCGTTTTCTTAAAAAAACGTTCACTCTATTTCAATCACTTTTAGTGTACAAGTTATAGAGGATATCAGCTATCGACTGATTGCGTTATTTTATATTTTAACGTCACTAAATGGCTGCCTTTCGCAAGAGTTAGTGCCCTTTTCAGCACTGACCAACAAGGGATTCACTCTCACTGTCAAGGGAGTTGATAACCCTAATAACCCCCAAACATTCAATCGTTTATATCTCGCGGACTTTTACACAGATTTCAATGCGGGGTTTTTTTCACAACGGTTTCTGATCAAAGGGCTATGACATTATAATAATACATTTGTCTGTGTGCTCATGCGCGCGTGAACGTGTGCGTGCGAATCACGGGGTTCGAACCCCAAAGCTGTATCTCAAGGGTTCGAACTGTGTGCATGGAATCGCTTCAAATTTACTGTGGTGGTGCATCACGGTACGCAAAAATGTCCCATACAATTTTCATAGTACCCATGCTGATTTTGACCTTGAAGTTTGACCTTGAAAACGTACATTCCTTCTACGGGCCATATCTTTCACATCGTTCGACTAGTACAAGAAAGGTCAAAGTCCAGGTCACAACGGATAGAGTCTGTGAATATGACCATCTGTAACCGGTCATTTACAACCACACATTTTTGACACATTTATTATTTTGTCATTTTGTTATTTATGTGTTTTTTTGGCAATTGCTCAGTTTCTTGTCACTGGAGTGCAGATGCGTCATGCTGCTGTCATGTGCCCTAGTTCAATTTCCGCTCGGGAAACGTATCTGCCGCTCGGCGATCCGCTTGTTTTTATTGAAATTTCGTGCAAACTGGTAGATGATAGCAGTCTTGCACCATAATGCTACATGGTTTTATGTGACATTTTGTTTCAAATAAATTCCACTCAAACTGGTAGATGATAGCAGTCTATCCACAATCATGCTACATAGTTTCATGTGACATTTTGTTTCAATGAAATTCCACACAAACTGGTAGATAATAGCAGTCTATCCACCATCATGCTACATGGTTTTATGTGACCTTTTGTTTCAAATAAATTCCACACAAACTGGTAGATGATAGCTGTCTTGCACCATAATGCTACATGGTTTTATGTGACCTTTTGTTTCAATGAAATTCCAAACAAACTGGTAGATAATAGCAGTCTATCCACCATCATGCTAAATGGCTTCATGTGACCTTTTGTTTCAATGAAATTCCAAACAAACTGGTAGATGATAGCAGTCTATCCACCATCATGCTACATGGTTTTATGTGACCTTTTGTTTCAAATAAATTCCACACAAACTAGTAGATGATAGCTGTCTATACACCATCATGCTACATTGTTTCATGTGACCGCTAGAATGCAGAATTCACAACGTCTGGAAAGAGACACGTGGGACGATCTAATCCGACCATATTTAGACGCAGCAAAAACAAGAAAAAGAAGATAGGCCTGCGAACAGGCCGGGTAAGTATCACTCTCAGTTCAGCCGAGTCATAGTGACCAAGGTTTGGATTTCATAGAAGCGGATTGAGAGATTAAGTCAAAAGCTTCTTAATTTTGGAATTTGGAATTGAAATTGAAATGGCCAAATTAAATTCCCAAAGAAAACTTCCTTTACAATGGCACTAGCTGAAACAATCACTTTAAAAAGATATATTAAAACTAAGAGGGTTAACATAAAAAGTTACTGTGTAAAAATGAAGACGAAACTAAACCAAAATAATAAAACAAGCTCAACCAAGTTGCACGGTCTGCAGCCCGACAGCTCACCCTGAAAACACAACTGCCGATTGTTTGAACAAAAGGGATATAATAAGGTAACAAAATATCCTAACAATAAGGAAGAAAACGAAGAAAATTGATTGTTTGAAGGAAACTGTAGGACTAGAAAACTGTCGGACTAGTTAACTGTCGGACTAGTGAGACTGACAACAATTCTCGAAAATGCCAACCCAGGACTAAAACCATTTAAAAACTACCACCCCCGTTCAATTTAGACTTCTGAAAATGAATACAAACCTTCCCACACACATTACTCACCCATCAAACCCGTGACTGATACAATATTTACATGGGGTCCCAGAGAGACCCGAAAACCCCTAAGTTGGCGGGTAGGCTGACGAAGCTAACCCCCTTGCCACACTTAGACCCTGGCTTCCCACAAGAACAGAGCTATTCCTGTGGCGAAACACCAGTAGCTGACCGAACAGCCGCGAAGAAACATTTGAGCAGTAGGTGCACTGCTCCCTGGGACGACCAGAACACAGCCACAAGTTGCGCTGTGGAGACCTGTGATGAATCTGACTAACCCTGCCCTGCTACAGAATACACACCCACCGGTTGACCTGAACTCGCTCAACTTTGAATCGACTTGCACGAGACAAGCGAAGAAACAATAAAAAAATAAAAACATCCTACCACTGACGCACACACACGCCTAGAGATATTCGGGCGCTCCATTCGCGTGCACACAGATCTTGCGCTCACACGCACGTTCCTTCTGGTAAACCGGAAAGTGTTAGGATTTTAAAAAACATTCTCTTTCTGACTATACACACGTAAGCATTGCGAAAAATGGCTTTATTTACACAGGTACAAGAAAGCAAAAGTAACAACCTTCCATACATAGCAAAATGGACAGAAAACAATGAATTAACCCCAAACTGATGAGCCAAAACATTGGTTGTCCGTATTCTTAATGTTTAATACTGCTCGTTTTGAAATTAAATCTTTAGGTAGAGGAATAAATGAATTTCCTTGAATGGGTGAATATTTACTTTCCTTCATTTTGATTTCTAAAACGCCGCCTTCTGACCAGCCAGATCCTCTCAGCTTTGCTTCTTCAGATGCTTTAACAAACTGAGTAATCATTTCGTCTGCCCAATCTTCTGTTAAATCATTATAAGTAAGAACAACAAGTTGTTTAGTAGAGACCCACACTTGAAGCTGCTCACCATGGATTGTTGTGTACTCTACATAAACCGCTAGCAGCACTTTAACGGGGGGTTCTATAGCTAGTTTCCCCGGTATTTGTGAAATAGCGTGTGTTACGCTTTTTAATACATTCGACGGATCAATAACTTCTAAATCTGTTTCTCTAAAAACTTGTTTCAAAGCGTATCCAATAGCGTCATCATACGTCATTGCCATGTTGAGTTACTTTTTAAACTCAAAATTATTTTCTATAATTTAAAAATTAATTCCTGTTAACGACATGAAAAAAAACACCGTTATAACTATTTTTAGTAGCAAATTCCCCCCGCATCCTATTTTTAAACAGATGTCTCAAAACGGTGTTTCCCCCACTGTAAAAATAAATTTGGGTTTTTTGTGGTATGACGTCATCGGTGGATTGAGCGTGTCCCAACATGTTTTTGGTTCTAAAAATAGTTGTTTTTTTGGATTCGTTTTGGCTTCGTGTGTACAATAAAAAAAAATGGGTGATTTTACAAGGGATCGTTTTTTGGGCACAATGCTGATCGTTTTGCTCGTTTTGAGTAGGCAGAGAGAACAAAAGAATGGTTTTTTTTGGCACATGCTGATAACCTTGCATAATTCGAATAAATAGAATAAAAACATACACTTTTTCTGTGATGAAATCACAGAAAAATGGGTGATTTTATTTCATATTTGTTTGAAATATGCAAGGTAATCAGCACTGAGCCAAAAGGAACATTCTTTTGTTCTCTCCACCCATGATTCCAGACAACAGAGAGTGTCGTCACTGACCATCACCTTGATGGCTGCAAGTGCTCGGTTTTTCCTGCTGGCTCCACCCTGGACGATATATTTAATAATGAAAGTGTATGTTGATTGGAACGATCCAATACAGAACGGACAGTACCGGGTGTTTCGTGAAGCCAGCCTTTTTCTGTGGTACTGTAACTGTGCTGTCAACTTCTACCTGTTCTGTGTAACTCACACACAGTTCAGAGCAGAGCTCAGAAAGGTAGTTTGGGAGTTCAGTGGATTATGTCGTGAAAACAAAGCGTCGAATTCATTGAAAAAATAATTTGTAGGAATAGAACAGTAAAGCCAGACTGGGCAAATGGTGCAGGGGACAAACGAACAAGCCTACGTTAAAGCTGGTGTATAACTCGATGATGTTCACAAGATCCGTCCAGATGGCTGTCTCTGCAGGTCCGACTTACCTCTTCATCATTTCTGTTCCTCACCTGAACGACACCTTGTGGCGATTTCCCACTGAAGGTGGGGTTCAAACAAATTTTTACCCATTTTGGATTTATAATTATCGTATGGGGGGGGTCAAAAGTCCAAGGGAGAACGTGTGTGTGTGGTTGTGTGTATGTGTGGGGTGTGTGTGTTGTGCTGTGTGTTGTGTGTGTGTGTGTGTTGTGTGGGTGTTGTGTGTGTGTTGTGTGTGTGTTGTGTGTGTTTTTTTTTTTGTGTGTGTGTGTGTGTGTGTGAAGTTTGTGTATGTTTTATATATAGAAATAAGTATTTTACATCTGAGTGGTCGATATGTATACGAGATATATAATGAAGTGCCATAGAGTCTTTAGTTTTTCATTCAAAGTTCACACAAACTGGTAGATGATAGCAGTCTATCCACCATCATGCTACATAGTTTCATGTGACCGCTAGAATGCAGAATTCGCGCCGTCTGGAAAGAGACACGTGGCACGATCTAAACCAACCATATGTAGACGCATCGTATCTTATTGAAGATATCGGCTATGCAGTGGTGTGCGCCTTTGGCATTTTCAATAATGTAATGGTAATTCTGATCATGCTTCGTCTTCCTTCGTCCACGTCCAGTGTTTTCTTCATAGTTCTGGCCGTGTCGGACCAGATTGTTCTGTTACACCCATTGAACTATTCCATTGCATCAATGTTTAATGTAAAGCGTTTCGATGATCAGGGATCCTGGCAGTGCAAGGTTTACTATTTATCACTGGGGATAGCATTCCCTGTTTCATCATGGATGCTGGTGTCACTCACCATGCTCAGAGCGTCCTCTGTGCTGTGGCCACTTCGTGTCAGTGTTGTGTGGACCAAGAGAAAGTCACGAGCTGCTGCAGGAATTGTGATTATCATTTTCATCATGATTAATTGTCATTATTTATATGGGTATTATCTTCGTGGGAGAACTTGTCATGCACCTCCATCAGGAATGTACCGATGGTTTGTTTTCAATGTGTTTCAATGGATACAGCTTCTTCAATTCAACTTATTACCTTTCCTACTGCTGGTGGTCAGCAACACTGCTCTGTTGAGGACACTGGTCAGCTCTCTTACAACAAACCAACGTATTTCTGTACAACAGGCCAGCCAGGATTCCAGACAACAGAAAGTGTCTTCACTGACTGTCACCTTGGTGACTGCCAGCGTTGCTTTCTTCCTTCTAACAATACCAGCGGGCATTTTTAATGTATGTTTTGGAATTGTTAACTGGGTTGACCCTATAGAACATGGACAGTACTCAGTATTCCGTGCAGTCAGCTACGTCCTGTTGTCCGCTAACAGTGCCATCAACTTCTACCTGTACTGTTTCACTGGCACCAAGTTCAAAGCAGAGTTCATGAAGATTGTTGTAGAGTTTAGGGCCATTTTCTGTAAAACCAAAACAGTGAGTTCTGAGCAGACTTTCTGAGCATTGTTGTGGTGTTTAAGGCAATTTCTGTAAAACCAAGCCAGTGAGCTCTGGGCAGAGATTCTGAGCATTGTTGTGGTGTTTAAGGCCATTTCTGTAAAACCAAGAAAGTGAGCTCTGGGCAGAGGTCACCCCTGCTATAATAATGACCTCGTTGCCAAGGCTTACTGTTTTGTTGTCACATTGGTAGTGGCCCCAGCCTCATGCTAATGTCAGTCAATGATAAGTAAGGAGTCATTTCAGTGTAGGGCTGGTTTGTGCCAGTGAATACAAACACCACTCCGTTTTCCTCGTCAATAATAAGTAAGGAGTCATTTCAGTGTAGGGCTGGTTTGTACCAGTGAATAGAGGGTGGGGGAACTATTATGTTTACGAAAGACCCCCATGGTATCCCCACAAGGAGATACTCGTGGAGGGGGCAAGGGTCGTCCAGCTCCCCGTATGGAGGCACCTGAGGCATCCACCCACTGCCCCATTTTCGCTTGGTCCAAGTCCTTTGGAATGTGTCACAAGTCTTTACTTTGGGACAATAAAAGTTTTTTAAAAAAACACCATTTATTATTAAAAGCAAAGACTGCATAGGGGAAGATAAGCATCCTCGTCTCTTTTTCCCTTATATGAGTAGTGAGGACAGAAACACTTGTTATGTCCCTTTGAAACAGCTACACATTTTACCCACGTCGATAGGCCAGTTGAATTCTCCGTTCAAGTTCAAGTCTGAGTTTTTGGATAGCCTCCACTGTGAAAAGTGTACTGTCCCCACTAACGATAACTCTGTCATCCCGGTTCGCCGAGCTCTTCAGTAATCCATCTTACCCTTTTAGAATATATTTGTTAAAAGAAACCATTGAATTTGATCTTTTCTACTAAAGTAGAGACGTTATGATGAAAGTTAATTTAACGTCCTCCGGCCTGGAACAGGCACATATGGGACTTTAATACATATAAAGATAGTGGGACGATCCTGGAGGTACATGACAGTACACCTAGGAAAGTCCCGAAGTTTCTTAAAATTCCACATGTGCGGATGATGCGTGATGTTTTAGAATGTCCTGTAAATCAAAACGCTTCGCTGAATGAATGAAAGTCCATTTAACGTCCTCCGACATGGGACAGGTACATGTGGGAAACATTTTTAGACTATAAAGATAGTGGGACGATCCTGGAGGTACTGCAATACCAGGAAAGTCCCGATGTTTTTGAATAATCAAGATATTGTTTTCGGCGGTGCATCAGACTGAAAATAAAACATTCTTGGCTGCACATCGTTTGCTGTTTGAGTTAAAAGGGGGCTAACTCCTGCCACTGAATGTACTGATAAAGAAAGCAGAGTTGTTCTTCTTGGAACACACGAAACACCCATTCATTCTGTTTGTGTCTGTCTGTCTGTCTGCCTCTCTCTCTCTCTCTCTCATCTCTATCTCTCTCTCTCTCTCTCTCTCTCTCTCTCACTCTCTCTCTCACTCTCTCTCTCTCTCTCTCTCTCTCTCTCTTTGTCTCTCTCTCTCTCTCTCTCTCTCTCTCTCTCTCTCTCTCTCTCTCTCTCTCGTCTCTCTCTCTCTCTCTCTCTCTCTCGCTCTCTCTCTCTCGTCTCTCTCTCTCTCTCTCTGTTTCCCTCATCCCTTAGAAACAGTACAGAGAGACAAACACAATGCACACACTTGCATGCACGCACACATACAGACACACAGAAACACTCACGCGATCACAGAAGTACGCGCACTCGACTTCACACA
>CM065709.1:28532955-28557201 GCA_017654935.2 Phymorhynchus buccinoides | reverse complement strand
ATATGACTTGTGCCAACGCGGGAAAAATTGCTTTTAAGTAGCTTAAGCTTAGATTCATCTAAAGTTTTGTCTTGTATTCTCATTCTGTGTTGAGTACAAAACTGTTTATTGACCTGGAAGTTGGTTTGACATAGTGTTTTTTGCTGGATTATCCGTGTGCACAACAGGGAGAATGAGCACGCATGAGTGAGTCAGATACCCCAACCGCTTCTGCTTTATATGTTGGAATCCTGCAAATTCCTTTTACATTTTACAGTTTTACCGTTGTACATTTTGTGACATGGTGTAGATGTGTTACACAAATTAATGTTTCTTTTTGTCGAAAAGGTATTATCTTTGATATCAATTTTTGCCATAATATCCTGATTTGCAACTGTGTGTTTTCTTTTTCGATTGATTCCTATTGAAAGTTTCATTATAATCGGCTTTGCCCCAGTGTTTCGTTTCACTATCCCAGACTACTAATTTGCCCGTGGCTCGTTCTGCCCGAGTTACGCTGACCTTGTCTAATTCAACTCTCTAATTCAACTCAGTGGAAGTCAGGTCGCCGGCGCGTTGCAAATGCTATTGTATTGGTATTTTGAATGAAGTTCCAACATGATTAAATATTAAGTGGAGTTGTTAATGCTTATATGTACATGCCATGTTTGATATTTTGACAGTGTCTTATTGGAGTGTATAGTAATTTTTAAAAAAGAATGAAACGCTTTCCCCGGGTAGGGTGGTTGGTCATTATTGTTCCTGCGCTAAAAGAGAAGGAAAACATATGTTGAAAAGAAACAAGTGAAAACAAAAAGAAGAAGATAAAATATAAGAGAGAAGTGAGGGGCCGAGTGGGTGGGTGATTTTCGTAGTCAATTTATTGCACGTGCAAAGCGCCGGTGTGTATATACGTTAAATAAGTTGATTGGCAATCAGACCTCGCTTGAAAAGTTAAAATTGAAATAAAATTCATTCTCTCTCTGCTTGCGGAGATGGACGTAGGTCCACTTTCGTTTATCCATAAAGTTTAGAACCCCGGAGGGTTTGAAGTAAAATCGTAAAGGTAAGATGTGCCACCCCCCCCACCCCCTGCATTTCTCGGTTAATTCTATTTTTTTCCGTGTTTTTTTTCCTTTCTTACCATACATACAGCTGTATGTTGATGAACATTTTTATCTAATAACCTTTTTGTAATACTAACCCTAGTCCCCCTCACCCTAGCCCTAAACCTAACCCTAACCCCACCACTATGTACTGCAGTACACCGGCGCGATTTGTCACAGTTAGTGGTTCGTTGCGTTTTTTCCCCGTCCTATACGGGTGGGGGGTAGGGTTAGGTTTAGGGCTAGGGTTAGGATAGGGTTAGTATTCCAAAAAGGTTCTTAGCTAAAATGTTCCTAACATACAGCTTTATGTATGGTAAGAAAGGCAATAACCGGAAAGTAGAATGAACGAGATCGGTAGGGGGGGTGGCACATCTTTACCTTTTACCAAGCTTTTTATTGATATACAGTATTGCTGAAGAAATGCGAAAAGGGAAGAAGAATTGAGAAAGAGAAACGCAGAAGGAAAAGAAAAACAAGTAAGATGAATTTGACACGAAAAAGTAAGAAATAAATGAAAAGCGAAGATGATCAAGGAAGATGGAACGGAAGAAGAAATTGACTCGACATGTGTGCAGCAGAAAAACAGAGAAGATAGAGAGAGAGAGAGAGAGAGAGAGAGAGAAGAGAGAGAGAGAGAGAGAGAGTAGGAGAGAGAGGGGGAGAGAGAGAGAGAGAGTAGAGAGAGAGAGAGAGAGAAGAGAGAGAGGAGAGAGAGAGAGAGAGAAGAGAAGAGAGAGAGAGAGAGAGATAGAGAGAGAAGAGAGAGAGAGAGAGAGAGAGAGAGAGAGAGAGAAGAGAGAGAGAGGAGATTGTGTGGATGTTGAATAAGAAGCAATAAGATGACGGAGTATTGAATTTGGTGTAAACATAGACTACATTATGATGGAGCAATGGTGTCTTGATGTCATTGATTGTAGTGCAATGGATGGATGGGAATCAAGGGATGGATAGTTCATTGTTTATACATAGACTACATTATGATGGGGCAATGGTGTCTTGGTGTCATTGATTGTGGTGCAATGGATGGATGGGAATCAAGGGATGGATAGTACTTTGTTTATACATAGACGGCAAACATTGCTTTTTTGATTCGACTTCTTCTTGCAGTAGACAACCGACATAATCTTTGAATGGTTCTGTTGTGTGTAAAAACTGGGAACTTTGGTCATGTAGATAAGTAATAATTTCTTGGTCCGCCCAGATGATCGGCTTGAATGGCTTGGGGAAAGATTGGGACAAGTTGGAGAGTAGAATTGGTGAATACTGGAGGGGAATGCGTGGGTAAGGGTCAAGAAGGGAGGGAGAGGGATGAGGTGGGGTGGGGGGTAGGGGGGGAGGGGAGGGGCACAGTTTAGATCCGGACTTGAATCTCTCCACCGAGACCGATGATACTGCCTCAGGGGGGAGGGAATTCCACTCAGATATGGTCCGTGGGAAAAAGGAAAACTTTCTGTAGCTGGTTTTGCAAGAGGGGAGGAGGTATGTTGCTTGGTGGGACTTTCTCATTTGTTTTGTTGGTGGGTGGAGGGATGGGCTGTATGACTATGAGGTGTTGACAGTGACGTCACTGTGGTGGAACTTGTTAAAGAAGGTCGTCACTGAGTCTGGATGTGCACATTCTGTTGGCGAATGGGGTCCAATGCAGCTGGGAGTACATGTCCTCTACGCTGGCTGCCAGGCAGTTCCTGTTTACCACCCAGCGGGCAGCACGTCCGCTGAACCTTTTCCAATCGGCCAATCTCTTGTGCGGTGTAGGGGTCCCACACGTCAGGGGAGGTGTACTCAAGCGTGGGCCATGACCAGCGTTTTATACGTCTTCTCCTTGATATGTACTGATCCCACTTTCAGATTTCTTCGGATGAAGCCAAGTGTCTTGCTGGCTTTGCTGGTCGTGTTTGGAGATATGAGTGTCCCATCTGAGGTCGTGGTAGATGGTGACACCCAGGTACTTTGCCTCCTCTACTTGACTCAGGTTTTGATCGTGGAGGTAGTAGTTCTCTTTCAGGGAACTTCCCTTCCTGGTAACGTGGAGAGTCTGACACTTGTCTGGATGGAATGACATCATCCACTTCTGTTCCCAGGATGCCAGCTTATCCAGATCTTGTTGGAGATTCTCGTGATCTTTGTGATAATCCACAGTCGTATGACAGAGTGTGTCATCAGCGAAGAGGCGGGAGGTCGAGGAAAGATCCCTGGGCAGGTCGTTTATATAAAACAGAAACAGGGCCGGGCCAAGCACAGAACCTTGGGGGACACCTGACTCCACAGGGATAGCCTCAGATGTTGCTCCTTCTACCACCACTCTTTGCTGCCTGTCCAACAAGAAGTGTTCAATCCATTTGTTGATGGAGCCTTTGATCCCGTAGTGACCAAGCATGTGGATGAGGAGAGTATGGGAGACTTTGTCAAACGCTTTTTCAAAGTCCATTATCAGGACATCCTTCTGTTTTCCCTTCTCCATTTTGCCTGTAAGCTCATCCACCAGGCCCAACAGTTGACTTTCGCAGGATCTACCCCTCCGGAAACCATGCTGCTCCTCACTCAGTATCTTGTTTGCTTCGGCGTGTCCCATTATCGTGTTGACAACGATGTGTTCTAGGATTTTGCATGGGATACTGGTGAGGGAGATGGGGCGGTAGTTGGCCAGTTTGTAGCGCTCACCCTTCTTAAACGCCGGCGTAATGTTTTCCAGTCTCCAGTCGCTTGGAACAATGCTTGTGTTGATTGATGACTGGTAGAGTAACGTGAGGGCTGGTGCGATCTCTTCAGCCAGGGCTTTGAGAATTCTGGGGCTTATTCCGTCTGGTCCTGGGGCTTTGCTGGGATCTAGGCCTTTCAACAGGTTTTTTTACTCCTGCCTCCGAGATGTTGATGAAGTTGCAGGTAGGGCCTGTTTCAGTGGTGCTGGGGTTTAGGCCTGTCCTGAACAGGAATTCTTCAGGTGAGCATGGGACACTTTAGCTGAACGTGGACTAGAATTGGGCGTTCAACAATTCAGGCTTTTTCCTTTGGGTTCGGTTGACCAGCTTGCTGTCCTTCTTTAGAGGAGAACCTTGGTCCGCTTCTGTTTCGTTGTGCTTTGATGTACTTCCAGAAGGGTATTTTTCAGACTTTGGCTCAGCACTGGCGTTATCATTCAATGAGCTTTTCAGTGAAGGTCCAGTAGGCTCCTACGGAGTCTTTGCTGGATGGTGTCTCTTGAGGCCTCATCAACGCTGCTTGTGGATGTCCTCCCTTTCCTTAATTATGTATTGTTTTGGGCTTGAGTTTCTTTTCATATGCTTTTGTGTTTCAAATAAAAGATTGGGGTAAGAAACGAATGTATTCATCCCATGGTTAATGTGAAGCCTGAATGAGTGAGTAAGATTTTTGCATTGCGTACGTGGCTTACATGTTCAGTTCATTGTGTTTTGTGCATGAGTTGAACATGAG
The DNA here is from genome assembly GCA_017654935.2 of Phymorhynchus buccinoides. Lineage (NCBI taxonomy): Eukaryota > Metazoa > Mollusca > Gastropoda > Neogastropoda > Raphitomidae > Phymorhynchus > Phymorhynchus buccinoides. The sequence goes on along the minus strand of CM065709.1, from coordinate 28,552,681 downwards.
GTCAGCAGTTTTGTGGGTTTTTTTGTATGCTAGTCTGTCGTCTTCGACAATGACTGCCAGCTGGCAGGTTGTGGGGGGGGGGGGGCAGATACTATTCTGTCGGGCTGGGCGAGAATTTGTTTATAGCGGATATGCCTTGCCCAGGGTACAATCCCACTCTCTCGGCCAAAGGGATGATTTGAGGACACAGCTGGTGCTGAGGAAGGTCCCCACAAAGGCCAACCTATCCCTTTGGCTGCAGCACCAATAGCCGTAGATCCTCCCTAAAGTTCTACAGCGACCTGACTAGTCAGCTGTGACCGTGGTCGCTATACGGGAAAGGGAAGGAAGATACCGGCTTATTCCAGTGTTGGAACTACAGCAACCCCTATTCCAGAACTATCGTTTTCTGGTCCGTCCATGAATATAAGAAGGTTGAACCTTACTGCTCCCCGTGGGGATACGGGGGGGGGGGGTGGGTCTTTTGTACAAATAGTTTCCCCACCTTCTAGAAGTTATGTGCTTGTAACTTTCTCTAATCTGCCATTTCTCTTTGACTCTTGCCTTTTCCTTTTATTTCTGTCATCTACTATCTTTCTGACTTTTGGCACATTCTCATGCCTTTTTTCTCTAAAAAAAATCTTCCCAATAATTTTTCTCATTTGAGCTCCTCCGAAATCAGAATGCGTTTGGCTGACGCAACGCGCCGGGGAGCACCAGTGAAAAACTGGAAAAACCGGAACATACGTCACACTTACCCATTATGGCCATATGGCCTGGGAATGGGTAGAAGAAGAAGAATAAGAAGATAGAAGAAGAAGAAACCGTTACCTGGGCTAAAGGCAGAGGGTCTCATCAGCGCTCCGCAGATGGCGCCGTTGAAGACCAGGCCCGCGATGATGAGTAGCGCCCCTTTGTAGCCGAACTCTTGCAAGAGGAGGTTGGAAAGGGGAGCCATGATGAACATGCCCACGCCGGACCCGCAGACGGCGATCCCAGTGGCCAGAGCTCGTCGCTTCTTTTCCTTTCTTCTCGAAGTAGTCGGCCTTTTTCCTGACGATGGCGGTCAAGTACATCATACCCCTTCTCGCAACCCTGGACAGTCGAGAAATTTAAAAAAAAAAAAAAAAATAGAAACAATAGCGTTTCTATCAACATTTTCTTTGTTCTTTTTCTCCTTCCACAAACCTCTAACTCACATCTCAGGTCCCTTTCCTCCTTCCTGTGGTGTGCCAAAGAATCAGACCCCTGCCCATCATGCAACAGAACAAAATTCAAGACAGCATAGTAACTTCAAGCTAATTCGAGGCCTAGATATTCGTGCAGGAATCGAATATCCGCGTGTTTTCGCGGTTTCGTCGCGCGCTCTGTTTCCATCTTTGTAGTTATCACTTCCAAACTATGTAGAACTAACGCCAGATGTCTTAAGACCCTTTAGTTAAGAGAGTGGGCATGTATCATGGGTAACATTATAAACAAATTCAGCATCTCCACTATGATAATGCCAAGAGAGTGGGTGTGTAACCTGGGCCAAGCGTCTCCACTATAAACAAATAAAGCATCTCCCCTAGGAACAGGTCAAGAGAGTGGATCCTGGGTAAAGCATCTCCACTATAAACAAATAACACAGCTCGATGGAGAAATAACTGCCCTCTCAGACAATTCATTAGAGAGAGTTCAGACCCAGCGGAGCCATGGTCTTCAGCTTGTCCATCCAGAACTTTTCACGACGGAGTCTGGACTCCTTGCTCTGGACGAAGACCTGTTCGAGGATGATGCATCTGACATTCTCACAGGAATGTCCGGCCAAGTTGAAGTGCTCTGCCACCAGAGTCCCAGTGTTGTGCCTGATATAGGACCGGTTTTGTAGAGTGAACACTACATATATATATATATTATATATATATATATAATATATATATATATATATATATATATATATATATATATATATATATATTATTTGTGAACCTCAGAAACAAAACCAGTTAACGTTAACTTTGAGTAATGTTCTGTGTTAAAAAAAAAAATAAAATAAAAAAATATATATATATATATAGCAGAACAAAAAAAGAATGAAAACTAACAAGAAAGAATGTAGACTATTCCCAATATTTCGGCTTTTGGCCTTGGACGCGGGACAGACAGTAGAACAAACTTGACGTAACAAATACAACAACACGTAACTTTTCTTGACGTCATTGTTGTGACCCACATTCTGTGTGTATAATTAGATTGTGTTGCAGTGTGTGTGTGTGTGTGTGTGTGTGTGTGTGTGTGTGTGTGTGTGTGTGTGTGTGTGTGTGTGTGTGTGTGTGTGTGTGTGTGTGTTTGATAATTCATTTGGACTATTGAGTCCACATAATAAAAAAAATGAATCCCCCAGTACAGTCTCCTATCTCTCTCTCTCTCTCTCTCTCTCTCTCTCTCTCTCTCTCTCTCTCTCTCTCTCTCTCTCTCTCTATCTCTCTCTCTCTCTCTCTCTCTCTCTCTCTCTCTCTCTCTCTCTCTCTCTCTCTCTCTCTCTCTCTCTCTCTCTCTCTCTCTCTCTCTCTCTCTCTCTCTCTCTCTCTCTGTCTCTCTCTCTCTCTCTCTCTCTCTCTCTCTCTCTCCATGTCCGCTCATATCCATGTCCATCTTTGTAGTTATCACTTCCAAACTATGTAGAACTAACGCCAGATGTCTTAAGACCCTTATATATATATATATATATATATGAGTAAAATTATAAAAGACACAAAAACACACAGTTTCATTTAAAAAAATATATTCTCTGATAAAATTTTCGTTGCTAAAAGTCAACTTTTTCAATATCAACACTGGCAACTTCTAAATAACGCACACCTTTTATATTTGAATTGTGAGTGAAAACTCAAAACATCTGTTAAAGAAGAAAAAAGAAAAAAAGAACACTTAAGGGTGAACTATGAATTGATTTCACGAGCTTTTCTCCATGACCTGTTTGTTATCTAAACATGCCTCGTATATACTCTTCAAAAAGTGTACAGAAAGAACAGTATTGTTTGTATAATACATTTCATCCACCTCTATTAACCAAGACATCCCAAGTAAAATAGTAATTATCCATATCATAATGAAAACCAACCCCCCAAACACGTAAATCACATTCATACTAATACAATACAAAAGTCCTTTCAATAACAGAAGTTTTGGAATCCAGATAACCAACTATTATTCGGTTGTATATTTCGGATTTGTTGTTTCCATTAAAATTGAATGAACAAAATGAAATTTACGTGTGGTTGTATGTGAGATTTAAATATGTTTGCTTATTTGTGTGTTTGCTTGCATACTTGGATTCGACTGTGTATGCATGGTTGTGTTCGCTCACGCGCACATGTGCGTGTACATGCGTGCATGTAAGAACTTCTTTCCATACTTTTTGTGCGTCTATTAGAACAAGTCTAGGATAACATTGTTTTCAGGGGATGTAAAATAGGGTCTGTTAGGGCTCAGGGATAATATTAGTTATAGGAGATGTGAAGTTTTATTGCGTTCATTTTTCTGTTTATTATAAAATTGTTATTTAAAAGTGGGACAGTCATATCTATTCTATTAGCGGCTTGCTAACAAAATGCTATCCAGATTTTTCTTTCCCATTTTTTTACATAACGGTTCTGATGATTGTTTGCTAACAACATGATATCCGGATTTTTCTTCCCCATTCTTTTACAAACCGGTTCTGTTAGCGGTTTGTTAACAAAACGAAATCCTGATTCTGCTTGCCCTTTCTTTTACCTTCTATGCACGGTGTGGACATCTTGCCTCGTATTGAGGCCTACAAAAAGTGTGCCAAGGTTACAGATCCAGAATATCTCTTTAGCTATCAGCTCACCTTCATGATTCATGACAGCGTGTGTTTAGGTAATGATTTCTTCAAGGAATGTGAAACAAAGCGCATTGAAATAAGTGCAACCTGATCGAGATATTACCTCTATACATTTTGGCGGTTGAAAACGAACCATACAATTGGCGCGACTAAGGCCACTTAGAAAGATAGCACCTAAATACATCAGTAGATTGAATCTAGTATACAAACTAGGATACCACAGTTGATGAATATAGACACAATGGTTTTTGACAATGAACGGACGCACAGCCGGACACAATCTCACACGACGGACGAGGCACATCTTAGACACACGGACGGACCGGACATAAACGCATAGCTACATACAACCTTCTACCGGGACTCAAATTCAATTCACTGCGACGTTTCTTTTTTTGATGGACTTTCAATGGCATGGATCCAAAGAGTACAACCTGAAACTGCTTGTTGTTAACTTTTTGACTATCAGACATTCACGGGAAGGTGTTCGCTCTTTTTGACTGTCAAACATTTCGCGCATTTTGCATACAGAAAGTATTTGCGTGCTTTTGGTATGTTCGCTCAAATTGACGGTAGCTGGTTGTGTTGGGGGTGGGGGGGGGGGCATAGTGTGTGTGTGGCCCAGGAATTCGCGATAGAAAAGGCACATGGATATTTTAGTTTTTTGATTGAATGGCATGTTTTGGATGAACGAAGACGACAATTAAGAAGTAGAAAAGAGAGAAAGGTTGTGGGAGTTGGGGGTGTGTCTTAGGGGGTGTAAGGTTTTTTTGCGGTGGGGTATACGACTGGATGGGTCCCCAGCAGTCAGGGAAATTATCATTAGAGCTAAAAGATACATGTATATAGAGAGGAATTTGCATATAGTATAGCATATTTTAACGGGACTATTAGGTGCATAATTATAACTATAAGAACCCCCCCCCCATATATAACCCCTCTGTCCGATTCTGGACGATCCTAGAGTGGTTGTCTACGTTATCAGTGACTTATAAGTCGCAAGGATTTTTCACACCAACAAAAATTAAACTATCACCCCTCTAATTATCCGTTTAATACCGTAAATGGAAAAATACTCAGCCGCTCAAATACAACATACATCAGTATGGCATTCAAGCAAAACTATCCATTCACAGAAACCGTTCCAACCACAGACAAGTCTTTAATCTTAAGATTACGGACCGGTGGGGGTCGGCGTTCTTTCAAGTCGTGTCAATCTCTCGTTCTCCAAACGCTCCTGCGAATTCCTCCTCTGGTCTATAACCGTACTCTCGTTACGCCCCTCCTGCATCCCATCCCCTGGTTATTTCTCAATTATCGTGCTTCTATCATCACCCCTCGTCCTCCTTTCCTCTATCTCTGCGGCTCCATCTCTCGCTCCCTCTCACCCAATTCTCTTAATCTCCCTTTCTGGTGTGTACTAAGTGGTTCTCTACTCTAGAGATATTACTCCTCTCACATAGGATCCTTCTCCCTTCTCCGGCTCCATGTCTAATTTCTCTCTCTCTCCCATCCATGCATCCTCTCCCTCTAATCTCGATATCTGTCCCCAACACATGCAAGTCACTCGACTCTCCAATCCTACGCATCTCTCTCGTTCTCTTTCTCCCTCTCAACTCCCTCTCCTCCCTCCTGCGCCTCCCCTTTCGTCCCGCTTCTCTCTCCTCTTTCTCTCTCCTCTCTCTATCATCTATTCTCTGGTCTGTCCAACATCTTCCTTACCCCTCACAAAGGTAGTTGCCGACTTGCAAGGAACCACCAGGGCGATGTTACTCTCTTGGTTGCTTTAAGGCCTCTTCGGAACTTGGCAGGAAAAATTCCGAAGGTGTAGGTGATCCCGTCCACGATGATGTCTAACCAACAGGGAGGCACCCACAATCACCCACCCCCACCCTCACATCCGGGGGCTTGGGCAGAACGACCTCCAGGGTGCCCTCCCCTTCCCCTTCTGTCTTCTTGAATCATTGGAGTTCCGTCCCTTGCTTTCTTCTTGTTGTCTTCCGTCTACCCCTGCGGAGGCCGCCATCTTGATAGCGTTTCGATTTCTAGTTGTTGTCGTTATTGTTGAAGGGGGAGAGGAAGAAGAAGAAGAAGGATGGTGATGATGATGGTGGTGGTTGTTTTTTGCAGATTGTTAAATTCTTTATGGGTCAGTTATTTTACTTCATTTATGTATGTCAATTTGCATGTTGTCGGCTGTCGAGGAATAATTGTTTTCAAAACGTGGAGCCTAAACCATTAGTTTGGAATAATGAATCTGGTGATGTAAACCTATTGATTTTGCACGTTCCAACACATCTAGAGACAGGTCGTGGTCTCTCTATTTGCAATGCTCTACTCGAGTCTCTCTCGTATCTTAAGCTGCAACGTCCTCTAACTCTACGCCAGAGCCTTCTCTCTCTCTCTCTCTCTCTCTTTCTCTTCTCTCTCTCTCGCTACAAGGTTTTCAATGAGTGTGCAAAATGAACTGCTCTGTTATACCGATAGCTTATCTGTGAGCAGGAAGAATAAATCGTGAGACGTAATCTTGAAATGTTAATGAAAACGATTTCAAAAAACATGTTTTTAGAGCTCGTTTATGAACACTTATCAACATCGCATTAGGGTGTTAGCACTACTAGAATCAAAGAGAGTTGATGCATACTCTCGCTGTGAGCCTGGATGCATGCGTGGAAGAAAAGCTTACGTGCATCAATATCCTCTGAAAAAGATTTTATCTTACCAGAGTTGGAAAACTTTTTGAACGATACTCGTTTGCTTACAACTACTAAAATGGGAGGACCAAGTGAGGTTGTTATCTAGAGTAATCGCTAAAACATTATGTGTGTTATACCCAGGGGAGGGTTATCCCTTTTCAGGACCAATAATTAACATCCCGATTGCAAAGACCAACTGTAATTTTGTGAACATGCGAAATAAATGGCCAAGGAAGCTTGACAATCAAAGTTAATGCGATTGTGATGGGGTGGTAAGGATAAGGGATAAGGAGGAAGTTGATGAGGGATAAGGATTGGAGGGTGAAGATAGACACACCATCAGTCATGTAGACCAGGAACATATAACGAGGAAACCAGACAGTTGTTTAGCTTTGGTTTATTTGCATACTAGGAAAAGACTAAGAAAGACTAAGAAAGACAGTGCAGCAAATAAGATCCTGCAACAATACAAAAATATTACAAGCATAAATATAAACAAGAAATAACAATGATTAGGTATGACTGTAGGCCTTGCGCCATAGCACTCAATGTTCAATATACATGAGGAAATACACAGTCACAACAGTGGAATGAGCTATGAGTATGACTTGAATAGCATGATTAAACTGACACTGACACAAACCTAGCTGGGGTTTGGAAACATAACATAGGTTGGTTTTACCTGACCCTATGCTTGCTTAACTCATACACAAACATTTGAGTTCATGTGAGTTAACCCAAACCAAAGCATTGTAACACTGACATCATCAGATGCTATATTACTAAAAATAGACTACTCATCAAAGTAGGCTGATCAGTTTTAAGTGGAAAACTGACTAAAGACAAATGTAGGCCTATTGAGTGTTTATCATTGAAGTAGCAAGAAACTCAGTCAAAAGAGAATGCCTTATTTAGTTAGTAATACAATAGTAGCAGTATTAACACAACACCACACTAGGCTTAGCACACACCCTGATAGTAGGCCTATGAATTAAATAGTAACAAAGTAGGCCTACACCATAGCAAGGTATAAGCCTAGATCAATAATATTAATAATAATGGAAATGAGCAAGTTAGGCTTTTAAACAATATAATGTAGGCAAAGTGCCCCTTCATTGTTTACACAGTAAATTCACGTCACACACGAGTGGATGTGAGGATGGAACAGAACAATCAGAATGTTCTAATTGTCAGTCTCTGGACAACATAGGCCTAGCAACTTGTTTATGAATAAACTGACGTCACAATGGTTCGGTGACGGGAATAGCACAGTTTTCCCGTTCCCTAAAAGGAGTACAGTGACAAGGTTAGATCACTGATTAAGTTAAACAACATGTAAAACAACAGTTTGCATTTATAGAACAAATCAGACAATAAACGCTGGCTTTAGATCACTTACAGCTAGGAGCAGGGATAAGTGCTCAAACATTTCAATGCTGATGACCACAGTTAGGCACACACACACATTCCGCAGAGTGGCTGGTGTAGGCTCCCGCCTATACTTGCCTTTGCTCGACTGACGCTCACATTGACTTTCAAGGCAAAGTTCAAGATTTACGTCCTCCCGCTCTTAAAAAGACCATATCTGGACATTGCTTGTTTATAAAAGTTGTGGGGGATGGGGGGGGGGTGGTGGGGAGAGGAAAAACTTTTTAATTATTTTTTTGTATAGTTTTTAGTTTTTGTTTGAATAAAGTGTAAGTGCCATGGCTCGTATTTGTTTGAGCCGTTAACTAGCTAGCTAGTTATTATAATTTTATTTTGGTATTTAAAATTTGTGATAAAAATGTATTAGAGCATCTTCAGATTAAAATTTCCAGGACCACCATTTAGAATGAAGTCAAAAAGTTTAAAAAATCAGTTAAGGTCTGCCCTACTAAGAGGGCACAATTATTTACACAAAATACTTTATTTTTATTTCCAAAAGAGTTAAAAGAACTGTACATCCAGTCGTTGGCTTCATGACCACAAGTGCCATCAGCCAAAGACTACTTTTAAAATGAGCCCAAGCTGTCGCATTGGTTTCTACCGAAACCTATACTAGTATTAAAAGTTTTTAAGTGGGTCCCTGTCGGATTTAATTAAAAAGAAAATCTATTTGTAACCTCAGACTCTAAAAAGGCACAAGCAAATGAGGCCGAGTCCTGGTAAGCTTAGTTAAGAGATGGGGCATTTATACAGGGGGAGAACAGATCAAACGGGGAGGGGGGGGGGAGAAAACAGACACCAGTGTCTCCTCTCCCCCGCCCATCCGATCTTAGTGTCCAACAGGGATTAAATGTTCAATAATGTCTTGTTCATTACTTACATTTATAAAATAGTTGTTAAAAAGCTACGATTCCTACTTGTTTGGCCGGGGGGAGGGAGGGAGAGGGACCCCTCCTCCATGGAACAAACAGGGGCAGGTCGTCGCGAGCAGAGTCCTTATGCGGGGGAACTCTGAAGCTTATTTACACTCTAAGCTAAACGCGGCTACGGAGCGGTAAAAAAATCTAGATTTATTTTGCTTTGTTAAAAAGTTAGTTTTAAGAGACAGGGCCTTTTATATTTTGCATTAGCCGATCAAAAGTGACGGCCAAGGGGTGACTGCCTAAGGGTCTCCGCCAGCCATACAGCTGGGGACCATCCCTCTGACCCCTTAGTAAGAATGTCTTTTTTAGTATAAAGAATGTTATGTAATTTCAATTTATCTAGTAACTCTTTAAGTTCTATTTTTATTTCTACACATGGGTTGAAGAGATGGTTTACGTTCAATACCTCATTGCATTTACACTTTATTTCTGCAAATTTACAGCGCTCTGATTCTGTTCTTAGTCTGAGTATTGTTGACTGTAAAGATCGTTGTATATTTAGAAATAGGCCTTGAAAAACTATCTTGTGATCTTGTGGGTGAGTTTTAGAGTATTCCTCTAGTTCTTCTGCCCATTCTTGAAAAGCTGATGGTTTTAATTTTGCCTTCGCTTCTTTAATTGATAGTTTTATATCTATTGTTGTCCCTGTGTGGCCCTGGGCTGCATGTTTTGCAGCCCTGTCTGCCTGGTCGTTACCCTTTATACCTGTATGGGACGGGATCCATATTATTTGTAAGTTTGTTCCTTTTAGCTTAATATAATGTAACAATAAATTAATTTCACTTATCACTTCAGATCTGTTTGATGTTTCGTTTTGAATAGCTTGGATTGAAGATAGTGAATCTGTAAAAATAGTCACGTTTATCGGTGGATTTGGTAAATTATTTATGTAACTGCAGGCCTCTAACAGGGCCCACAGTTCAGCACTAAAAATTGACAAGTGGTCATTTAGTTGAAATGATTTAACTATTTTGAGTGAGGGGATGGCAAAAGCACATCCGATCTTGTTTTCAGTTTTGGAGCCATCAGTGAAAATTTGCATATAGTGTCTTAAACCATGATTTTTGTCTTTGGCTGTGGCGCCAATTACATTTATATCTTGTTTAGAGTATTGTTCGTGTAATATTACATCAAATATGGTTTCTTCTCTTTCCCACGTAGGGAAGGTTGTTACGGGGTGAGGGACAATGTCCCATAATTCGAGATTTGCTTTAGCAAATAGGCTTTTTGAATAACTAATTATGTCTTTTGTTTTTAAATATAAAAGAGGTTGTTTCTTTTGTAGTTTTGAGTAATCCAATGAAGGCTCTTGGATATCCATTATAAATTCTTTCTCTGTCTCTGTTTTTACCGCGTACCATCTAATAATAAATTTGGCACAATTTAACTTTATAAAGTTTTCGAGTGGCAGACATCCCACGTCTCTGTAGACCAGTTTATTAATCGCGTAGGATGGCATACCTAGGGCTGTTTTGAGTGCTCTGCACTCCATTGACTGCAGCCGTTGTACTTGATCTTTACTTAGGGAGTGAAAAACTTCCATTCCATAAGTTAGTCTGCTTCTCACTAAAGTGTTAACCAAGTAGGTTAGAAATTTGGGGGGTTTTGCCCACGGTTCTGTTGAAATAGTTTTAATGAAATTTAGTGCCTGGTTGGCTTTCTTGATTAGATATGTAATTCCAATTAAGGTTTGGAGTTAGGGTTACTCCTAAAATGTTTACTTTGGAGCTTTGTTGTTTCACGTACCCTAGAATATCTAATGCTAGATCTGTTGTTTTTAGGTTAGCAAAAACCATAAACTGACACTTTTCAGATGATAGCGTAAAGCCATTCTCTTCAAGGTAAGTTGCTATGGCAGTTGTGTTCTTTTGGTGGCTTTTATAGAACTTTTGAAAAGTTCTGCTTTTAGCATTAGCTTTGCACGCGGACGTCCATATTGCAATGTCGTCCGCATACATTGAAATTTTAGATAGTTGAACTTGAAGTGAGGTCAAGTTTATATCATGTAGCATAATATTAAAAAATATTGGCGCAACTATGCTTCCCTGAGGCACGCCCATGTCCAAGCTATGGACTGTTGAAAATGAGTCTCCCACCTTAACTTTCATTTTGCGATTTTCTAAAAATGTTTTTCTAAAATTGAACATATTGCCCTCTATGCCGAGCTTACTTATTGTTTGAAGCAGCCTCCCATGCCAGACCGTGTCATAGGCCCCTTTGATGTCGAAGAAGGTAGCCAGTACCTTCCTCTTTCGGGTGAACGCCTTTCTGACATGGGAGGCTAACTTAACTACCTGCTCGATGCAGCTTCTATGCTTACGAAATCCTGCTTGAAAAAGGGGTAAAATATTATTTTTTTGTAAGAAATATTCCAATCGTTGTTTAACGATTTTTTCGTATATTTTCCCCAGGTGAGGGGTGAGGGAGATGGGCCGGTAGCTTTTTGAGTCCTGTCTCGGTTTTCCGGGTTTCAGGATACCCACTACCTGTGCCTCTTTCCAGGCCTGAGGCACCTCCCACCTCACCCAACACCTAGAGTAGAAATTATGAATAATCTTTAAATATGATTGGGGTAGGTTTTTTTTTATTATTCCATAGGAGATTGGATCTTCTCCTGTAGCTTTTTTTAACTTTCTTTGTTAATCTTAGGGCTCTAGCAAGCTCGGCAAAAGTGAGCGGTGCATTGATTACATCATTGTTATTAATAGACTTTTCGGTTGCTGGTATTTTAGCTCTTCTATTTTGTTCATGTTGTGGAAGAAATTTAGTTTGACTTGCACTGGCAAAAGTTTCTGCAAGGGTGTTAGCTGTCTCTTGATTGTTTGTAGTAAGTTTCTTGTTCTTATTCAAAACTCTGGTTTTCCTTAAACATCCTTTTAATTTTAACTTTTTTAGTTTCTTCCAGGCCTTTCCCAAATCTGTATAGTTTGTAATTTTTTCATCAGTATAGAATTCTAATTTGGCTTTTGCTACCATCTTTTTACTATTTTTTTCAGCTATTTTTTTATCGTCAAAGTTTTCTGTTGTTGGAAATTTATTGAATATATTGCTTTTTTGGTGTTTATTTGTAACTGCTTCTGCACACTCTTCATTCCACCAGGGGTTATTTCTGGTGGAACTGACAGTGGTTTCATTTTGTGTGGTCATTGGTATCGATTGTTGACAAGCATTCAATATGCTACTTCTTATATTTTGATAGTACATTTCGAGGTTTTGATGTTCTATCTCCTCTATAGTAAATAAACTTAGGGCCGTTTGAAATATTGGTCAATTTGCTTTTTCTAAATTGAATGTTTTTGAAGTTGATGTTTCTTGATCTATTTATGCATTAAACGTAATGGAGATCGGTTTATGGTCTGATCCCAAGGGATCTACTAAAGGAGTCCAGTCACTGTTTATTTGTAGGTTGGGACTAACAATAGTGAGATCTATGGCTGACATATTTTGTCCTAATTGGTTCGGATAATGTGTGTATGTTCCATCATTTAGTAAAATTAAGTTTGAATCTGAAATCTCTTGTATTAGTTTATTTCCTCCTCTGGAACTGGTGGTTCCTTTCCTTTCCCAGGACGGGTGTTGGGCGTTAAAGTCCCCAACCACCGCCCAGGAATTAGAGGATGACAGAGAGGACAGCCAGTTTGTTGTAGGGGCTGCATTATAACCTTTGTTTTCCCAGGACGGGTGCTGGGCGTTAAAGTCCCCAACCACCGCCCAGGAATTAGAGGATGACAGAGAGGACAGCCAATTTGTTGTAGGGGCTGCATTATAACCTTTTGGAAAATACATATTTAAAATATTTAGTGGTTTTTGTTCTAATTGAATTTGAATAGTATTTGAATACTGAATGTCCTCTATATTTAAGATGGTAGGCAGTTGTTTAGTGTAGTGTAGGTTTATACTTACATAAGTTGCAGTTTTGACTTTACCTTCAGTATTACTAACACTTGGTGGGTAACAAAATCCACTAATGTTTGGCAACTGAGAAAAGTTTACATTTAAGGATTGAATACACAGTATATGATAGTGTGTGGAGGTTGTAGCTAGGAAATTTATTAAGTAATCCTTCGTTGTGTTTATGGATCTGCAGTTGCACTGCAGGATATTTAAAGTGGCCTTATGCTTAGACAGGATAAAAATAGAGGGTTTCGATAAACCTTATCTGCTAAAACATGTTAAAATTGGTTTTCTATTGCCACTAGCCATATTGTTTGGCTTTGGAAGCCTGGGATGTTAGTCTTTGTCTTTGTCTGTGTGTTTCTCCTGGTTCGCACACTAGTTGTGCCAGGTGATAGAGGTTACTATCTTGTGTCATGGGGATGGGAGTAGTGTTGGAGGGTGTAATAATAGATGATAGTCCTTCTAGTAGAAGACTAGGTTTGTTTGTGGTTTTCGCTTTGGCGAGGCTAACCAGAATATTAGTCATGAACAGCTCTTGTGGGGATTTGCTAGAAGCTGTTTGGGTGAAAGCATTAAGCTCTGCAGCTGTTTGATTTGGGGTTGGTTTTGAGCCTTGTTCTTGAAACTTTGTAAAACAGTTTGTTATTATTCTATCCATGTATGTTGTTAGTTTGGTTACAATGGATTCCGTTTGTTTTTCAATTTGTTTGTTTACAATTTCTTCTTCTTCTGTTTTCCGTTGCTGCATTTGCCAATGCTAATTTGACTTCTTGAGCTCTGTTTCTGAGTGTTTTGGCTCTTGAGCTTGTTATTCTGGGTCTGAAGTGTTTTTTCTTGTTAGACTTTGGTTTTATTGGCTTCATTGTTCTGTTGGTTACAGTGGAATTTGGAGGGCTGTTCGTCTGTATTGTCTCTTGGGACGATGTGTCCTGATTGCCTATCACTTTGGCAGCATAGCTGCCTGGAGGACTAGGTCTATAGTGGTCTTCTGTTCTGCATGTGGAGTGTACCTTTGGGGAGGGGGAGTGCACCGACGACACTCGGGTTTGTTTTGTCTTTTCTGTTTCCAAGTCTATTTTGGCTTTTCTAATGGCTTCTGAGTAGGGAAGGAACGATTCCCCATGAATGCGCTTAGTCCTGATCCTTATTTGATATTGTGGGCATCCCAAGCATGCTGCTGAGTGGGATCCTCCACAGTTGACACATTTCGGTGTAGTTGATTTGCATTTCGAGACATCGTGTCCGCCCTGGGCGCATCGAATACAGGTCACTCTCTTTGAGCGGCACTGGTTCGCACTGTGCCCAAGGCGGGCACAATTCCTGCATCTTCTAACTGGTGCCACGTAAGTGTGTACGTGAAATTCTTCAGCTTTAATTTTGACCATGGTGGGGAGGGTTGGCTTGTTAAAAGTTATCTTGACAGCTCTTGAGTCTGATCCATCTTTGTTTTTTAGTCTGAATGCAGATTTAGCCTCTGGGATGCTTTGGACAATGTTTTGGGTGTTTTCCTCCAGAGCTACTCCTTTGATAACACCTTCAGTTGTGACTGTCGGAATAGAACATTTTATATGAATTTGTGAAATCTTTTTCATTTTGACAAGCTGCTGTTGTTGCTTTTCTGAATTGCACCCAATCAGCCAGCGGTTGTTGGAAAGTGGGCGCTGACTGAGGATGGGGCCTATTGTCTGTTTGTAAAGTTGATAACTTGATGTAGGGCCCAAAGCTCGAAGCGTTGCTGGGCCAGTGCCTAAATCTTCTAGCACTACTGGGTGTTTCAGAAAGACGGGAGGTGGAAGGTTTTGTTGGTTGATTTTCCTGGTTTGATTAACGTTTGGTTGTTTTTGTTTGTTTTTAGGTCCTTTTGTAGGCACTGTGCCCCAGACAGACTCTATACCCTTGGGAGTTCCCGGGATGGGGTCTGCCCCAAGGGCTAAGTTTTGAGGGGGTTTTCTGTTGTTTTGTACAGTAAGGTGATCTTTGATGGGGGATTCTCCCCCATCTTCTCTTGGTCTTTGTTTCGTTTAACTGATTGTTTTGAGTTTCCAGGAGTTCATCCGAGCCCCTGTCTTGCCTGCTTCTTTTCCTGGTGGATTTTGGATCGGCAAGATTTACGTTTTGTTTTCTCCTTGGGGAGTCATCTTGAGGTGTTTGAAAGACTGCATCGTCTCTGGTGTCTTCAAGTGCCATTGGTGACACATTAGAAGTTATAGTTTCTGCCTCTGACTCAATGTCAGTGTATTCAGAGTCGCTGGACATGAAATATGTGTCCTCAGAGGTGTTTTTGTCACTGGGGGGGGGGATCCGTGAGGTCTCCCCAGGAGGACGTGCTCCCCCTTGAACTAGGTCTTGTCTGTTCATAACAGGGAATTTTGTCCGACAACAGTTATGTCAATTAAATATATTTTATGTTATAGTTTTATGCACTATCTTATGAAATTAAGTCTTTTTAAAGAGCGTAGGGGGAAACTTTTCCCTCCTTCCTACCCTCGCTTACTAGGGGGGAGAGGGTGGGTTGAGTGAGACGGAAAAGGGGAACTCTACATGTTTACAGATGGTGCAGTTATTTCGTTTATAAGAACGACCAATCAAAACTTGGCGTTTATAGAGGGAACCAATCAGGTTCGAGTTGCTCTGTGTAGAGCACTACAATATTCTGCCGAGAGTACCACTATAAAGTGTTCCTCTCAACAAAAATCGGATTTTTATGTCCCATATGTGCCTTCCCGGGTCGAGAGGACGTAAAACACCAAAATTACTACTAAATCGGATTTTTCTGCCCCCACTTTGTCTCTGATGGCAAACCGATTTAATTACCACAATTTAATTTATGTATAAAAAATATTATTATTAACTTTCAGTCACTTATTTGATTTTGCTAGGAAAACCAAAAAACGTGTGGTAGTCCTATTGGTTGTACTTGATTAATTGCGATTTTAAATCAGGGTATTTTGTAAAAATAAAAAAAAAGCCTTTACAAGTAATCTTTTTTATTTTTAGTTTCTAGTCTTTAATTTATTTTCTTTTAGTAGGTAAACCTATCCGTGTTTATCTTCACCTGTACATTCCCTACAAGACCGGGTCAAACAATAATAGAAAAGTCCGAAAATGTATTTATTAAGTTTTACCAATTTGAAAGAGAAAATACCTACAAGTTTATGAAAGACCTATGCTCAACTAGTTTTGTTGCTCGCACACAAATCCCCCAACAGATTAGGGGGCTGGCGAGAACACTAACAGAATGAAGAACTATCCTAACAGAAAGTTATGCTATGAGGTCCGTACCCAACAGGCAAAAGCCTACAAGTGGGGGCATGGATAGATCGTTTGGAACGACGAAATGTCGAGAAAAAACAAAGACAGTGAGGAAAGAGGAAAAAAGGAAAAAAACGGTTGAATCTAAACTGACTAGACGTCCTAGGCCCTAGCCCTGGGAGTCCTGCTGTGCAAAGGCTCCTAAGGTGGATTTTTTTTTTTTTTTTTTCCCAGCGCAGTTCTCCCAGGTATACCACTTTTGTGGTACTTCCTACAGACCCTAGCCACTAGGCAGCTGAATAAAACATCATACTGCAAAAAAAAAGGAAAAAAACAAAACCCTAATGCCCTAATGATGCTCACAGAAGAGGAAGATCCGGTCCTGCAGGAGACGCTGGGAAGCCCCCACTCCGGAACAGGTAGACTGTCGAAGTAAGTGTCTCTGCTCCCAGAGCAGGTGGTGTAACACTAGGATGTCGTGCAGCGGAGCTGGCAGGAGGGCTCAAAGAGTGGTGAAGGTCCTCATCCTGTCAGTGATCCGCCGTACTGTCAAGTTAGAGGTGGTTGGAGGTCTGGGCAGACTCTCAAGGTAGCCCTGAAGTTCGCTGGAGAAGAGCGGCCAGAAGCAGCAAACAGCAAAGTGGTAGCAGCTCTATCTCTCTTCCAGCTGACCCGCCGATGTGTGTCTCAGGATGACTGACCAGTCACGTTCATATTTGAATTATATAGGTCAGTCTGAGCTGCAAAGCCTGCGTCACATGATTGAGATCAAATCGGCTCTTGTTACTTGTGTTTTCAAGCAAATCCGTGTTTGTTGGCAGTTGAATAACACAATGTATCTCTGCAATGGTTTAACCAAGCAACACATGAAACATATCAAAATAAAGGCCGCGAACCCCGCTACAATCTGATACAAATGGATATAAAAAGTTATAAAGCTATGACCATTAAAATAGGCGAAAACTAGGTATTCAGAAAGCCACTTTAATGGGTTCTATCATCTAAAAAATTAATAACTCTACAACTATGATACTTGGGGTTGATCAGTTAGTACTGATTAAAAGAGGGAAATGAGAGCTTTATATTGATGTACTATGTCACTATATTAGATGACACAGTAAGAATATAATTAGCATTCATTGTGACAAAGAAACGACAGGGAAACCTTGAATAAAAAAAGGTTTCTAAGCAAGGAAGAGCGATGTAATTTAACAGAATAAATCGATCGTTAGCTATATATGCATTTTGAGGCCGTAATTGACAGACTAGTCAATTAAGTTACATAGCTAAGATAGGATTTTATGAATATGAAAATAAAAGAGGGGGAGAGGCTAAAATTATAAGTTTATTAACAGGCCTTAGGATTTGAATTGGTAGCCTGCCTTCGTTTTGAACCAAGGCGCGTGACTTGTTTGATTTGCATAAGGTCGCATGACTAAAAAGGAGACAACGCAATCGTGTTGTCTGCTGACGCGACAATAGATGTAAAAACTAGCGAATTGCAATTGGGCCGTCTGTCGGCAGATTGAACAGTCTTGTGACCAGTAAACTGGGCTATGAATAATTAGTGACGAGTGGATTATGGCGTCACTCGGTCACACGATGATAATGGATTATCCTGTCACAAATGCTGGAAAACCGGTACAAATACCCATAAAATCGCGTCAAAACACAGGACTAGCTTTAGCACTTATGGAAAAAGACTTGGTACTTCTAGATTTGAATAATCTTTGGTCTGTTACTTCTAAATGAGAAAACAAACACTTGTTGAAAATAGATGCAATAAAGAAAATAAGTCTGAGTTATCAAAACTTTGTGCGATCAACTGTCAAAAAAAGGCTTACCTGCCTTGTACGCGGTGTAATGCCTTCGTGACGGTTTTCAGAGTAAATCCCAGGCTTGAAGGAAAATAATTTTGAAAAAAAAAATGGAAATACACACACAAACTTATAATAACAAACTTCTGTTATGGACATGTTAGAAATATTTAAACAATGCAATATACCTTCAATTCCCGATTCAGATGAGCAGGAGACAACAGGTTATAGCCCAAAAAGTTGAGAGAACCGTTTTTTTGCAAACTACAGTAGTCAACAAAAGCAGAAGTTTTCGCTGTGAGTCGATTTAAAACGATTTTTTTTTTAGCAAAATGAATGAATGAATGACTTAATGAAATTTTGGGGTTTACGTCCTCTCGGGACCTGGGAAGGCAAATTTAGGTACCCATTTGTATTGGTTATTATGAGCGAACTAAAATATAAAAACAAAAAGCAAGACAGACAGACGAAACAAGGACGTGGACGGAACATATATATAAAGGGGGAGTTCTTAAAAGCGCAAGTTTATTTATTTACATTGAAAGGATTAAAATGTATAAAATATAGTATTTTGTGTACGTGACACGTAAATAAAGACTAGTGATGTAAATAGATAATAAATTCTTTGTTTGCTGCCATATACAACCCTCCACTTGTTGTATACAAATTCAAGGGCTACAAGGTTAAATTTCAAAAAAATTATTTTATTCATAAAAGCTAAATTTGGCCTTATTGATTATTTAAAGCGGAATATGTACATTATATCTATTCATATTACAAAATATATATATATTCTTATGGCAATTTACAAAAATTCATATTAACTAAACATTAATATTTATGGTATACCCTATCTATATGATAGGGGGGAATAATTTACATCACGGAAGTTTATGGATGCTCTTCAAAAGTGAATCGCTCTATTTAAGATTTATATAAATAAAAACCTGGGATCCTTTAAAAAAGATGGGGGTGGGGGGGAATAGTGGTAATCCGGAGGATCATCAACACACTGAGGGGGGGGAGCCCACTGGGGAGGCACACGTAAAAGCCATCCTCGCGTTCAACAACCCCAGCGGGCCGCCCAATCAAGGGGCGAGACCAACTCACTGGCTTTTGGGAAGGGGTGGGGGAGGGATCGGGGACATGCCTGGGGGTCCTCCCCACCAAGGGGAGAAGCACCCACCGCGGAGGATACGCAAAAAACAGCCTCGCGCCAACAACCCCCAGGGGCGCGACTCCCGAGGGGGGGCACCAATCGCACGGTTAAGTATAAAAAGGATCCATACAAATGAAAAAAATAACATTATTTTATATTAACATGTACAAAAAAGCGTATGGAGTCGGACGCCAGCACTAGAACAGTCCCTTGAAACTAATTGTTATCCAGGAGTGGGCCTGGCGTAAATTCCAATTCGTTGGCCCCACTCCCGGAACGAAGTTAATTTAATAGGGTTTTAGACTTCTCCAAAGGGCGTTGCGACGATGTGTTCGTTCACTATACTAGACTACTAACGTGCCCGAACTCGTTTAGGCCGAGTTGCGCTGATCTCTAAGGCAAAACTCTTCAAATCAACTCAGTGAAATTCAAGGTCACCGGCGCGTGGCAATGCTATATGATAGGCCTTATCAAGTACAGTTCCCGATTGAACGTGGCAGCCAATTTTGGCATCACGTGTCTGCTAAATCCGTTACCCGTAAGGCCACAGTTGCGATGGAATCCACATCAATATGACACTTTGTAACTTACAGATGAAGTGATGATTAAATTTTTAATCTCGTTTTAAATTCTAATCGGTGTGGTTGTCCTTGTAAAGGTTAAATGGCGGAGAGATGAGCGTGAGTCGAATAAAAACAATCTTAAATGGTGGATTGGAAGTAATT
>CM065709.1:28506806-28532455 GCA_017654935.2 Phymorhynchus buccinoides | reverse complement strand
GTTTTGGCGTATCCTCTCCGCGGTGGGCGCTTCTCCCATTGGTGGGAGGACCCCCGGGTCATGTCCCCCTCCCTCTTCCCCCACCCCTTCCCCAAGCCCGTGAGTTGGTCTCTCCCCTTATTGGGCGTGCCCGCTGGGGGTTTGTTGACGCGATGATGCTTACGTGTGCCTCGCCCCAGTGGGCCCCGCCCACCACTCAGTGTGTTTGAGATCCTCCGGATTACCACCTATTCCCTCCCCCCCATCTTTTTTAAAGGATCCCAGGTTTTTATTTATATAAATCTTAAAATAGAGCGATTTCACTTTTGAAGAGCCTACATAACGTCCGGTGATGTAAATTATTACCCTCTATCGATATAGATAGGGTAGAACAATAAAATATAATGTTTAGTTAATATGAATTTTTGTAAATTGCCATTAAGAATATATATATATTTTGTAAATATGAAATAGATATATTTCATATTCCCTTTTAAATAATAAATAAGGGCCAAATTTAGCTTTTATGAATAAAATAATTTTTTGAAATTTTAACCTTTGTACCCTTGAATTGTAATACAACATGGAGGTTTGTATTATGCCAAAAAACAAAAGAATTTTTATTAATCTATTTTACATCACTAGTCTTTATTAGTGTCACGTGAACACAAAAACTATATTTTAATAAATTTTAAATCCTTTCAATGTAATAAATAAACTTGCGCTTTTTAAGACTCCCCTTTATATTAATGTTCCGTCCCGTCCTTGTTGTCGTCTTTGTGTCTTCCCGTTTGTTTTATTTTTAGTTCCTCATACTACCCATACAAATTTCCCGATTGTGCCTTCCCGTCGAGAGGAACGTAAAGCCCAAAATTTCATTCCTTCATTCATTCATTCATTTTCTAAAAAAAACGTTTTAAATCACTCACGCGAAACTTCTGCTTTTGTTGCACCACTGTAGTTTGCAGAATGACGTTTTTCTCACCTTTTTTGGGCTATAAACTGTTGTCTCCTGCTCATTCTGAAGCGGGAATTGAAGGTATTTTGCATTGTTTAATATTCCAACATGTCCATACGAAGTATGTTATTGCAGTTTTGTGTTTGTATTTCATTTTTTTCAAAATTATTTTCCTTCAAGCCCTGGTATTTACTCTTGAAACCGTCACTATAGGCATTACAACCACGTACAAGGCGGTAAGCCTTTCTTTGACAGTTGATCGCACAAAGCTTTGTAACTCAGACTATTTTCTTTATTGCATCTATTTTCTCAAGTTTCTGTTTTCTCATTATGAAAGTAACAGAACCAAAATTTATTCAATCTAAATACCAAGTCTTTTTCATAATTGCTAGAAGCTAGTCCTGTGTTTTGACGGCGATTTTAATGGGTATTGTACCGGTTTTCCAGCATTTGTGACAGGATAATCCATTATCATCGTGGTGACCAGTGACGCATAATCCACTCGTCACTAGTATTCTAGCCCAGTTTCTGTCACAAGACTGTTCAATCTGCCGACAGACGGCCCATTGCAATTCGCTAGTTTTTACATCTATTTCGCCGTCAGCAGACAACACGATTCGTTGTTCCTTTTTAGTCATGCGACCTTATGCAATCAAACAAGTCAGCGCCTTGGTTCAAAACGAAGGCAGGCTACCAATTCAAATCCTAAGCCTTTTTATAACTTATAATTTAGCTCTCCCCCCTCTTTTATTTTCATATTCATAAAATCCTATCTTAGCTAATGTAACTTAATTGACTAGTCTGTCAATTACGGCCTCAATGCCATATATCGCTAACTCGATCGATTTATTCTGTTAATTACATCGCCTTCTTGCTAGAAATCAAACCTTTTTTTATTACAAGTTTCCCTGTCGTTTCTTTGTCCACAATGAATGCTAATTATTATTCTTACTGTGTCTCTAATATAGTGACATAGTACAATCAATATAAAGCTCCGTCTCATTTCCCTCTTTTAATCAGTACTAACTGATCAACACCCAAGTCTCATAGTTGTAGAGTTTATTAATTTGTTTATGATGTCTAGAACCCTTAAAGTTGGCTTTCCGAAATACCTAGTTTTCGGCCTATTTTAATAGTCATAGCTTTATAACTTTTATATCCATGTGTATCAGATTGTCGGCGGGGTCGCGGCCTTATTTTGATATGTTTCATGTTTCTTGGTTAAACCAGGCAGAAAAAAAAAAAAGATACATTGTGTTATTCAACTGCCACAAACACGGATTTGCTTGAAAACACAAGTACAAGAGCGATTTGATCTCAATCATGTGACGCAGGCTTTGCAGCTCGAACTGACCTATATAATTCAAATATGACGTTACTGGTCAGTCCATCCTGAGACACACATCGGGCGGTCGCTGGAATAGAGATAGAGCATGCTACCACTTTGCTTGTTTGCTGCTTCTGGCCGCTCTTCTCCAGCGACTTCATGGCTACCTGAGAGCCTGCCCAGCCATACCTCCAACCACCTCTAAACTTGACAGTACGGCGGATCACTCGACAGTGAGGACCTTCACCACTCTTTAGCCCCTGCCAATCCGCTGCATAAACGACATTCCTAGTGGTTACGCCACTGCTCTGGGATCAGAGACACTTACTTTCGACATGTCTAATATTAACCTGTTCGAGTGGGGGCTTCCCAGCGTCTCCTGCAGAACCGGATCTTCCCTCTCTGTGAGCATCATTAGGCATTAGGGTTGTTGTTTTTTCCTTTTTTTTGGCAGTATGATGTTTTTTCAGCTGCCTATTGGCTAGGTCTGTAGGAAGTCCACAAAGTTGGTATACCTGGGAGAACTGCGCTGTCCACCCGAGCCTTTGGTGGCACTGCAGGACCTCCCAGGGCTTAGGCACTAGGAACGTCTAGTCAGTTTAGATTCAACCGTTTTTTTTTCCTTTTTTCCTCTTTCCTCACTGCTTTGTTTTTCTCGACATTTGCGTCCTTCCAAACGATCTATACATCCTGCCCCCCCTTTGTAGTCGTTTGCCTGTTTGGGTACGGACCTCTATGAGCATTAACTTTCTGTTAGGAGAGTTCTTCATTCGTTAGTGTTCTCGCCAGCCCCCTAATCTGTTGGGGGAATTGTGTGCGAGCAACAAACATATTTGAGCATAGGTCTGTTCATAAACTTGTAGTATTTCTCTTTCAAATTGGTAAAACTTAATAAATACATTTTCGGACTTTTCTATTATTGTTTGACCCGGTCTTGTATGGGATGTACGAGGTGAAGATAAACACGATAGGTTTACCTACTAAGGAAATAAATAAAGACTAGAAACTTAAAATCAAAAGATTACTTTGTAAAGGCTTTTTTTTTTATTTTTACAAAATACCCTGATTTAAAATCGCAATTATCAAGTACAACCATCGGCTACCCACGTTGTTTTGGTTTCCCAGCAAAATCAAATAAGTGACTGAAAGTTCATGATAATTTTTTATACATAAATTAAATTGTGGTAATGTAAATCGGTGTTGCAATAAGAGACAAATGGGGGCAGAAAAAATCCGATCTAGTAGTAATTTTAGTGTTTTACGTCCTCTCGACCCGGGAAAGCACATATGGGACATAAAAATCCGATTTTGTTGAGAGGAACACTTTATAGTGGTACTCTCGGCAAGAATATTGTAGTGCTCTACACAGAGCAACTCGAACCTGATTGGTTCCCTCTATAAACGCCAAGTTTTGATTGGTCGTTCTTATAAACGAAATAACTGCACCATCTGTAAACATGTAGAGTTCCCCTTTTCCGTCTCACTCAACCCACCCTCTCCCCCCTAGTAAGCGAGGGTAGGAAGGAGGGAAAAGTTTCCCCCTACGCTCTTTAAAAAGAATTAATTTCATAAGATAGTGCATAAAACTATAACATAAAATATATTTAATTGACATAACTGTTGTCGGACAAAATTCCCTGTTATGAACAGACAAGACCTAGTTCAAGGGGGAGCACGTCCTCCTGGGGAGACCTCACAGATCCCTCCCCCAGTGACAAAAAACACCTTTGAGGACACAGAATTCATGTCCAGTGACTCGGAATACACTGATATCGAGTCAGAGGCAGAAACCATAATTTCTAACGTGTCACCAATGGCACTTGATGACGCCAGAGACGATTCGGTTTTTCAAACCCTTCAAGATCACTCCCCAAGGGGAAAAGAAAAACAAAACGTAAACCTTGCCGATTCCAAGTCCACCAGGAAAAGAAGCAGGCAAGACAGGGGCTCGGACGAACCCCCGGAAACTCAAAATAATCGGTTAAATGAAACAAAGACCAAGAGAAGATGGGGGAGAATCCCCCATCAAAGATCACCTTACTGTACAAAACAACAGAAAACCCCCTCAAAACTTAGCCCTTGGGGCAGACCCCATCCCGGGAACTCCCAAGGGTATAGAGTCTGTCTGGGGCACAGTGCCTACAAAAGGACCTAAAAACAAACAAAAACAACCAAACGTTAATCAAACCAGGAAAATCAACCAACAAAACCTTCCACCTCCCGTCTTTCTGAAACACCCAGTAGTGCTAGAAGATTTAGGCACTGGCCCAGCAAAGCTTGGAGCTTTGGGCCCTACATCAAGTTATCAACTTTACAAACAGACAATAGGCCCCATCCTCAGTCAGCGCCCACTTTCCAACAACCGCTGGCTGATTGGGTGCAATTCAGAAAAGCAACAACAGCAGCTTGTCAAAATGAAAAAGATTTCACAAATTCATATAAAATGTTCTATTCCGACAGTCACAACTGAAGGTGTTATCAAAGGAGTAGCTCTGGAGGAAAACACCCAAAACATTGTCCAAAGCATCCCAGAGGCTAAATCTGCATTCAGACTAAAAAACAAAGATGGATCAGACTCAAGAGCTGTCAAGATAACTTTTAACAAGCCAACCCTCCCCACCATGGTCAAAATTAAAGCCGAAGAATTTCACGTGCACACTTACGTGGCACCAGTTAGAAGATGCAGGAATTGTGCCCGCCTTGGGCACAGTGCGAACCAGTGCCGCTCAAAGAGAGTGACCTGTGTTTGATGCGCCCAGGGCGGACACGATGTCTCGAAATGCAAATCAACTACACCGAAATGTGTCAACTGTGGAGGATCCCACTCAGCAGCATGCTTGGGATGCCCACAATATCAAATAAGGATCAGGACTAAGCGCATTCATGGGGAATCGTTCCTTCCCTACTCAGAAGCCATTAGAAAAGCCAAAATAGACTTGGAAACAGAAAAGACAAAACAAACCCGAGTGTCGTCGGTGCACTCCCCCTCCCCAAAGGTACACTCCACATGGAGAACAGAAGACCGCTATAGACCTAGTCCTCCAGGCAGCTATGCTGCCAAAGTGATAGGCAATCAGGACACATCGTCCCAAGAGACAATACAGACGAACAGCCCTCCAAATTCCACTGTAACCAACAAAACAATGAAGTCAATAAAACCAAAGTCTAACAAGAAAAAACACTTCAGGGGGGGAGGACTTCTTTGGCACTGCCCAGAATAACAAGTTCAAAAGCCAAAATACTCAGAAACAGAGCTCGAGAAGTCAAATTAGCATTGGCAAATGCAGCAATGGAAAAAAGAAGAAGAAGAAATTGTAAACAAACAAATTGAAAAACAAACGGAATCCATTGTAACCAAACTAACAACATACATGGATAGAATAATAACAAACTGTTTTACAAAGTTTCAAGAACAAGGCTCAAAACCAACCCCAAATCAAACAGCTGCAGAGCTTAATACTTTCACCCAAACAGCTTCTAGCAAATCCCCACAAGAGCTGTTCATGACTAATATTCTGGTTAGCCTCGCCAAAGCGAAAACCACAAACAAACCTAGTCTTCTACTAGAAGGACTATCATCTATTATTACACCCTCCAACACTACTCCCATCCCCATGACACAAGATAGTAACCTCTATCACCTGGCACAACTAGTGTGCGAACCAGGAGAAACACACAGACAAAGACAAAGACTAACATCCCAGGCTTCCAAAGCCAAACAATATGGCTAGTGGCAATAGAAAACCAATTTTAACATGTTTTAGCAGATAAGGTTTATCGAAACCCTCTATTTTTATCCTGTCTAAGCATAAGGCCACTTTAAATATCCTGCAGTGCAACTGCAGATCCATAAACACAACGAAGGATTACTTAATAAATTTCCTAGCTACAACCTCCACACACTATCATATACTGTGTATTCAATCCTTAAATGTAAACTTTTCTCAGTTGCCAAACATTAGTGGATTTTGTTACCCACCAAGTGTTAGTAATACTGAAGGTAAAGTCAAAACTGCAACTTATGTAAGTATAAACCTACACTACACTAAACAACTGCCTACCATCTTAAATATAGAGGACATTCAGTATTCAAATACTATTCAAATTCAATTAGAACAAAAACCACTAAATATTTTAAATATGTATTTTCCAAAAGGTTATAATGCAGCCCCTACAACAAATTGGCTGTCCTCTCTGTCATCCTCTAATTCCTGGGCGCTGGTTGGGGACTTTAACGCCCAGCACCCGTCCTGGGAAAACAAAGGTTATAATGCAGCCCCTACAACAAACTGGCTGTCCTCTCTGTCATCCTCTAATTCCTGGGCGGTGGTTGGGGACTTTAACGCCCAACACCCGTCCTGGGAAAACAAAGGAACCACCAGTTCCAGAGGAGGAAATAAACTAATACAAGAGATTTCAGATTCAAACTTAATTTTACTAAATGATGGAACATACACACATTATCCGAACCAATTAGGACAAAATATGTCAGCCATAGATCTCACTATTGTTAGTCCCAACCTACAAATAAACAGTGACTGGACTCCTTTAGTAGATCCCTTGGGATCAGACCATAAACCGATCTCCATAACGTTTAATGAAGAAATAGACCAAGAAACATCAACTTCAAAAACATTCAATTTAGAAAAAGCAAATTGGTCAATATTTCAAACGGCCCTAAGTTCATTTACTATAGAGGAGATAGAACATCAAGACCTCGAAATGTACTATCAAAATATAAGAAGTAACATATTGAATGCTTGTCAACAATCGATACCAATGACCACACAAAATGAAACCACTGTCAGTTCCACCAGAAATAACCCCTGGTGGAACGAAGAGTGTGCAGAAGCAGTTACAAATAAACACCAAAAAAGCAACATATTTAATACATTTCCAACAACAGAAAATTTTGAGGAAAAAAAATAGCTGAAAAAAATAGTAAAAAGATGGTAGCAAAAGCCAAATTAGAATTCTTTACTGATGAAAAAATTACAAACTATACAGATTTGGGAAAGGCCTGGAAGAAACTAAAAAAGTTAAAATTAAAAGGATGTTTAAGGAAAACCAGAGTTTTGAATAAGAACAAGAAACTTACTACAAACAATCAAGAGACAGCTAACACCCTAGCAGAAACTTTTGCCAGTGCAAGTCAAACTAAATCTCTTCCACAACATGAACAAAATAGAAGAGCTAAAATACCAGCAACCGAAAAGTCTATTAATAACAATGATGTAATCAATGCACCGCTCACTTTTGCCGAGCTTGCTAGAGCCCTAAGATTAACAAAGAAAGTTAAAAAAGCTACAGGAGAAGATCCAATATCCTATGGAATAATAAAAAAACCTACCCCAATCATATTTAAAGATTATTCATAATTTCTACTCTAGGTGTTGGGTGAGGGGGGAGGTGCCACAGGCCTGGAAAGAGGCACAGGTAGTGGGTATCCCGAAACCCGGAAAACCGAGACAGGACTCAAAAAGCTACCGGCCCATCTCCCTCACCCCTCACCTGGGGAAAATATACGAACAAATCGTTGAACAACGATTAGAATACTTTTTACCAAAAAATAATATTTTACCTTCTTTTCAAGCAGGATTTCGTAAGCATAGAAGCTGCATTGAGCAGGTAGTTAAGTTAGCCTCCCATGTCAGAAAGGCGTTCACCTGAAAGAGGAAGGTACTGGCTACCTTCTTCGACATCAAAGGGGCCTATGACACGGTCTGGCATGGGAGGCTGCTTCAAACAATAAGTAAGCTCGGCATAGAGGGCAATATGTTCAATTTTAGAAAAACATTTTTAGAAAATCGCAAAATGAAAGTTAAGGTGGGAGACTCATTTTCAACAGTCCATAGCTTGGACATGGGCGTGCCTCAGGGAAGCATAGTTGCGCCAATATTTTTTAATATTATGCTGCATGATATAAACTTGACCTCACTTCAACTATCTAAAATTTCAATGTACGCGGACGGCATTGCGATATGGACGTCCGCGTGCAAAGCTAATGCTAAAAGTAGAACTTTTCAAAAGTTTTATAAAAGTCATCAAAAGAATACAACTGCCATAGCAACTTACCTTGAAGAGAGTGGCTTTACGCTATCATCTGAAAAGTGTCAGTTTATGGTTTTTGCTAACCTAAAAACAACAGATCTAGCATTAGATATTCTAGGGAACGTGAAACAACAAAGCTCCAAAGTAAACATTTTAGGAGTAACCCTAACTCCAAACCTTAATTGGAATGCCCATATTACATATTTAATCAAGAAAGCCAACCAGGCACTAAATTTCATTAAAACTATTTCAACAGAACCGTGGGCAAAACCCCCCAAATTTCTAACCTACTTGGTTAACACTTTAGTAAGAAGCAGACTAACTTATGGAATGGAAGTTTTTCACTCCCTAAGTAAAGATCAAGTACAACGGCTGCAATCAATGGAGTGCAGAGCACTCAAAACAGCCCTAGGTATACCATCCTACGCAATTAATAAACTGGTCTACAGAGACGTGGGATGGTTGCCACTCGAAAACCTTATAAAGTTAAATTGTGCCAAATTTATAATTAGATGGTACGCGGTAAAAACAGAGACAGACCAAGAATTTATAATGGATATCCAAGAGCCTTCATTGGATTACTCAAAACTACAAAAGAAACAACCTCTTTTATATTTAAAAACAAAAGACATAATTAGTTATTCAAAAAGCCTATTTGCTAAAGCAAATCTCGAACTAAGGGACGTTGCCCCTCATCCCGTAACAACCTTCCCTACGTGGGAAAGAGAAGAAACCATATTTGATGTAATATTACACGAACAATACTCTAAACAAGATATAAATGTAATTGGCGCCACAGCCAAAGAAAAAATTCATGGTTTAAGACACTATATGCAAATTTTCACTGATGGCTCCAAAATTGAAAACAAGATTGGATGTGGTTTTGCCATCCCCTCACTTAAAATAGTTAAATCATTTCAACTAAATGACCACTTGTCAATTTTTAGTGCTGAACTGTGGGCCCTGTTAGAGGCCTGCAGTTACATAAATAATTTACCAAATCCACCGATAAACGTGACTATTTTTACAGATTCACTATCTTCAATCCAAGCTATTCAAAACGAAACATCAAATAGATCTGAAGTGATAAGTGAAATTAATTTATTGTTACATTATATTAAGCTAAAAGGAACAAACTTACAAATAATATGGATCCCGTCCCATACAGGTATAAAGGGTAACGATCAGGCAGACAGGGCTGCAAAACATGCAGCCCAGGGCCACACAGGGACAACAATAGATATAAAACTATCAATTAAAGAAGCGAAGGCAAAATTAAAACCATCAGCTTTTCAAGAATGGGCAGAAGAACTAGAGGAATACTCTAAAACTCACCCACAAGATCATAAGATAGTTTTTCAAGGCCTATTTCTAAATATACAACGATCTTTACAGTCAACAATACTCAGACTAAGAACAGAATCAGAACGCTGTAAATTTGTAGACATAAAGTGTAAATGCAATGAGGCATTGAACGTAAACCATCTCTTCAACCCATGCGTAGAAATAAAAATAGAACTTAAAGAGTTACTAGATAAATTGAAATTACATAACATTCTTT
Source organism: Phymorhynchus buccinoides (assembly GCA_017654935.2). Lineage (NCBI taxonomy): Eukaryota > Metazoa > Mollusca > Gastropoda > Neogastropoda > Raphitomidae > Phymorhynchus > Phymorhynchus buccinoides. Next base: position 28,522,579 of record CM065709.1, on the reverse strand, counting down.
ATACTAAAAAAGACATTCTTACTAAGGGGTCGGAGGGATGGTCCCCAGCTGTATGGCTGGCGGAGACCCTCAGACAGTCACCCCTTGGCCGTCACTTTTGATCGGCTAATGCAAAACATAAAAGGCCCTGTCTCTTAAAACTAACTTTTTAACAAAGCAAAATAAATCTAGATTTTTTTACCGCTCCGTAGCCGCGTTTAGCTTAAAGTGTAAATAAGCTTCAGAGTTACCCCGCATAAGGACTCTGCTCGCGACGACCTGCCTCTGTTTGTTCCATGGAGGAGGGGTCCCTCTCCCTCCCTCCCCCCGGCCAAACAAGTAGGAATCGTAGCTTTTTAACAACTATTTTATAAATGTAAGTAATGAACAAGACATTATTGAACATTTAATCCCTGTTGGACACTAAGATCGGATGGGCGGGGGAGAGGAGACACTGGTGTCTGTTTTCTCCCCCCCCCCTCCCCGTTTGATCTGTTCTCCCCCTGTATAAATGCCCCATCTCTTAACTAAGTTTACCAGGACTCGGCCTCATTTGTTTGTGCCTTTTTGAGTCCGAGGTTAAAAATAAATTACTTTTTAATTAAATCCAACAGGGACCCATTTAAAAAAATGTAATACTTGCATTGGTCTCAGAAAAAACCAATGCGACAGCTTCGGCTTATTTTACAAAAGTAGTCTTTGGCTGATGGCACTTGTGGTCATGAAGCCAACGACTGGATGTACAGTTCTTTTAACTCTTTTGGAAATAAAAATTAAGTATTTTGTGTAAATAATTGTGCCCTCTTAGTAGGGCAGACCATAACTGATTTTTAAACATTTTGACTTCATTTTAAACGGTGTTCCTGGAAATTTTAATCTGCTCAAATACAATTTTATCACAAATTTTAAATACCAAAATAAAATTATAATAACTAGCTAGCTAGTTAACGGCTCAAACAAATACGAGCCATGGCACTTAAACTTTATTCAAACAAAAACTAAAAACTTTATTACAAAAAAATAATTAAATGTTTTTTCTCTCTCCCCCCCCCCCCCCCCCCCATCCCCACAACTTTATAAACAAGCAATGTCCCATATGGTCTTTTTAAGAGCGGGAGGACATAAAGCTTAACTTTGCCTTGCTGGTCAGTGTGAGCGTCAGTCGAGCAAAGCCAAGTATAGGCGGGAGCCTACACCAGCCACTCTGCGGAATGTGTGTGTGTGCCTAACTGTGGTCATCAGCATGAAATGTTTGAGCACTTATCCCTGCTCCTAGCTGTAAGTGATCTAAGCCAGCGTTTATTGTTTGATTTGTTTTACCTACAAACTGTTGTTTTACATGTTGTTTAACTTAATCAGTGATCTAACCTTGTCACTGTACTCCTTTTAGGGAACGGGAAAACTGTGCTATTCCCGTCACCGAACCATTGTGACGTCAGTTTATTCATAAACTAGGTGCTAGGCCTATGTTGTCTAGAGACTGAAAATTATAACATTCTGATTGTTCTGTTCCATCCTCACATCCACTCGTGTGTGACGTGAATTTACTGTGTAAACAATGAAGGGGCACTTTGCCTACATGTTGTTTAAAGGCCTAACTTGCTCATTTCCATGCTATCAATATTATTGATCTAGGCTTATACCTTGCTATGGTGTAGGCCTACTTTGCACTATTTAATTCATAGGCCTACTATCAGGGTGTGTGCTAAGCCTAGTGTGGTGTTGTGTTAATACTGCTACTATTGTATTACTAACTAAATAAGGCATTCTCTTTTGACTGAGTTTCTTGCTACTTCAATGATAAACACTCAATAGGCCTACATTTCGTCTTTAGTCAGTTTTTCACTTAACACTGATCAGCCTACTTTGATGAGTAGTCTATTCTTAGTAATATAGCATCTGATGATGTCAGTGTTACAATGCTTGGTTTGGGTTAACTCACATGAACTCAAATGTTTGTGTATGAGTTAAGCAAGCATAGGGTCAGGTAAACCCGACCTATGTTATGTTTCCAAACCCCAGCTAGGCTTGTGTCAGTGTCAGTTTAATCATGCTATTTAAGTCATGCAGTGAGCTCCTTCCACTGTTGTGACTGTGTATTTCTGCATGTTATTGAACATTGTGTGCTATGGCATAAAGCCTACAGTCATACCTAATCATTGTTATTTCTTGTTTATATTTATGCTTGTATATTTTGTATTGTTGCAGGATCTTATTTGCTGCACTGTCTTTCTTAGTCTTTCTTAGTCTTTTCCTAGTAAATAAACAAAGTCAAACAACTGTCTGGTTTCCTCTATATGTTCCTGGTCTACATGGATGGTGTGTCTATCTTCACCCTCCAATCCTTATCCCTCATCAACTCCTCCTTATCCCTATCCCTTATCCTTACCACCCCATCACAATCGCATTAACTTTGATTGTCAAGCTTCCTTGGCCATTTATTTTTCATGTTCACAAAATTACAGTTGGTCTTTGCAATCGGGATGTTAATTATTGGTCCTGAAAAGGGATAACCCTCCCCTGGGTATAACACACATAATGTTTTAGCGATTACTCTAGATAGCAACCTTACTTGGTCCTCCCATATTAGTAGCTTAAGCAAACGAGTATGTCAAAAAGTTTTCCAACTCTCTAAGATAAAGAATTTTCTTAATATTGATGCACGTAAGCATTTCTTCCACGCATTACATCCAGTCTCACATAGATTATGCATCAACTCTCTTTGATTCAAGTAGTGCTAACACCCTAAAGCCGTTGATAAGTGTTCATAAACGAGCTCTAAAAACATGTCTTTTGAAATCGTCTTCATTAACATTTCAAGATTACGTCTCACTAAATATTCTTCCTTTCACAGATAAGCATCGGTATTATAAAGCAGTCATGTTGCACACAATTGAAAACGGTTTAGCGAGAGAGAGAGAGAGAGAGAGAGAGAGAGAGAGAGAGAGAGAGAGAGAGAGAGAGAGAGAGAGAGAGAGAGAGAGAGAGAGAGAGAGACCTGTCTCTGTGTGTTGGAACGTGCAAAATCAATAGGTCTACATCACCAGATTCATTATTCCAAACGATGGTTTAGGCTCCACGTTTTGAAAACAATTATTCCTCGACAGCCGACAACAGTAATCAATACATAAATGAAGTAAAATAACTGACCCATAAAGAATTTAACAATCTGCAAAAAACAACCACCACCATCATCATCACCATCCTTCTTCTTCTTCTTCCTCTCCCCCTTCAACAATAACGACAACAACTAGAAATCGAAACGCTATCAAGATGGCGGCCTCCGCAGGGGTAGAGGAAGACAACAAGAAGAAAGCAAGGGACGGAACTCCAATGATTCAAGAAGAAGAAGGGGAAGGGGAGGGCACCCTGGAGGTCGTTCTGCCCAAGCCCCCGGATGGAGGGTGGGGGTGGGTGATTGTGGGTGCCTCCCTGTTGGTTAACATCATCGTGGACGGGATCACCTACACCTTCGGAATTTTCCTGCCCAAGTTCGAAGAGGCCTTCCAGCAACCCAAGAGTACCATCGCCCTGGCTGGTTCCTTGCAAGTCGGCACCTACCTTTGTGCGGGTAAGGAAGATGTTTGGACAGAGAGAGAGAGAGAGAGAGAGAGAGAGAGAGAGAGAGAGAGAGAGAGAGAGAGAGAGAGAGAGAGAGAGAGAGAGAGATTGAGAGGAGAGAGAGAGAGAGAGAGAGAGAGAGAGAGAGAGGAGAGAGAGAGAGAGAGAGAGAGAGAGAAGAGAGAGAGAGAGAGAGAGAGAGAGAGAGAGAGAGAGAGAGGGAGAGAGAGGAGAGAGAGAGAGAGAGAGAGAGAGAGAGAGAGAGAGAGAGAGAGAGAGAGAGAGAGACCTGTCTGTGTGTTGGAACGTGCAAATGTGTGAATGGAAGTTTTTGCTTGCATGCCTATGTGTTTTATGTGTATTCGAGCGAGAGTATTCTTCATGTACTGTATTTTACGGACAATAAGGCGATACTTTTTTTTTCCCAGACTGAGACACCTGCGCCTTATAATGTGATTGATAACATAGAAAGAAAATGGATGGAGTAACAGAATCTGAAGTTTGTGTTAAATTTTGGGGGGGTCGCCTTATAATCAGGTGCACCTTATAGTCCGTTAAATATGGTATCTATATTCATATCTCCTGTCTGTTTACATGTCTCTTTATCTCTAATTATTTCCCTCACGCAGTCTCTCTCCCTTTCTCACCCCCCCCCCCCCCAACCTCTCTCTCTTTTCTTCTTCTTATTTTCTTCTTCGTTCATCCAAAACATTCATCAATAAACATACCCTCCATATTTCCCCTTCTATCCGACTTCCTGGCCACAACCCCCCCCCCCCCCCCCCCCTCCCAGCTACCGTCAATTTGAGCGAACATACCAAAAGATCAAATACTTTCTGTATGCAAAATGCGCGAATGTCTGATATTCAAAAAGCGCGAACCCCTTCCGTGAATGTGTGATAGTCAAAACAATTCACAACAATGGTGATATTAGACTTTTTAAAAAATGAAATAAAAAAACAAAATCAATGAATTAAAATGAGGGGTGGTGGTGGTTGTGTGTGTGTGTGCGTGTGTGTGTGTGTGTGTGCGTGTGTGTGTGTGTGTGTGTGTGTGTGTGTGTGTGTGTGTGTGTGTGTGTGTGTGTGTGTGTGTGTCCCCGTTTGTCTGTACATTCTATCTCTTGTCTCTTTCTGTCTCTCCTATGTGGGATAGTCGCGCAAATTGCATGCTTCATGTTCGCGCAAATTGTAAAGAGGAACACTAGCGCAGATTGACCTATTCGCGCTTTTTGACAACTCCCAAAGAAACCTTTACCTAAACAGACGCTGTGATGAATCATGAATGTGACCGAAGCTTACTCTGTGCACCAATGGCTGTGGTCCTCAGGTCCCATCGTCAGCGCCTTGACCAATCGGTTCGGCTGTAAGAAAGTGACCATGGTAGGGAGTGTGGTGGCCGCGTCAGGGTTCGTGCTCAGCGTCTTCGCTCCGTCGGCCGACATCTTGATAGTGACCTACGGCTTAATCGGAGGTGAGATATGTGTGTATTAGTTGCATATATAATATATATATGATTTGCTTTAATAAAACTTTTCTGTGTCCAATGCCTGTATTTGTGAGCCTCAGAAACAAAACCAGTTAACGTTAACTTTATGAAATGTTCCGTGTTAAAAAAAACCTAAAAAAATATTTTTATAAAATGTGCTGATTTACTTGATCTCCCAATGGGGGGAGGGACTGGTTTTGTTTCTGAGGTTCACAAATACAGACATTGGACACAGAAAAGTTTTATTAAAGCAAATTATTCTGCATTTCAAATGCACCAACTTTTCAGTCCTTCAGAGTAGGGGTACGGAGTTCAGCTATTCACTGAGATTTCTCTTTCATACTATATAATATGCAAAGACAGCTGTTTTGACCTGGTATATATATATATATAACATAATATATATATATATATATATATATATATATATATATATATATATATATATATATATATATATATATATATATATATATAAAGAGATATTCTGGATCTGTAACCTTGGCACACTTTTTGTAGGCCTCAATACGAGGCAAGATGTCCACACCGTGCATAGAAGGTAAAAGAAAGGGCAAGCAGAATCAGGATTTCGTTTTGTTAACAAACAGCTAACAGAAGCGGTTTGTAAAAGAATGGGGAAGACAAATCCGGATATCATGTTGTTAGCAAACAATCATCAGAACCGTTATGTAAAAAAATGGGAAAGAAAAATCTTGATAGCATTTTGTTAGCAAGCCGCTAATAGAATAGATATGACTGTCCCACTTTTAAATAACAATTTTATAATAAACAGAAAAATGAACACAATGAAACTTCACATCTCCTATAACCAATATTATCCCTGAGCCCTAACACACCCTATTTTACATCCCCTGAAAACAATGTTATCCTAGACTTGTTATAATAGACACAAAAAAGTATGGAAAGAAGTTCTTACATGCACGCATGTACACGCACATGTGCGCGTGAGCGAACACAACCATGCATACACAGTCACATCCAAGTATGCAAGCAAACACACAAATGAGCAAACATGTTTAAATCTCACATACAACCACACGTAAATTTCATTTTGGTCATTCAATTTTAATGGAAACAACAAATCCGAAATATACAACCGAATAATAGTTGGTTATCTGGATTCCAAAACTTCTGTTATTGAAAGGACTTTTGTATTGTATTAGTATGAATGTGATTTACGTGTTTGGGGGGTTCGTTTTCATTATGATATGGATAATTACTATTTTACTTGGGATGTCTTGGTTAATAGAGGTGGATGAAATGTATTATACAAACAATACTGTTCTTTCTGTACACTTTTTGAAGAGTATATACGAGGCATGTTTAGATAACAAACAGGTCATGGAGAAAAGCTCGTGAAATGAATTCATAGTTCACCCTTAAGTGTTCTTTCTTTTTTTTCTTCTTTAACAGATGTTTTGAGTTTTCACTCACAATTCAAATATAAAAGGTGTGCGTTATTTAGAAGTTGCCAGTGTTGATATTGAAAAAGTTGGCTTTTACCAACGAACATTTTATCAGAGAGAATATATTTTTTAAAATGAAACTGTGTGTTTTTGTGTCTTTTATCATTTTACTCATATATATATTACACACCCACTCTCTTGGCATTATCATAGAGGAGATGCTGAATTTGTTTATAATGAAGATGCTTTACCCATGATACATGCCCACTCTCTTAACTAAAGGGTCTTAAGACATCTGGCGTTAGTTCTACATAGTTTGGAAGTGATATAAACGATCAAAAAGTGAAGAAGAAAAAAACAAGCACACCTTTAACTTTCCTCTTATGTATATATCTATAATTTGCTTTGATAAAACTATTTTGGTATCCAATGTAAATTTTGTGAACCTAAGAAACAAACTCAATTACTTTAACTTTATGATTTGTGCTCTGAAAAGAAGAAAATGCAATATGCTGATTTACTTTTTCTCCCAATGGGGGGGGGGGGGGGGGGGGGGGGGGGGGGGGGGGGGGGGGAGATAGACAATGCCTATGCAAAGACAGCTGTTTCGTCTTCGTGAAAGACTCTTCAGTCTGCATGTCGGCCTGCCAAGTTGTCCACTGTGAATGTTCAAGCTGAGCCAGAAGACTTTCTACAGGAGAAAGGTTGTCCTCTTAGCACCAGATTGAAAGTCCACAATAAAAGCAAACCAGCACTTAATTCAACAGAAATGGTAAAAATCTTATGTAAAATAACAAAAATAATAATGTCCTAAAATTACAATCCATCGAAGAGATTAGAAGAGATGGAATGCCATGTTGGTGGATCCAATGAAGGATTAAAAAAAGGGAGGTCACAGAAATCGTAGTTAACACCAACAGACACCCGGTGAGGAGGAATGTAGATGTTGGTGGATCCAATGAAGGATTCAAAAAAGGGAGGTCACAGAAATCGTAGTTAACACCAACAGACACCCGGTGAGGAGGAATGTAGAGAGGTGTGCTTGGATCAGGTAGACTGATGCGCTTTCCTTCTTCGGTAAGATAATATAAACGATCAAAAATTGAAGAAGAAAAAACAAACACACCATTAAACTTTCCTCTTATGTATATATATAATTTGCTTTGATAAAACTATTTTGGCAGAATATATTTATATATATAGGTTCAGGTAGAACCTATGCTGTGGATCGACTAACGTCATCTACCTGCTGTTCTGCGAACTATGTAGAAACGCCCAGTATGTTGGAGAGACAAAGAACTCGGTTAGCGTGAGGTTCACTCTACACCGGTCCCATATCAGGCACAACACTGGGACTCTGGTGGCAGAGCACTTCAACTTGGCCGGACATTCCTGTGAGAATGTCAGATGCATCATCCTCGAACAGGTCTTCGTCCAGAGCAAGGAGTCCAGACTCCGTCGTGAAAAGTTCTGGATGGACAAGCTGAAGACCATGGCTCCGCTGGGTCTGAACTCTCTCTAATGAATTGTCTGAGATGGCAGTTATTTCTCCATCGAGCTGTGTTATTTGTTTATAGTGGATATGCTTTACCCAGGATCCACTCTCTTGACCTGTTCATAGGGGAGATGCTTTATTTGTTTGTAGTGGAGACGCTTGGCCCAGGTTACACACCCACTCTCTTGGCATTATCATAGAGGAGATGCTGAATTTGTTTATAATGAAGATGCTTTACCCATGATACATGCCCACTCTCTTAACTAAAGGGTCTTAAGACATCTGGCGTTAGTTCTACATAGTTTGGAAGTGATAACTACAAAGATGGACAGAGCGGACATGGATATGAGAGAGAGAGTGAGAGAGGGAGAGAGAGAGTGAGAGAGAGAGAGAGAGAAAGAGAGAGAGAGAGAGAGAGAGAGAGAGAGAGAGAGAGAGAGAGAGAGATAGAGAGATAGAGAGATAGAGAGAGAGATAGGAGACTGTACTGGGGGATTCATTTTTATTTATTTATTATTTTTTTAATTATGTGAACCAAAAACGGACCACTGAGAGTCAGGAACAGGAAGAACTAACTTAGTATATTGCATTGTGGGTAGGGCAAAAGTGAAAGTGAAACTACTAGACCGGGCGTGCAGTGGGCGCAATCGGGGGCTACGGGAGCCAATGGTAAAGAAAAAATCGGTCAGATCTGGCGTATGTAGCCTTGAGAGGGTTAATGGGTGATTATACTAACTGATAAAAACAAGCGCGAAATCGCAATAGTTTGTGGCACGCGGTCTACTTTTACCACTCCAATCATGAGTCACCTCCCCTGGCTTTTCAATAATTTTAATCTGTAAACCAGAATGTTATCTCTGCACCATTTCGTAACTTTTTATATCTTTCGGAAAACATTTAAAACTATGTATCCTACTTATTCTCATCAAAAGAAGCACCGCATACTCGTCGTGTCTGTTGTAGTGTCTGTATTACGTATGTTTATTATTTTGTACGCTTTTAAAATACATCATTTTAAAGAGCGGCCTCAATTAATTTTGAAGTGTAGCCTCGATTTGAAGTGCGACAATTTTGTCAAAATGTGCGACAATTTTGGACCGACAGACAGACCGACCGCGACCGACAATGTGAGTTATAGGTTTGTGGCTTGAGCCACAAACAAAAATGTTGATATCCACGCTATTTTGTTCTATTTTTTTTTTTTTTTTTAAATTTCTTGATGTCCAGGGTTCGGGTTCGGAATGATGTACTTGCCAGCCATCGTCATCGTCGGCTACTACTTCGAGAAGCGACGAGCTCTGGCCACTGGGATCGCCGTCTGCGGGTCCGGCGTGGGCATGTTCATCATGGCTCCCCTTTCCAACCTCCTCTTGCAAGAGTTCGGCTACAAAGGGGCGCTACTCATCATCGCGGGCCTGGTCTTCAACGGCGCCATCTGCGGAGCGCTGATGAGACCTCTGCCTTTAGCCCAGGTAAGGTTGTCCTTCTTCTTCTTCTTCTTCTTCTTCTTCTTCTCCTCCATTCCCAGGCCATATGGCCATAATGGGTAAGGTACGTATGTGTCCGGTTTTCAGTTTTTCACTGGTCTCCCCGCGCGTTGCGTACAGCCAACGCATTCCGAGTTCGGAGGAGCTCTGAGGAGAACAATTATTTTGAAGATTTGTTTTGAGAAAAAAGCAGCAGGAGAATGGGGCCAATAAGTCAGAAAGATAGTAGATGACAGAAATTAAAGGGAAAAGACAATAGTCAAAGAGAGTGACAGATGCAGTTATAAGCACAGAACTTCTAGTAGGTGGGGAAACTATTTGTACAAAAGACCCCCCCCCCCCCCCGGTATCCCCACGGGGAGCAGGTAAGGTTCAACCTCTCTTATATTCATGACGGCAGAAAACGATAGTTCTTGGAATAGGGTTGCTGTTTTCCAACACGGGAATAAACGGTATCTTCCTTCCTTCCGTATAGCGACCACAGTCACCGCTGACTAGTCTGTCGCTGTAGAACTTTAGGAGGATCTACCGGCTCTGGTGCTGCAGCCAAAGGGATAGGTTGGCCTTTTGGGGACCTTCCTCAGCGCCAGCTGTGTCCTCAAATCCCTTTGGCCGAGAGAGAGTGGGGATGTACCCTGGGCAAGGCATCTCCTCTATAAAACAAATTATCGCCCAGCCCACCAGAATAGTATCTGCCCCCCCCCCCCCCACCACCTCTGCTATCTGGCAGCCATTGTCGAAGACGACAGACTAGCATACAAAAAAACCCACAAAACTGCTGACCTCATGTTCAACTCATGCACAAAACACAATGAACTGAACATGCAAACCACGTACGCAATACACACATCTGACTCACTCATTCAGGCTTCACATTAACCATGGGAGGAATACATTCGTTTCTTACCCCAATCTTTTATTTGAAACAAAAGCATATGAAAAGAAACTCAAGCCCAAAACAATACATATTAATGGAAGGGAGGACATCCACAATCAGGTGAGAGTCCTCAAGAGACACATCCAGCAAAGACTCCGTAGAGCCTACTGGACCTTCACTGAAAAGCTCATTGAAGATAACGCCAGTGCTGAGCCAAAGTTGAAAAATACCCTTCTGGACGTACATCAAAGCACAACGAACAGAAGCGGCCAATGTTTCTCCTCTAAAGAAGGACGGCAAGCTGGTCACCGAACCCAAAGAAAAGGCTGAACTGTTGAACGCACAATTCCAGTCCACATTCAGCAAAAGTGTCCCATGCTCACCTGAAGAATTCTTGTCCAGGACAGGCCTAAACCCCGCACCTCAAACAGGCCCTACCTGCAACTCCATCAACATCTCGGAGGCAGGAGTAAAAAAACCTGTTGAAAGGCCTAGATCCCAGCAAAGCCCCAGGACCAGACGGAATAAGCCCCAGAATTCTCAAAGCCCTGGCTGAAGAGATCGCACCAGCCCTCACGTTACTCTACCAGTCATCACTCAACACAGGCATTGTTCCAAGCGACTGGAGACTGGCAAACATCACGCCGGCGTTTAAGAAGGGCGAGCGCTACCAGCCGGCCAAGTACCGCCCCATCTCCCTCACCAGTGTCCCATGTAAAATCCTGGAACATATTGTGGTCAGCACGATAATGGGATTTGCTGAGGACAACATCCTGAGTGAGGAGCAGCATGATTTCCGGAGGGGTAGATCCTGCGAAAGTCAACTGTTGGGCCTGGTGGATGAGCTTACAGGCAATATGGAGAAGGAAAAACAGACGGATGTCCTGATAATGGACTTTGAAAAAGCGTTTGACAAAGTCTCCCATACTCTCCTCATCCACATGCTTGGTCACTACGGGATCAAAGGCTCCATCAACAAATGGATTGAAAACTTCTTGTTGGACAGGCAGCAAAGAGTGGTGGTAGAAGGAGCAACATCTGAGGCTATCCCTGTGGAGTCAGGTGTCCCCCAAGGTTCTGTGCTTGGCCCGGCCCTGTTTCTGTTTTATATAAACGACCTGCCCAGGGATCTTTCCTCGACCTCCCGCCTCTTCGCTGATGACACACTCTGTCATACGACTGTGGATTATCCCAAAGATCACGAGAATCTCCAACAAGATCTGGATAAGCTGGCGTCCTGGGAACAGAAGTGGATGATGTCATTCCATCCAGACAAGTGTCAGACTCTCCACGTTACCAGGAAGGGAAGTTCCCTGAAAGAGAACTACTACCTCCACGGTCAAAACCTGAGTCAAGTAGAGGAGGCAAAGTACCTGGGTGTCACCATCTCCCACGACCTCAGATGGGACACTCATATCTCCAACACGACCAGCAAAGCCAGCAAGACACTTGGCTTCATCCGAAGAAATCTGAAAGTGGGATCAGTACATATCAAGGAGAAGGCGTATAAAACACTGGTCATGCCCACACTTGAGTACGCCTCCCCTGTATGGGACCCCTACACCGCTAAAGAGGTACCCGGATGGAAAAGGTCCAGCGATGTGCTGCGCGCTGGGTGGTAAACAGGCACCGCCAGACATCCAGCGTAGAGGACATGTACTCCCAGCTGCAGTGGACCCCACTCGCCAACAGAAGGCGCACATCCAGACTGACGACCTTCTTTAAGTTCCACCATGGTGACGTCACTATCAACACCCCATACACTGGTACAGCCCATCCCTCCACCCACCAACAAGACCAACAAGAAAGTCCCACCAAGCAGCATACCTCCTCCCCTCTTGCAAAACCAGCTACAGAAAGTTTTCCTTTTTTCCACGGACCATCTCTGAGTGGAACTCCCTCCCACCTGAGGCAGTATCATCGGCCTCGGTGGAGAGCTTCAAGTCCCGGATCTAAACAGTGCCCCTCCCCTCCCCCACCCCACCCCTCAATCCCTCTCCCTCCCTCTTTGACCCTGCCCCACTCATTCCCCTCCAGTATTCACCAATTCTACTTCCAACTTGTCCCATCTTTCCCCCAGCCATTCAAGCCGATCATCTGGGCGGCCAAGGAAATTATTACTGTCTACATGACCGAAGTCCCCAGCTTTTACACACAACAGAACCATCAAAAGATTATGTCGGTTGTCTACTGCAAGAAGAAGTAGAATCAAAAAAGCAATGTTTTCCGTCTCTGTATAAACAATGAACTATCCATCCCTTGATTCCCTTCCGTCCATTGCACTACAATCAATGACATCAAGACACCATTGCCTCATCATAATGTAGTCTATGTTTAAACAATGAACTATCCATCCCTTGATTCCCATCCATCCATTGCACTACAATCAATGACATCAAGACACCATTGCCCCATCATAATGTAGTCTATGTTTACACCAAATTCAATACTCCGTCATCTTATTTCTTCTTATTCACATCCACACAATCTCTCTCTCTCTCTCTCCTCTCTCTCTCTCTCTCTCTCTCTCTCTCTCTCTCTATCTCTCTCTCTCTCTCTCTCTCTCTCTCTCTCTCTCTCTCTCTCTCTCTCTCTCTCTCTCTCTCTCTCTCTCTCTCTCTCTCTCTCTCTACTCTCTCTCTCTCTCATCTCCCTCTCCTCTCTCTCTCTCTCTCTCTCTCTCTCTCTCTCTCTCTCTCTCTCTCTCTCTCTCTCTCTCTCTCTCTCTCTGTTTCTTCTTGCTGCACACATTTCGAGTCAATTCTTCTTCCTTTCCATCTTCCTTGATCACTTCTGCTTTTTCATTTATTTCTTCTTTCTTCTTGTCAAATTCATCTTCTTGTTTTCTTTTCTTCTGCGTTTCTCTTTTCTCAATTCCTTTCTTCCCTTTTCGCATTTCTTCAGCAATCCTGTATCATCCAATAAAAGCTTGGTAAAGGTAAAGATGTGCCACCCCCCCCTACCTATCTCGGTTCATTCTACTTTTCCGTTATTGCCTTTCTTACCATACATAAAGCTGTATTTTAGGAACATTTTTAGCTAATAACCTTTTTGGAATACTAACCCTATCCCTAACCCTAGCCCTAAACCTAACCCTACCCCCCACCCTATAGGACGGGAAAACGCAACGAACCACAACTGTGACAAATCGCGGTGTACTGCAGTACATAGTGGGGGGTAGGGTTAGGTTTAGGGCTAGGGTTAGGGATAGGGTTAGTATTCCAAAAAGGTTATTAGCTAAAAATGTTCCTAACATACAGCTTTATGTATGGTAAGAAAGGCAAAAACGGAAAAAAATAGAATTAACCGAGAAATGCAGGGGGGTGGGGGGTGGCACATCTTTACCTTTACGATTTTACTTCAAACCCTCCGGGGTTTCTTAATACTTTATGGATAAACGAAAGTGGACCTACGTCCATACCGCCAAGCAGAGAGAGAATGAATTTTATTTCAATTTTAACTTTTCAAGCGAGGGTCTGATTTCCATTCACTTGATTTTAACGTATCATACACACGGCGCTTTGCACGTGCAATAATCTGCACGAAAATCACCACCCCACTCAGCCCCTCACTTTCTCTCTTATACTTTATCTCTCTTCTTTTTGTTTTCACTTTTCTTTTCAACATATGTTTTCCTTCTCTTTTACGCAGTGAACAATATGACACCCCCCTACCCGGGGGAAAGCGTATTCTTTTTTAAAAATTACTTAATACATCCAATTAAGACAATGTCAAACATATCAAACATGCATGTACATATAAGCATCTAACAATCCACTAAATATTTTAATCATTTTGGAACTTCATTTCAAAATACCAATACAATAGGGCATTTGCCACGCGCCGGCGACCTTGACTTTCACTGAGTTGAATTTAGAGAGTTGAATTAGAAAGGTCAGCGTAACTCGGGCAGAACGAGCACGGGCAAATTAGTAGTCTGGTATAGTGAACGAACACTCGTGGCAAATGCCCTATTATAATGAACTTTCAATAGGAATCACATCGAAAAAGAAACACAGTTGCAAATCAGGATATGGCAAACATTGATATCAAAGATAATACCTTTCGTACAAAAGAAACATAATTTGTGTACACACATCTACACCATGTCACAAAATGTACAACGTAAACTGTAAATGTAAAAGGAATTTGCAGATTCCAACATATAAAGCAAGAAGCAGGTTTGGGGTATCTGACTCACTCATGCGTGCTCATTCTCCCTTTGTTTGTTGCACACGGATATCCAGACAAAAACACTTATGTCAAACCAACTTCCAGGTCACTCAACAGTTTTTTACTCAACACAGAATGAGAAATACAAGACAAATACTTAGATGAATCTAAGCTTAAGCTACTTAAGCTATATTTTTCCCGCGTTGGCCACAAGTCATATAAACTATCGTGCACGTTTGACATATCATAATTATAACTACTTTTCTCCCCAGGCGCCACAAGCACAATTTAATTCTTCTCCGCGCGTTGTTTGTTTTCACAGTTGACGTGGAGGGCTTTGGAAACTTAGCCGGGTTTCTGTCTAGATACAGATACCGACCAGTGAAGTCATAGAGTGGCACAGTGGTAGCGCGTTCGCCTCGTGTCAAGTAAACCCGAGTTCGAATCTGGATACAGGAGATATTTTCCTCTCACTTTGCACTAGGCCTTACAGTCTGAATGTGACAAAGAACTGGAGCATTGTCGGCTCCTCTCCCATCTGTACCGTCTGAAGATCTCCCACACGGATGAATGTAAGAGAGAGAGAGAGAGAGAGAGGAGAGAGAGAGAGAGAGAGAGAGAGAGAGAGAGAGAGAGAGAGAGAGAGAGGGTGGTGATCTTTTCCTATTAGTGGGAGGGGTGTGTCTGCAGTCATACGAGAGAGAGGGGTGGTGGGAGTGAGTTGGTGTAGTGGTATACATACATGTATGAATGCTATTTGGGGGTAGGGCGTGTAGTCTGATATGAGAGAGAGAGAGAGAGAGAGAGAGAGAGAGAGAGAGAGAGAGAGAGAGAGAGAGAGAGAGAGAGAGAGAGAGAGAGAGAGAGAGACCGGACAAACACACACACAGAGAAAGACAGAAACGAACGAAATACGTTCACAATTCTCTTTCTTATCTCTCTCTCTTCAACAGGTCCAGGCTACCGTAGAATCGACCACGAAAGATCAAGACGGCATGACGGCAGAAGCGGACGAGTCTATAATGAAACCGGAAGCCAAAGAGAACGGAAATGACGTCATCAAACCAGATCTGCTTCCGGCTACCACTACCACGCCTCCAGCGTCCACTTCTCCTACGCTACACGCGCCCCCTATCGTCATCCTGGACGAAGGGAGACCATCTACCAACAAAACCTCCTCTTCTTCGGGAAACAACAACAGCAGTAGGGTCGAGTTCGCCTTCTTTTCTGTCCCGAACATGGTCTACACCTCGACCGGGAAACGGGACTCGATAAGTCACCCTCAT
>CM065709.1:28494306-28496806 GCA_017654935.2 Phymorhynchus buccinoides | reverse complement strand
CATTCGGCAACTTTAAAGCTATGATAGCAACCAACGAGAACCACCAAAAAAAGGGTATAACTTTTGTAAACAATCATAACATTGTGACTAAGGATCGCCACCGAAAGGGCCACAACAGTTATGGTTGTTGTTAAACCCTTGTAGACAATCATTACATTGTAAGCAAAGAGGGTAACTGAAAAAAACATAACATTTACATTGCAAATAGAGAGAACCCCTGAAAGGGCCCATAACATTTGTTGTTGTTGTTGTTACTAAGCAAATATATCATTGTAACCAAGGAGGCCCACTGAAAAAAAAGGCCATAACACTTTTTATTAAATGATTATAGCATTGTAATTAAGGAGGGCCACTGAAAAGGCCATAATTTGTGGGTTTTAAAAAAAAAACAATTATAGCATTGTAATTAAAGATAGCCACTGAAAGGGCCATAACATTTTCAGTGAACTGTAAGATGGCTAGAAAAGGGTCAAACAAGCACATTTGTGTGCATAACATTGTGCAAAAAGGCCAGAGCATAAGCAAACATTCATAACATAGTAACTAGAGGGAACCGCTGAAAGGGCCCATAACATTTGTTGTTGTTTTTGCTAAGCAAATATATTATCGTAACCAAGGAGGCCCACTGAAAAAAGGGCCATAACGCTTTTTATTAAACGATTATAGCATTGTAATTTAGGAGGGCCACTGACGGGCCATGTGTGTTTATGAGTGTATGCATGTGCGTGACATCTCTCTCTCTCTCTCTTCTCTCTCTCTCTCTCTCTCTCTCTCTCTCTCTCTCTCTCTCTCTCTCTCTCTCTCTCTCTCTCTCTCTCTCTCTCTCTCTCTCTCTCCCCCTCTCTCTCTCCACTCTCCCCGCGTGCATGTTCCCCCCCCCCCACTTTACATCCATCAAAACAACAGAAATACGGTAAAACTGATAAAGCCAAAACATAATAGAATAAACCAGCACTGTCGAGCAATGTGTATGTGAACAGTCGAAAGAACATCTCAGAATTTTGTTTTTAGTCACTTTTGGTTTATTTCGTGTAATTTGAAACTACATCTAGACACTCACCCAAACTCTTATGTGCAACACTGAAAAGGGACATTACGTGCCGCTAAGCTCGTTTTCAACAACAAGGCTTGCAAGTCTATCAAAAATAATTTTTGGGGTCAGTTTGATTATGGTAATGTTGTGTTCTCATAATCATCTTATCCTCATATTTAAAGGATAACCTCAAATATGGTCACTAGAATGGTATTGACAAGGGCTGAGCAGGTCAATGCATTTTCCTAGGCTTATACTTAGGCCAAAGACTCTAAAAGGGTAAGATGGACTACTACGAGTTTACAGCGAACCGGCTGATCGCGTTATCTGTTAGTGGGGTAGCTATTCCAAAGAATTCTAAAGGGTAAGATGGACTAATTAAGAAGTTACGCGAACCGGGCTGATAGAGTTATGGTTTAAGTGGGGTAGCTATTCCACAAGATTCTTAAAAAAGGTAAGATGGACTACTTAAGATTACAGCGAACCCGTGCTGATAGAGTTATGTTAGTGGGGTAGTTATACCCAGTCACAGCGGGGCTATCCAAAACTCAGACTGGCATTTGAGCGGAGAAATTCACTCTGGCCTATCGACGTGAAATGTGTACGTTTTAAAAGGGACTAACCAGGTTCTGTCCTCACTACGAAAAATCCATAGGGAAAAGAGACAAGATGCTTGTCTCCCCTATACAGTCTTTGACTATGCTAGATGTTAGACGGTGTTTTCTCTCAAGTGTCCGAAAACGCCTCAAAAAAAAAACCCTATGAATCTTAAATGCTCATACTTCGGGATCGAAAACGGCAAAGTTGGTTCTGTATCATTAGAAAGAGAACTGTCTTATGTTTTGAAATTGTGTATCCTTCTCAGAATGGTCAGTTTGACACTTAATGTCCCTTCCGTGGTGCGCTGTCTCCAATATTCGATTTATTTAACGGTCTCAGTACAACTGAATATTTTCACTCTTCTCCATGCACCAATGATATGCAGTCACAAGATCGCTGTGTATCACTAGTGTTGCCATGGGGGAAAGATTTAAAAATATTCACGTATATTCACATGCCATTTCTACGCAAGAAATGCCAACATGACACATCCTTATACCCACACAAAACTGCTGTCACAGACACACACAACATAATATTCATACAATAAAACACATTATTTTCTTAGATGTGTTTTTTTTTCTTCTTCTTCTTACACAACCAAAGTGTGTTCTTTTCAGATTAAAAACAAGACTAAACATACAACAATATGTAGGACAGACTAATTTAAAACTCTTTTTTGTTAAATGAAAAGCAAAACAAAGCGGTTTTAAAGGCACATATAAACTAAACGTCCGATCATTGAAATTGGAGCATAAACGGATTGAGACGATAAACCGAGATCCGTGTCCCACTGCCTTCGGGCACACTTAATCCCCAGTGGCACCGAAAAAGTTGTCGTTTGAGGTGACGGGGCAATGGGGACCG
>CM065709.1:28463183-28493806 GCA_017654935.2 Phymorhynchus buccinoides | reverse complement strand
TTATGCGATTAGCCGAGTTGGCCTGGGCTCGGCTGGAGGGGAGGGAACCAAACTTAAACCTAGATCGGGATCACAGTCCTCAAAGAGACAGGGCTCTGGTAAACAATGATGGCTCACCCAATACAACCAAAACCCTCACAATTAACTCCCCCTTTTTCATTCAAACACGCAGGAAAATTTAACATTTTACAATGGAATTGCCGAGCCATCAAAAGAACAGGCGACCACTTAATTCATTTCCTATCAACCAATCCTATGATATACCACATCATTTGCATACAATCATCATATAGTAAAAAGCCAAGTGTCCCACGTGTGTGTCAAGTCATATGTGACCCAAGTCACAAAATCAGTGTGTGTGCTGTGTGTGTGTGCCAGTGTGTGTGTGAGCGGAGTGTGTGTGTGGGTGATTTGTCTGAAACACGAAATCAGTTACCTTATAACTCCGCCGTTTATCACATGAAATACGAATCGCCTCAAAATTTGCTGTGAGCCCATAACGGGGCGATGGCAACGGCAACCTCAGGAAAAATGTCATTTGCGCGGTTTTCACCGAAATGCTGCGAAACGCGTATCCGCCGGCCTCTCGGCGCCCGTATCTCCTTTATTTCTGGACGCTTGCCTTCAGCTTTGGCCGTTTCATGACCGGGGACGGTGACTATCAATGTTGCCAAATAAGGAAGACGAATCAATTACTTCACATTTCGAACAATCAGCATGATGCAAAACTGGGCCTTATAACTCCGCCGTTTCGCTTACCGAATCGCTTAAATTTGCTGTCAGGCTTGCTGTGGCCAGGGCAAAGCCTGGCAGAAAATGTGAAGAAGCCTTCGGGAGAGCAGCGTCACTCTCAGAGCAGCGCCAACGGTGCTTCTGGGCCTTATAACTCCGCCGTTTCTTAACCGAATCGCTTCAAATTTGTCACCGTACTCAGCGTTACCAAATATCTTGGCGTTACCGTTAAGAGGCGTTACCGTTACTAGTCAGAGCACAAAGACTCTCAGAGCAGCACAGTGTCGGGAAACACCGCCTTATAACTCGAACGTTTCTTAAGGAGGTCGCTTTTGTCTTTGCTGTAGTCAGCGTTACCAGTACTTGGCGTTACCGTTGTACTAGGCGTTACCACTACTTGTAGAGCGCTTCACTCTCAGAGCAGCACCAATGGGAAAAATTTAATAGTGCCTTATAACTCAAAATAAGTAATAACCGAATCGCTTCAAATTGTGCTGTACTCAGCATTACCAGTACTTGGCGTTACCGTTACTAGGCGTTAAATACCGTTACTAGGCGTTAATGTCACTCGGCGTTGCGCTAGTTAAATACTAAATGTTCCGAGCTCCCACGCATCCAGGGATATCACTACCCCCCCTCAGTTAGCAATTCCGAACACAAAGTATATACATCTACTTATGTCCATCAACAAATTCAACACAAACATATTCAAAGCCCGAAGCAAAACATCACTGGCACCCGATACTCTAATACTATTCAAACTAAAATAAATGGAAAATTAACTAACATTGTAAATATTTATTATCCTAAAAATGACAGTGTTCCTGAACAAACCGATTGGCTTGTCTCCCTTCCCGATACAGTCTCCTGGGTAGTGGTGGAGGACTTTAACGCCCGCCACCCCACCCTACCTGGGAGTTGTTTAATTCTCATCCTAGTGGCGGAGGACTTTAACGCCCGCCACCCCACCCTACCTGGGAGTTGTTTAATTCTCATCCTAGTGGCGGAGGACTTTAACGCCCGCCACCCTACCTGGGAGTTGTTTAATTCTCATCCTAGTGGCGGAGGTGGGAGGCTGTTACAAGAAATAAATGAATCACATTTAATCCTTTTAAACGACGGGTCTTCCACTCGATACCCCGATCAAAGTAAACAAAATCCTTCTGCAATCGATATAACTTTAGTCAGTCCAGAATTAGTAACAAACCACGAGTGGTATTCCTTGTCAGATACCTTACTATCTGACCATAAACCTATTTCTATAACCTTTCAAGCTCAATTTCAAAAAACAACTCCACCCCAACAACATATTTTTAATTACGACAAAGCCAACTGGACCTTATTCCAGTCTATTCTTAGTAAATATACTAAAGAAAATATTTTTCACACGGATTTTGAAACTCATTATGAACAAATACGAACAACAATATTAAAAGCTTGTAATTTATCGATTCCGGAAATAACAATGATAAATAAAAACCGTCCATCCCCTAAACCTTGGTGGAACGATCAAGTAAAAAAAACTATTCAAAAAAAGAAACATGCATGTAATTACTTTGACAGCCATCCCACCCCGCCCAATCATATTTTGAAATTGGAGGCTGAAAAAGTATGTGAAGACGCCATCAATTCAGCCCAAAGAGAGTATTTTGATAAAGATGACATAGTAGACTACAGGGATCTGGGCAAGGCCTGGACTGGAAAAAAATAAAAAAGATTAATAATAACGGCAGGGTACGGGAGCCCAGAGTAATTAAGGATGATACATTAACTACTACAAATTTAGAAATGGCAGAGGCCTTAGCTGAAGCCTTCGCTCAAGCTAGCCAAACTAAATATTTATCTACTCAAGAACAAGACAGACGTAATTCAGCACCACACATACCAAAACATAATAATAATACTCACTACATAAACGCACCCCTCAAAATGACCGAGCTTGCTGGGTCCCTTAATCAAATTAGAAAAGTAAATAAAGCGACAGGAGATGATCCAATCTCCTACAAAATACTTAAAAAATTGCCCCCATCTTTTCGTGAAATCTTATTACATTACTACACCAGATGCTGGGAGGGGGGGTAGTGCCTCAAGCATGGAAAGAGGCACAGGTGGTAGGGATCCTGAAGCCAGGAAAACCAGCAAGGGATCCCAAAAGCTACCGCCCTATCTCCCTCACCCCGCATATTGGCAAACTTTACGAGAGAATCGTAAAAAATAGGCTAGAATACTTTTTAGAAAAAAATAATATAATCCCCACTTTCCAGGCAGGTTTCAGAAAACATAGGTCCTGCATGGAACAAGTAGTCAGGCTTACCTCCCATGTCAGAAAAGCACTCGCCAGGCGCAGGAAAGTCCTTGCCACCTTTTTTGATATAAAAGGGGCGTATGACTCCGTCTGGCATGGGAGGCTCCTAGAGAAAATCAGCAAGCTCGGTATAGAGGGCAACACATACAACTTCATATATTCATTCTTACAAAATAGAAGTTTCAAAGTTAGGGTGGGCCAGTCTCTCTCAGCCAAACACCATCCAGACATGGGAGTACCCCAGGGCAGTATCATTGCACCTACTTTATTCAATATTATGCTTCACGATATTTCTAAATTACAATTTGACGGCTGCCGTATTTCCATGTACGCAGACGATATTGCTATCTGGTCCTTTCCAACCGCACGCGGGATCAAAACAACCCTTGACCCAGAGATTGACGCTCACCAAAATAACACAAACCTAGTGTTACATTACCTGACTTGTAATGGGTTCACTTTATCACCTCAAAAATGTGAATTTATGTTTTTTTCAGTTAATAAAAATAAAAGTGACGACTTTAAAATTAAAATTTTCGATCAAGTAAAAAGACCTCCACCCCAAGTTAAATTTGTTGGAGTCATTTTGACACGTAATTTGTCTTGGATCCCTCACACCACTCATCTAGTAAATAAAGCCACCAAAGCACTAAATTTCTATTAAAGTTATCTCCAGACAGAAATGGGCACAAGACCCAAAATTTTTAATTTACTTAGTTCGTACTTTGGTCCGCAGCCGACTAACATACGGCATGGAAGCATTTTACAACTTAACTAAGTCCAACTTAAAAACACTACTAGTATTAGAACTTAAAGCCCTCAAGACTGCCCTGGGTCTCCCTTTCTTCGCTGTTAACCATCTGGTTTATAGAGATATAGGCTGGCTCCCCCTAAACCATCTTATTAAATTAAATTGTGCCACCTTTTTAACCAGATTACACAGCACAAACAATCTCACAAAAGAAGAATTCTACACACAATTCTCAGATCCCTATTTTGCCACAACTACAAAACCAGCTAAAAAATACATTAATATTTATGACTTTTCCGAAGACCTATTTGAAAACTCTGACCTTTTAATGAAAAATATAGTGTTTTTTCCTAATCATATAGTGCCACAGTGGGACTGGGACCCCCCAGACTACGATATTTCCCTGCACCAACAGTATAATAAGGAAGAAGATTTAAATCGTTTAACTATAGCAGCCAAAGAAAAAATTTACAACCTTAGGCATTCACTAAGTATTTATACAGACGGTTCTAAAATAAATACAAACCAGATAGGATGTGCCTTCACTATTCCTAACTTTAAAATTTCCAAAGCTTTTCAACTAAATAAATATATTTCAATATTTTCCGCAGAACTCTGGGCCATTTTAGAAGCCCTCTCATATATAAATTACCTTCCTAATCCACCATTTAAGATTGTTATTTATTCAGACTCGCTCTCCGCCATTAAAGCTTTACAAGGAGACAACCACAACCGATTAGAAATTAAAAACGAGATTAAAAATTTAATCCATCAACTTCATCTTAAAGGTACAAATGTCATATTGATGTGGATTCCATCGCACTGTGGCCTTACGGGTAACGATTTAGCAGACCGTGAGGCCAAAATGGCTGCCACGTGTCAATCGGGAACTGTACTTGATATAGGCCTATCAATAGAGCATTTGCCACGCGCCGGTGACCTTGAATTTCACTGAGTTGAATTTAGAGAGTTGAATTAGAGAGGTCAGCGCAACTCGGGCAGAACGAGTTCGGGCAAGTTAGTAGTCTAGTATAGTGAACGAACACTCGTCGCAAACGCCCTATTGGAGAAGCTAAAACCCTATTAAAATTAACTTCGTTCCGGGAGTGGGCCAACGAATTGGAAATTTACGCCAAGGCCCACTCCTGGGATAACAATATAGTTCAAGGGGGACTGTTCCTAGTGCATGGCGTCCTACTCCATACATTTTGTACATGTTAATATAAAATAAAGGTTATTTTTTCATTTGTATGGGATCCTTTTTAATACTTAACCCGTGCGATGGTGCCCCCCTCGGGAAGTCGCGCCCACTGTGGGTTGTTGGCGCGAGGATGTTTTGCGTATCCTCCCGCGGTGGGCGCTTCTCCCCTTGGTGGGGAGGACCCCCGGGTCATGTCCCCTCCCTCCCCCACCCCTTCCCCAAAGCCCGTGAGTTGGTCTCCCCCTTGATGGGGCGGGCCCGCTGGGGGTTGTTGACGCGAGGATGGCTTACGTGTGCCTCCCCCAGTGGGCCCGCCCCCACTCGGTGTGTTGAGATCCTCCGGATTACCCACTACTCCCCCCCCCCCCATCTTTTTAAAGGATCCCAGGTTTTTATTTATATAAATCTTAAAATAGAGCGATTCACTTTTGAAGAGCATACATAAACGTCCGTGATGTAAATTATTCCCCCTATCATATAGATAGGGTAGAACAATAAAATATTAATGTTTAGTTAATATGAATTTTTGTAAATTGCCATAAGAATATATATATATTTTGTAAATATGAAATAGATATATGTACATATTCCCTTTTAATAATAAATAAGGGCCAAATTTAGCTTTTTATGAATAAAATAATTTTTTGAAATTTTAACCTTGTAGCCCTTGAATTGTAATACAACAGGGAGGGTTGTATTATGGCCAGACAAACAAAAGAATTTTATTAATCTATTTTACATCACTAGTCATTTATTAAGTGTCACGTGACACAAAATACTATATTTTATAAATTTTAAATCCTTTCAATGTAATAAATAAACTTGCGCTTTTAAGAACTCCCCCTTTATATTATATGTTCCGTCCACGTCCTTGTTTCGTCTTTTGTGTCTTGCGTTTGTTTTATTTTTAGTTCCTCATACTAACCCAATACAAATGTCCCATATGTGCCTTCCCAGGTCGAGAGGACGTAAAGCCCAAAATTTCATTCATTCATTCATTCATTCATTTTGCTAAAAAAAAAATCGTTTTAAATCGACTCACAGCGAAAACTTCTGCTTTTGTTGACTACTGTAGTTTGCAGAATAAGGTTTTCTCACCTTTTTGGGCTATAACCTGTTGTCTCCTGCTCATCTGAAGCGGGAATTGAAGGTATTTTGCATTGTTTAATATTTCCAACATGTCCATAACAGAAGTATGTTATTAGCAGTTTGTGTGTGTATTTCATTTTTTCAAAATTATTTTCCTTCAAGCCTGGGATTTACTCTGAAAACCGTCACTAAGGCATTACACCACGTACAAGGCAGGTAAGCCTTTCTTTGACAGTTGATCGCACAAAGCTTTGATAACTCAGACTTATTTTCTTTATTGCATCTATTTTCTACAAGTGTCTGTTTTCTCATTTAGAAGTAACAGACCAAAGATTATTCAAATCTAGAAGTACCAAGTCTTTTTCCATAAGTGCTAAAGCTAGTCCTGTGTTTTGACGCGATTTTATGGGTATTTGTACCGGTTTTCCAGCATTTGTGACAGGATAATCCATTATCATCGTGTGACCGAGTGACGCCATAATCCACTCGTCACTAATTATTCATAGCCCAGTTTACTGGTCACAAGACTGTTCAATCTGCCGACAGACGGCCCAATTGCAATTCGCTAGTTTTTACATCTATTGTCGCGTCAGCAGACAACACGATTGCGTTGTCTCCTTTTTAGTCATGCGACCTTATGCAAATCAAACAAGTCACGCGCCTTGGTTCAAAACGAAGGCAGGCTACCAATTCAAATCCTAAGCCTGTTAATAAACTTATAATTTAGCCTCTCCCCCTCTTTTATTTTCATATTCATAAAATCCTATCTTAGCTATGTAACTTAATTGACTAGTCTGTCAATTACGGCCTCAAAATGCATATATAGCTAACGATCGATTTATTCTGTTAAATTACATCGCTCTTCCTTGCTTAGAAACCTTTTTTTATTCAAGGTTTCCCTGTCGTTTCTTTGTCACAATGAATGCTAATTATATTCTTACTTTGTCATCTAATATAGTGACATAGTACATCAATATAAAGCTCTCATTTCCCTCTTTTAATCAGTACTAACTGATCAACCCCAAGTATCATAGTTGTAGAGTTATTAATTGTTTAGATGCTAGAACCAATTAAAGTGGCTTTCAGAATACCTAGTTTTCGCCTATTTTAATAGTCATAGCTTTATAACTTTTTATATCCATTTGTATCAGATTGTAGCGGGGTTCGCGGCCTTTATTTTGATATGTTTCATGTGTTGCTTGGTTAAACCATTGCAGAGATACATTGTGTTATTCAACTGCCAACAAACACGGATTTGCTTGAAAACACAAGTAACAAGAGCCGATTTGATCTCAATCATGTGACGCAGGCTTTGCAGCTCAGACTGACCTATATAATTCAAATATGAACGTGACTGGTCAGTCATCCTGAGACACACATCGGCGGGTCAGCTGGAAGAGAGATAGAGCTGCTACCACTTTGCTGTTTGCTGCTTCTGGCCGCTCTTCTCCAGCGAACTTCAGGGCTACCTTGAGAGTCTGCCCAGACCTCCAACCACCTCTAACTTGACAGTACGGCGGATCACTGACAGGATGAGGACCTTCACCACTCTTTGAGCCCTCCTGCCAGCTCCGCTGCACGACATCCTAGTGTTACACCACCTGCTCTGGGAGCAGAGACACTTACTTCGACAGTCTACCTGTTCCGGAGTGGGGGCTTCCCAGCGTCTCCTGCAGGACCGGATCTTCCTCTTCTGTGAGCATCAATAGGGCATTAGGGTTTTGTTTTTTTCCTTTTTTTTGCAGTATGATGTTTTATTCAGCTGCCTAGTGGCTAGGGTCTGTAGGAAGTACCACAAAAGTGGTATACCTGGGAGAACTGCGCTGTCCACCCGAGCCTTTGCACAGCAGGACTCCCAGGGCTAGGGCCTAGGACGTCTAGTCAGTTTAGATTCAACCGTTTTTTTCCTTTTTTCCTCTTTCCTCACTGTCTTTGTTTTTTCTCGACATTTCGTCGTTCCAAACGATCTATCCATGCCCCCACTTGTAGGCTTTTGCCTGTTGGGTACGGACCTCATAGCATAACTTTCTGTTAGGATAGTTCTTCATTCTGTTAGTGTTCTCGCCAGCCCCCTAATCTGTTGGGGGAATTGTGTGCGAGCAACAAAACTAGTTGAGCATAGGTCTTTCATAAACTTGTAGGTATTTTCTCTTTCAAATTGGTAAAACTTAATAAATACATTTTCGGACTTTTCTATTATTGTTTGACCCGGTCTTGTAGGGAATGTACAGGTGAAGATAAACACGGATAGGTTTACCTACTAAAAGAAAATAAATTAAAGACTAGAAACTAAAAATAAAAAAGATTACTTGTAAAGGCTTTTTTTTTATTTTTACAAAATACCCTGATTTAAAATCGCAATTAATCAAGTACAACCAATAGGACTACCACACGTTTTTTGGTTTTCCTAGCAAAATCAAATAAGTGACTGAAAGTTAATAATAATATTTTTTATACATAAATTAAATTGTGGTAATTAAATCGGTTTGCCATCAGAGACAAAGTGGGGGCAGAAAAATCCGATTTAGTAGTAATTTTGGTGTTTTACGTCCTCTCGACCCGGGAAGGCACATATGGGACATAAAAATCCGATTTTTGTTGAGAGGAACACTTTATAGTGGTACTCTCGGCAGAATATTGTAGTGCTCTACACAGAGCAACTCGAACCTGATTGGTTCCCTCTATAAACGCCAAGTTTTGATTGGTCGTTCTTATAAACGAAATAACTGCACCATCTGTAAACATGTAGAGTTCCCCTTTTCCGTCTCACTCAACCCACCCTCTCCCCCCTAGTAAGCGAGGGTAGGAAGGAGGGAAAAGTTTCCCCCTACGCTCTTTAAAAAGACTTAATTTCATAAGATAGTGCATAAAACTATAACATAAAATATATTTAATTGACATAACTGTTGTCGGACAAAATTCCCTGTTATGAACAGACAATACCTAGTTCAAGGGGGAGCACGTCCTCCTGGGGAGACCTCACGGATCCCCCCCCCAGTGACAAAAACACCTCTGAGGACACATATTTCATGTCCAGCGACTCTGAATACACTGACATTGAGTCAGAGGCAGAAACTATAACTTATAATGTGTCACCAATGGCACTTGAAGACACCAGAGACGATGCAGTCTTTCAAACACCTCAAGATGACTCCCCAAGGAGAAAACAAAACGTAAATCTTGCCGATCCAAAATCCACCAGGAAAAGAAGCAGGCAAGACAGGGGCTCGGATGAACTCCTGGAAACTCAAAACAATCAGTTAAACGAAACAAAGACCAAGAGAAGATGGGGGAGAATCCCCCATCAAAGATCACCCTACTGTACAAAACAACAGAAAACCCCCTCAAAACTTAGCCCTTGGGGCAGACCCCATCCCGGGAACTCCCAAGGGTATAGAGTCTGTCTGGGGCACAGTGCCTACAAAAGGACCTAAAAACAAACAAAAACAACCAAACGTTAATCAAACCAGGAAAATCAACCAACAAAACCTTCCACCTCCCGTCTTTCTGAAACACCCAGTAGTGCTAGAAGATTTAGGCACTGGCCCAGCAACGCTTCGAGCTTTGGGCCCTACATCAAGTTATCAACTTTACAAACAGACAATAGGCCCCATCCTCAGTCAGCGCCCACTTTCCAACAACCGCTGGCTGATTGGGTGCAATTCAGAAAAGCAACAACAGCAGCTTGTCAAAATGAAAAAGATTTCACAAATTCATATAAAATGTTCTATTCCGACAGTCACAACTGAAGGTGTTATCAAAGGAGTAGCTCTGGAGGAAAACACCCAAAACATTGTCCAAAGCATCCCAGAGGCTAAATCTGCATTCAGACTAAAAAACAAAGATGGATCAGACTCAAGAGCTGTCAAGATAACTTTTAACAAGCCAACCCTCCCCACCATGGTCAAAATTAAAGCTGAAGAATTTCACGTACACACTTACGTGGCACCAGTTAGAAGATGCAGGAATTGTGCCCGCCTTGGGCACAGTGCGAACCAGTGCCGCTCAAAGAGAGTGACCTGTGTTTGATGCGCCCAGGGCGGACACGATGTCTCGAAATGCAAATCAACTACACCGAAATGTGTCAACTGTGGAGGATCCCACTCAGCAGCATGCTTGGGATGCCCACAATATCAAATAAGGATCAGGACTAAGCGCATTCATGGGGAATCGTTCCTTCCCTACTCAGAAGCCATTAGAAAAGCCAAAATAGACTTGGAAACAGAAAAGACAAAACAAACCCGAGTGTCGTCGGTGCACTCCCCCTCCCCAAAGGTACACTCCACATGGAGAACAGAAGACCGCTATAGACCTAGTCCTCCAGGCAGCTATGCTGCCAAAGTGATAGGCAATCAGGACACATCGTCCCAAGAGACAATACAGACGAACAGCCCCCCAAATTCCACTGTAACCAACAAAACAATGAAGTCAATAAAACCAAAGTCTAACAAGAAAAAACACTTCAGACCCAGAATAACAAGTTCAAAAGCCAAAATACTCAGAAACAGAGCTCGAGAAGTCAAATTAGCATTGGCAAATGCAGCAATGGAAAAAAGAAGAAGAAGAAATTGTAAACAAACAAATTGAAAAACAAACGGAATCCATTGTAACCAAACTAACAACATACATGGATAGAATAATAACAAACTGTTTTACAAAGTTTCAAGAACAAGGCTCAAAACCAACCCCAAATCAAACAGCTGCAGAGCTTAATACTTTCACCCAAACAGCTTCTAGCAAATCCCCACAAGAGCTGTTCATGACTAATATTCTGGTTAGCCTCGCCAAAGCGAAAACCACAAACAAACCTAGTCTTCTACTAGAAGGACTATCATCTATTATTACACCCTCCAACACTACTCCCATCCCCATGACACAAGATAGTAACCTCTATCACCTGGCACAACTAGTGTGCGAACCAGGAGAAACACACAGACAAAGACAAAGACTAACATCCCAGGCTTCCAAAGCCAAACAATATGGCTAGTGGCAATAGAAAACCAATTTTAACATGTTTTAGCAGATAAGGTTTATCGAAACCCTCTATTTTTATCCTGTCTAAGCATAAGGCCACTTTAAATATCCTGCAGTGCAACTGCAGATCCATAAACACAACGAAGGATTACTTAATAAATTTCCTAGCTACAACCTCCACACACTATCATATACTGTGTATTCAATCCTTAAATGTAAACTTTTCTCAGTTGCCAAACATTAGTGGATTTTGTTACCCACCAAGTGTTAGTAATACTGAAGGTAAAGTCAAAACTGCAACTTATGTAAGTATAAACCTACACTACACTAAACAACTGCCTACCATCTTAAATATAGAGGACATTCAGTATTCAAATACTATTCAAATTCAATTAGAACAAAAACCACTAAATATTTTAAATATGTATTTTCCAAAAGGTTATAATGCAGCTCCTACAACAAATTGGCTGTCCTCTCTGTCATCCTCTAATTCCTGGGCGCTGGTTGGGGACTTTAACGCCCAGCACCCGTCCTGGGAAAACAAAGGTTATAATGCAGCCCCTACAACAAACTGGCTGTCCTCTCTGTCATCCTCTAATTCCTGGGCGGTGGTTGGGGACTTTAACGCCCAACACCCGTCCTGGGAAAACAAAGGAACCACCAGTTCCAGAGGAGGAAATAAACTAATACAAGAGATTTCAGATTCAAACTTAATTTTACTAAATGATGGAACATACACACATTATCCGAACCAATTAGGACAAAATATGTCAGCCATAGATCTCACTATTGTTAGTCCCAACCTACAAATAAACAGTGACTGGACTCCTTTAGTAGATCCCTTGGGATCAGACCATAAACCGATCTCCATAACGTTTAATGAAGAAATAGACCAAGAAACATCAACTTCAAAAACATTCAATTTAGAAAAAGCAAATTGGTCAATATTTCAAACGGCCCTAAGTTCATTTACTATAGAGGAGATAGAACATCAAGACCTCGAAATGTACTATCAAAATATAAGAAGTAGCATATTGAATGCTTGTCAACAATCGATACCAATGACCACACAAAATGAAACCACTGTCAGTTTCACCAGAAATAACCCCTGGTGGAATGGAGAGTGTGCAGAAGCAGTTACAAATAAACACCAAAAAAGCAATATATTCAATAAATTTCCAACAACAGAAAACTTTGACGATAAAAAATAGCTGAAAAAAATAGTAAAAAGATGGTAGCAAAAGCCAAATTAGAATTCTTTACTGATGAAAAAATTACAAACTATACAGATTTGGGAAAGGCCTGGAAGAAACTAAAAAAGTTAAAATTAAAAGGATGTTTAAGGAAAACCAGAGTTTTGAATAAGAACAAGAAACTTACTACAAACAATCAAGAGACAGCTAACACCCTTGCAGAAACTTTTGCCAGTGCAAGTCAAACTAAATCTCTTCCACAACATGAACAAAATAGAAGAGCTAAAATACCAGCAACCGAAAAGTCTATTAATAACAATGATGTAATCAATGCACCGCTCACTTTTGCCGAGCTTGCTAGAGCCCTAAGATTAACAAAGAAAGTTAAAAAAGCTACAGGAGAAGATCCAATATCCTATGGAATAATAAAAAAACTACCCCAATCATATTTAAAGATTATTCATAATTTCTACTCTAGGTGTTGGGTGAGGGGGGAGGTGCCACAGGCCTGGAAAGAGGCACAGGTAGTGGGTATCCCGAAACCCGGAAAACCGAGACAGGACTCAAAAAGCTACCGGCCCATCTCCCTCACCCCTCACCTGGGGAAAATATACGAAAAAATCGTTGAACAACGATTAGAATACTTTTTACAAAAAAATAATATTTTACCTTCTTTTCAAGCAGGATTTCGTAAGCATAGAAGCTGCATCGAGCAGGTAGTTAAGTTAGCCTCCCATGTCAGAAAGGCGTTCACCCGAAAGAGGAAGGTACTGGCTACCTTCTTCGACATCAAAGGGGCCTATGACACGGTCTGGCATGGGAGGCTGCTTCAAACAATAAGTAAGCTCGGCATAGAGGGCAATATGTTCAATTTTAGAAAAACATTTTTAGAAAATCGCAAAATGAAAGTTAAGGTGGGAGACTCATTTTCAACAGTCCATAGCTTGGACATGGGCGTGCCTCAGGGAAGCATAGTTGCGCCAATATTTTTTTAATATTATGCTACATGATATAAACTTGACCTCACTTCAAGTTCAACTATCTAAAATTTCAATGTATGCGGACGACATTGCAATATGGACGTCCGCGTGCAAAGCAGAACTTTTCAAAAGTTCTATAAAAGCCACCAAAAGAACACAACTGCCATAGCAACTTACCTTGAAGAGAATGGCTTTACGCTATCATCTGAAAAGTGTCAGTTTATGGTTTTTGCTAACCTAAAAACAACAGATCTAGCATTAGATATTCTAGGGAACGTGAAACAACAAAGCTCCAAAGTAAACATTTTAGGAGTAACCCTAACTCCAAACCTTAATTGGAATGCCCATATTACATATTTAATCAAGAAAGCCAACCAGGCACTAAATTTCATTAAAACTATTTCAACAGAACCGTGGGCAAAACCCCCCAAATTTCTAACCTACTTGGTTAACACTTTAGTAAGAAGCAGACTAACTTATGGAATGGAAGTTTTTCACTCCCTAAGTAAAGATCAAGTACAACGGCTGCAATCAATGGAGTGCAGAGCACTCAAAACAGCCCTAGGTATACCATCCTACGCAATTAATAAACTGGTCTACAGAGACGTGGGATGGTTGCCACTCGAAAACCTTATAAAATTAAATTGTGCCAAATTTATAATTAGATGGTACGCGGTAAAAACAGAGACAGAGAAAGAATTTATAATGGATATCCAAGAGCCTTCATTGGATTACTCAAAACTACAAAAGAAACAACCTCTTTTATATTTAAAAACAAAAGACATAATTAGTTATTCAAAAAGCCTATTTGCTAAAGCAAATCTCGAATTATGGGACATTGTCCCTCACCCCGTAACAACCTTCCCTACGTGGGAAAGAGAAGAAACCATATTTGATGTAATATTACACGAACAATACTCTAAACAAGATATAAATGTAATTGGCGCCACAGCCAAAGACAAAAATCATGGTTTAAGACACTATATGCAAATTTTCACTGATGGCTCCAAAACTGAAAACAAGATCGGATGTGCTTTTGCCATCCCCTCACTCAAAATAGTTAAATCATTTCAACTAAATGACCACTTGTCAATTTTTAGTGCTGAACTGTGGGCCCTGTTAGAGGCCTGCAGTTACATAAATAATTTACCAAATCCACCGATAAACGTGACTATTTTTACAGATTCACTATCTTCAATCCAAGCTATTCAAAATGAAACATCAAACAGATCTGAAGTGATAAGTGAAATTAATTTATTGTTACATTATATTAAAATAAAAGGAACAAACTTACAAATAATATGGATCCCGTCCCATACAGGTATAAAGGGTAACGACCAGGCAGACAGGGCTGCAAAACATGCAGCCCAGGGCCACACAGGGACAACAATAGATATAAAACTATCAATTAAAGAAGCGAAGGCAAAATTAAAAACATCAGCTTTTCAGGAGTGGGCAGAAGAACTAGAGGAATACTCTAAAACTCACCCACAAGATCACAAGATAGTTTTTCAAGGCCTATTTCTAAATATACAACGATCTTTACAGTCAACAATACTCAGACTAAGAACAGAATCAGAGCGCTGTAAATTTGCAGAAATAAAGTGTAAATGCAATGAGGTATTGAACGTAAACCATCTCTTCAACCCATGTGTAGAAATAAAAATAGAACTTAAAGAGTTACTAGATAAATTGAAATTACATAACATTCTTTATACTAAAAAAGACATTCTTACTAAGGGGTCGGAGGGATGGTCCCCAGCTGTATGGCTGGCGGAGACCCTCAGGCAGTCACCCCTTGGCCGTCACTTTTGATCGGCTAATGCAAAATATAAAAGGCCCTGTCTCTTAAAACTAACTTTTTAACAAAGCAAAATAAATCTAGATTTTTTTACCGCTCCGTAGCCGCGTTTAGCTTAGAGTGTAAATAAGCTTCAGAGTTCCCCCGCATAAGGACTCTGCTCGCGACGACCTGCCCCTGTTTGTTCCATGGAGGAGGGGTCCCTCTCCCTCCCTCCCCCCGCCCAAACAAGTAGGAATCGTAGCTTTTTAACAACTATTTTATAAATGTAAGTAATGAACAAGACATTATTGAACATTTAATCCCTGTTGGACACTAAGATCGGATGGGCGGGGGAGAGGAGACACTGGTGTCTGTTTTCTCCCCCCCCCCTCCCCGTTTGATCTGTTCTCCCCCTGTATAAATGCCCCATCTCTTAACTAAGTTTACCAGGACTCGGCCTCATTTGTTTGTGCCTTTTTGAGTCCGAGGTTAAAAATAAATTACTTTTTAATTAAATCCAACAGGGACCCATTTAAAAAAATGTAATACTTGCATTGGTCTCAGAAAAAACCAATGCGACAGCTTCGGCTTATTTTACAAAAGTAGTCTTTGGCTGATGGCACTTGTGGTCATGAAGCCAACGACTGGATGTACAGTTCTTTTAACTCTTTTGGAAATAAAAATAAAGTATTTTGTGTAAATAATTGTGCCCTCTTAGTAGGGCAGACCTTAACTGATTTTTAAACATTTTGACTTCATTTTAAACGGTGGTCCTGGAAATTTTAATCTGCTCAAATACAATTTTATCACAAATTTTAAATACCAAAATAAAATTATAATAACTAGCTAGCTAGTTAACGGCTCAAACAAATACGAGCCATGGCACTTACACTTTATTCAAACAAAAACTAAAAACTTTATTAAAAATAATTAAATGTTTTTTCTCTCTCCCCCCCCCCCCCCCCCCATCCCCACAACTTTATAAACAAGCAATGTCCCATATGGTCTTTTTAAGAGCGGGAGGACATAAAGCTTAACTTTGCCTTGCTGGTCAGTGTGAGCGTCAGTCGAGCAAAGCCAAGTATAGGCGGGAGCCTACACCAGCCACTCTGCGGAATGTGTGTGTGTGCCTAACTGTGGTCATCAGCATGAAATGTTTGAGCACTTATCCCTGCTCCTAGCTGTAAGTGATCTAAGCCAGCGTTTATTGTTTGATTTGTTTTACCTACAAACTGTTGTTTTACATGTTGTTTAACTTAATCAGTGATCTAACCTTGTCACTGTACTCCTTTTAGGGAACGGGAAAACTGTGCTATTCCCGTCACCGAACCATTGTGACGTCAGTTTATTCATAAACTAGGTGCTAGGCCTATGTTGTCTAGAGACTGAAAATTATAACATTCTGATTGTTCTGTTCCATCCTCACATCCACTCGTGTGTGACGTGAATTTACTGTGTAAACAATGAAGGGGCACTTTGCCTACATTTTGTTTAAAGGCCTAACTTGCTCATTTCCATGCTATCAATATTATTGATCTAGGCTTATACCTTGCTATGGTGTAGGCCTACTTTGCACTATTTAATTCATAGGCCTACTATCAGGGTGTGTGCTAAGCCTAGTGTGGTGTTGTGTTAATACTGCTACTATTGTATTACTAACTAAATAAGGCATTCTCTTTTGACTGAGTTTCTTGCTACTTCAATGATAAACACTCAATAGGCCTACATTTCGTCTTTAGTCAGTTTTTCACTTAACACTGATCAGCCTACTTTGATGAGTAGTCTATTCTTAGTAATATAGCATCTGATGATGTCAGTGTTACAATGCTTGGTTTGGGTTAACTCACATGAACTCAAATGTTTGTGTATGAGTTAAGCAAGCATAGGGTCAGGTAAACCCGACCTATGTTATGTTTCCAAACCCCAGCTAGGCTTGTGTCAGTGTCAGTTTAATCATGCTATTTAAGTCATGCAGTGAGCTCCTTCCACTGCTGTGACTGTGTATTTCCTCATGTTATTGAACATTGAGTGCTATGGCATAAGGCCTACAGTCATACCTAATCATTGTTATTTCTTGTTTATATTTATGCTTGTATATTTTGTATTGTTGCAGGATCTTATTTGCTGCACTGTCTTTCTTAGTCTTTCTTAGTCTTATTCCTAGTAAATAAACAAAGTCAAACAACTGTCTGGTTTCCTCTATATGTTCCTGGTCTACATGGATGGTGTGTCTATCTTCACCCTCCAATCCTTATCCCTCATCAACTCCTCCTTATCCCTATCCCTTATCCTTACCACCCCATCACAATCGCATTAACTTTGATTGTCAAGCTTCCTTGGCCATTTATTTTTCATGTTCACAAAATTACAGTTGGTCTTTGCAATCGGGATGTTAATTATTGGTCCTGAAAAGGGATAACCCTCCCCTGGGTATAACACACATAATGTTTTAGCGATTACTCTAGATAACAACCTTACTTGGTCCTCCCATATTAGTAGCTTAAGCAAACGAGTATGTCAAAAAGTTTTCCAACTCTCTAAGATAAAGAATTTTCTTAATATTGATGCACGTAAGCATTTCTTCCACGCATGCATCCAGTCTCACATAGATTATGCATCAACTCTCTTTGATTCAAGTAGTGCTAACACCCTAAAGCCGTTGATAAGTGTTCATAAACGAGCTCTAAAAACATGTCTTTTGAAATCGTCTTCATTAACATTTCAAGATTACGTCTCACTAAATATTCTTCCTTTCACAGATAAGCTTCGGTATAATAAAGCAGTCATGTTGCACACAATTGAAAACGGTTTAGCGAGAGAGAGAGAGAGAGAGAGAGAGAGAGAGAGAGAGAGAGAGAGAGAGAGAGAGAGAGAGAGAGAGAGAGGAAAGAGAGAGAGAGAGAGAGGATGATGAGAGAGAGAGAGAGAGAGAGACCTGTCTCTGTGTGTTGGAACGTGCAAAATCAATAGGTCTACATCACCAGATTCATTATTCCAAACGATGGTTTAGGCTCCACGTTTTGAAAACAATTATTCCTCGACAGCCGACAACAGTAATCAATACATAAATGAAGTAAAATAACTGACCCATAAAGAATTTAACAATCTGCAAAAAACAACCACCACCATCATCATCACCATCCTTCTTCTTCTTCTTCCTCTCCCCCTTCAACAATAACGACAACAACTAGAAATCGAAACGCTATCAAGATGGCGGCCTCCGCAGGGGTAGAGGAAGACAACAAGAAGAAAGCAAGGGACGGAACTCCAATGATTCAAGAAGAAGAAGGGGAAGGGGAGGGCACCCTGGAGGTCGTTCTGCCCAAGCCCCCGGATGGAGGGTGGGGGTGGGTGATTGTGGGTGCCTCCCTGTTGGTTAACATCATCGTGGACGGGATCACCTACACCTTCGGAATTTTCCTGCCCAAGTTCGAAGAGGCCTTCCAGCAACCCAAGAGTACCATCGCCCTGGCTGGTTCCTTGCAAGTCGGCACCTACCTTTGTGCGGGTAAGGAAGATGTTTGGACAGAGAGAGAGAGAGAGAGAGAGAGAGAGAGAGAGAGAGAGAGAGAGAGAGAGAGAGAGAGAGAGAGAGAGAGAGAGAGGAGAGAGAGAGAGAGAGAGAGAGAGAGAGAGAGAGAGAGAGAGAGAGAGAGAGAGAGAGAGAGATAGTGGGGGAGAGGTGAAGTGGAGGAGACAGAGAGAGAGATTAGAGGGAGAGATGAGAGAGAGAGAGAGAGAGAGAGAGAGAGAGAGAGAGAGCGAGAGAGAGAGAGAGAGAGAGAGAGAGAGACCTGTCTGTGTGTTGGAACGTGCAAATGTGTGAATGGAAGTTTTTGCTTGCATGCCTATGTGTTTTATGTGTATTCGAGCGAGAGTATTCTTCATGTACTGTATTTTACGGACAATAAGGTGATACTTTTGTTTTTCCCAGACTGAAATCCCTGCGCCTTATAATGTGATTGATAACATAGAAAGAAAATGGATGGAGTAACAGAATCTGAAGTTTGTGTTAAATTTTGGGGGGGTCGCCTTATAATCAGGTGCACCTTATAGTCCGTTAAATATGGTATCTATATTCATATCTCCTGTCTGTTTACATGTCTCTTTATCTCTAATTATTTCCCTCACGCAGTCTCTCTCCCTTTCTCACCCCCCCCCCCCCCAACCTCTCTCTCTTTTCTTCTTCTTATTTTCTTCTTCGTTCATCCAAAACATTCATCAATAAACATACCCTCCATATTTCCCCTTCTATCCGACTTCCTGGCCACAACCCCCCCCCCCCCCCCCCCCTCCCAGCTACCGTCAATTTGAGCGAACATACCAAAAGCGCGAATACTTTCTGTATGCAAAATGCGCGAATGTCTGATAGTCAAAAAGCGCGAACCCCTTCCGTGAATGTCTGATAGTCAAAAAGTTCACAACAATGGTGATATTAGACTTTTTAAAAAAAATGAAATAAAAAAAAACAAAATCAATGAATTAAAATGAGGGGTGGTGTGTGTGTGTGTGTGTGTGTGTGTGTGTGTGTGTGTGTGTGTGTGTGTGTGTGTGTGTGTGTGCGTGTGTGTGTGTGTGTGTGTGTGTGTGTGTGTGTGTGTGTGTGTGTCCCCGTTTGTCTGTACATTCTATCTCTTGTCTCTTTCTGTCTCTCCTATGTGGGATAGTCGCGCAAATTGCATGCTTCATGTTCGCGCAAATTGTATAGAGGAACACTAGCGCAAATTGACCTATTCGCGCTTTTTGACAACTCCCAAAGAAACCTTTACCTAAACAGACGCTGTGATGAATCATGAATGTGACCGAAGCTTACTCTGTGCACCAATGGCTGTGGTCCTCAGGTCCCATCGTCAGCGCCTTGACCAATCGGTTCGGCTGTAAGAAAGTGACCATGGTAGGGAGTGTGGTGGCCGCGTCAGGGTTCGTGCTCAGCGTCTTCGCTCCGTCGGCCGACATCTTGATAGTGACCTACGGCTTAATCGGAGGTGAGATATGTGTGTATTAGTTGCATATATAATATATATATGATTTGCTTTAATAAAACTTTTCTGTGTCCAATGCCTGTATTTGTGAACCTCAGAAACAAAACCAGTTAACGTTAACTTTATGAAATGTTCCGTGTTCTTAAAAAAACACCACCTAAAAAAATTTTTTTATAAAATGTGCTGATTTACTTTTTCTCCCAATGGGGGAGGGACTGGTTTTGTTTCTGAGGCTCACAAATACAGTCATTGGACACAGAAAAGTTTTATTAAAGCAAATTATTCTGCATTTCAAATGCACCAACTTTTCAGTCCTTCAGAGTAGGGGTACGGAGTTCAGCTATTCACTGAGATTTCTCTTTCATACTATATAATATGCAAAGACAGCTGTTTTGACCTGGTATATATATATATATACATAATATAATATATATATATATATATATATATATATATATATATATATATATATATATATATATATATATATATATAAAGAGATATTCTGGATCTGTAACCTTGGCACACTTTTTGTAGGCCTCAATACGAGGCAAGATGTCCACACCGTGCATAGAAGGTAAAAGAAAGGGCAAGCAGAATCAGGATTTCGTTTTGTTAACAAACAGTTAACAGAAGCGGTTTGTAAAAGAATGGGGAAGAAAAATCCGGA
This sequence comes from Phymorhynchus buccinoides, assembly GCA_017654935.2. Lineage (NCBI taxonomy): Eukaryota > Metazoa > Mollusca > Gastropoda > Neogastropoda > Raphitomidae > Phymorhynchus > Phymorhynchus buccinoides. Next base: position 28,473,146 of record CM065709.1, on the reverse strand, counting down.
TATCATGTTGTTAGCAAACAATCATCAGAACCGTTATGTAAAAAAATGGGAAAGAAAAATCTTGATAGCATTTTGTTAGCAAGCCGCTAATAGAATAGATATGACTGTCCCACTTTTAAATAACAATTTTATAATAAACAGAAAAATGAACACAATGAAACTTCACATCTCCTATAACCAATATTATCCCTGAGCCCTAACACACCCTATTTTACATCCCCTGAAAACAATGTTATCCTAGACTTGTTCTAATAGACACAAAAAAAGTATGGAAAGAAGTTCTTACATGCACGCATGTACACGCACATGTGCGCGTGAGCGAACATAACCATGCATACACAGTCACATCCAAGTATGCAAGCAAACACACAAATGAGCAAACATGTTTAAATCTCACATACAACCACACGTAAATTTCATTTTGGTCATTCAATTGTAATGGAAACAACAAATCCAAAATATACAACCGAATAATAGTTGGTTATCTGGATTCCAAAACTTCTGTTATTGAAAGGACTTTTGTATTGTATTAGTATGAATGTGATTTACGTGTTTGGGGGGTTCGTTTTCATTATGATATGGATAATTACTATTTTACTTGGGATGTCTTGGTTAATAGAGGTGGATGAAATGTATTATACAAACAATACTGTTCTTTCTGTACACTTTTTGAAGAGTATATACGAGGCATGTTTAGATAACAAACAGGTCATGGAGAAAAGCTCGTGAAATGAATTCATAGTTCACCCTTAAGTGTTCTTTCTTTTTTTTCTTCTTTAACAGATGTTTTGAGTTTTCACTCACAATTCAAATATAAAAGGTGTGCGTTATTTAGAAGTTGCCAGTGTTGATATTGAAAAAGTTGGCTTTTACCAACGAAAATTTTATCAGAGAGAATATATTTTTTAAAAATGAAACTGTGTGTTTTTGTGTCTTTTATCATTTTACTCATATATATATTACACACCCACTCTCTTGGCATTATCATAGTGGAGATGCTGAATTTGTTTATAATGAAGATGCTTTACCCATGATACATGCCCACTCTCTTAACTAAAGGGTCTTAAGACATCTGGCGTTAGTTCTACATAGTTTGGAAGTGATATAAACGATCAAAAAGTGAAGAAGAAAAAAAAAATCAAGCACACCTTTAACTTTCCTCTTATGTATATATATAAATTTGCTTTGATAAAACTTTTTTGGTATCCAATGTATGTTTTGTGAACCTAAGAAACAAACTCAATTACTTTAACTTTATGATTTGTGTTCTGAAAAGAAGAAAATGCAATATTGTGCTGATTTACTTTTTCTCCCAAGGGGCGGGGGGGGGGGGGGGGGGGTCCCATATCAGGGGTGGGGGGGGGAGGGGGGGGAGGGAGCACGGGGGGGGGGCCGGGGAGGGGGGGGAGCATGGGGAGATAGAACAATGCCTATGCAAAGACAGCTGTTTCGTCTTCGTGAAAGACTCTTCAGTCTGCATGTCGGCCTGCAAAGAATGTCCACAGTGAATGTTCAAGCTGAGCCAGAAGACTTTCTACAAGAGAAAGGTTGTCCTCTTAGCACCAGATTGAAAGTCCACAATAAAAGCAAACCAGCACTTAATTCAAAAGAAATGGTAAAAATCTTATGTAAAATAACAAAAATAATAATGTCCTAAAATTACAATCCCTCGAAGAGATTAGAAGAGATGGAATGCCATGTTGGTGGATCCAATGAAGGATTAAAAAAGGGAGGTCACAGAAATCGTAGTTAACACCAACAGACACCCGGTGAGGAGGAATGTAGATGTTGGTGGATCCAATGAAGGATTCAAAAAAAAGGGAGGTCACAGAAATCGTAGTTAACACCAACAGACACCCGGTGAGGAGGAATGTAGAGAGGTGTGCTTGGATCAGGTAGACTGATGCGCTTTCCTTCTTCGGTAAGATAATATAAACGATCAGAAATTGAAGAAGAAAAAACAAACACACCATTAAACTTTCCTCTTATGTATATATATAATTTGCTTTGATAAAACTATTTTGGCAGAATATATTTATATATATAGGTTCAGGTAGAACCTATGCTGTGGATCGACTAACGTCATCTACCTGCTGTTCTGCGAACTATGTAGAAACGCCCAGTATGTTGGAGAGACAAAGAACTCGGTTAGCGTGAGGTTCACTCTACACCGGTCCCATATCAGGCACAACACTGGGAATCTGGTGGCAGAGCACTTCAACTTGGCCGGACATTCCTGTGAGAATGTCAGATGCATCATCCTCGAACAGGTCTTCGTCCAGAGCAAGGAGTCCAGACTCCGTCGTGAAAAGTTCTGGATGGACAAGCTGAAGACCATGGCTCCGCTGGGTCTGAACTCTCTCTAATGAATTGTCTGAGATGGCAGTTATTTCTCCATCGAGCTGTGTTATTTGTTTATAGTGGAGATGCTTTACCCAGGATCCACTCTCTTGACCTGTTCCTAGGGGAGATGCTTTATTTGTTTATAGTGGAGACGCTTGGCCCAGGTTACACACCCACTCTCTTGGCATTATCATAGAGGAGATGCTGAATTTGTTTATAATGAAGATGCTTTACCCATGATACATGCCCACTCTCTTAACTAAAGGGTCTTAAGACATCTGGCGTTAGTTCTACATAGTTTGGAAGTGATAACTACAAAGATGGACAGAGCGGACATGGATATGAGAGAGAGAGAGTGAAGAGGAATAGAGAGAGAGAGAGAGAGAGAGAGAGAAGAGAGAGAGAGAGAGAGAGAGAGAGAGAAGAGAGAGAGAGAGAGATAGAGAGATAGAGAGAGAGAGAGATAGATAGGAGACTGTACTGGGGGATTCATTTTTATTATTTTATTATTTTTTTAATTATTGTGAACCAAAAACGGACCACTGAGAGTCAGGAACAGGAAGAACTAACTTAGTATATTGCATTGTGGGTAGGGCAAAAGTGAAAGTGAAACTACTAGACCGGGCGTTCAGCGGGCGCAATCGGGGGCTACGGGAGCCAATGGTAAAGAAAAAAATCGGTCAGATCTGGCGTATGCAGCCGTGAGAGGGTTAATGGGTGATTATAATAACTGATAAAAACAAGCGCGAAATCGCAATAGTTTGTGGCACGCGGTCTATTTTTACCACTCCAATCATGAGTCACCTCCCCTGGCTTTTCAATAATTTTAATCTGTAAACCAGAATGTTATCTCTGCACCATTTCGTAACTTTTTATATCTTTTGGAAAACATTTAAAACTATGTATCCTACTTATACTCATCAAAAGAAGCACCGCATACTCGTCGTGTCTGTTGTAGTGTCTGTATTACGTATGTTTATTATTTTGTACGCTTTTAAAATACATCATTTTAAAGAGCGGCCTCAATTAATTTTTGAAGTGTAGCCTCGATTTGAAGTGCGACAATTTTGTCAAAATGTGCGACAATTTTGGAAATGTGCGACAGACCGACAGACGACGACCGACCGACCGACAAGTGAGTTATAGGTTTGTGGCTTGAGCCACAAACAAAAATGTTGATATCCACGCTATTTTGTTCTATTTTTTTTTTTTTTTTTAAATTTCTTGATGTCCAGGGTTCGGGTTCGGAATGATGTACTTGCCAGCCATCGTCATCGTCGGCTACTACTTCGAGAAGCGACGAGCTCTGGCCACTGGGATCGCCGTCTGCGGGTCCGGCGTGGGCATGTTCATCATGGCTCCCCTTTCCAACCTCCTCTTGCAAGAGTTCGGCTACAAAGGGGCGCTACTCATCATCGCGGGCCTGGTCTTCAACGGCGCCATCTGCGGAGCGCTGATGAGACCTCTGCCTTTAGCCCAGGTAAGGTTGTCCTTCTTCTTCTTCTTCTTCTTCTTCTTCTTCTCCTCCATTCCCAGGCCATATGGCCATAATGGGTAAGGTACGTATGTGTCCGGTTTTCAGTTTTTCACTGGTCTCCCCGCGCGTTGCGTACAGCCAACGCATTCCGAGTTCGGAGGAGCTCTGAGGAGAACAATTATTTTGAAGATTTGTTTTGAGAAAAAAGCAGCAGGAGAATGGGGCCAATAAGTCAGAAAGATAGTAGATGACAGAAATTAAAGGGAAAAGACAATAGTCAAAGAGAGTGACAGATGAAGTTACAAGCACATAACTTCTAGTAGGTGGGGGAAACTATTTGTACAAAAGACCCCCCCCCCCCCCCGGTATCCCCACGGGGAGCAGGTAAGGTTCAACCTCTCTTATATTCATGACGGCAGAAAACGATAGTTCTTGGAATAGGGTTGCTGTTTTCCAACACGGGAATAAACGGTATCTTCCTTCCTTCCGTATAGCGACCACAGTCACCGCTGACTAGTCTGTCGCTGTAGAACTTTAGGAGGATCTACCGGCTCTGGTGCTGCAGCATTAAAGGGATAGGTTGGCCTTTGAAAATGGGGACCTTCCTCAGCACCAGCTGTGTCCTCAAACACATCCCTTTGGCCGAGAGAGTGGGGATGTACCCTGGGCAAGGCATCTCCACTATAAAACAAATTATCGCCCAGCCCACCAGAATAGTATCTGCCCCCCCCCCCCCCACCCACTCTGCTATCTGGCAGCCATTGTCGAAGACGACAGACTAGCATACAAAAAAACCCACAAAACTGCTGACCTCATGTTCAACTCATGCACAAAACACAATGAACTGAACATGTAAACCACGTACGCAATACACACATCTGACTCACTCATTCAGGCTTCACATTAACCATGGGAGGAATACATTCGTTTCTTACCCCAATCTTTTATTTGAAACAAAAGCATATGAAAAGAAACTCAAGCCCAAAACAATACATATTAATGGAAGGGAGGACATCCACAATCAGGTGAGAGTCCTCAAGAGACACATCCAGCAAAGACTCCGTAGAGCCTACTGGACCTTCACTGAAAAGCTCATTGAAGATAACGCCAGTGCTGAGCCAAAGTTGAAAAATACCCTTCTGGACGTACATCAAAGCACAACGAACAGAAGCGGCCAATGTTTCTCCTCTAAAGAAGGACGGCAAGCTGGTCACCGAACCCAAAGAAAAGGCTGAACTGTTGAACGCACAATTCCAGTCCACATTCAGCAAAAGTGTCCCATGCTCACCTGAAGAATTCTTGTCCAGGACAGGCCTAAACCCCGCACCTCAAACAGGCCCTACCTGCAACTCCATCAACATCTCGGAGGCAGGAGTAAAAAAACCTGTTGAAAGGCCTAGATCCCAGCAAAGCCCCAGGACCAGACGGAATAAGCCCCAGAATTCTCAAAGCCCTGGCTGAAGAGATCGCACCAGCCCTCACGTTACTCTACCAGTCATCACTCAACACAGGCATTGTTCCAAGCGACTGGAGACTGGCAAACATCACGCCGGCGTTTAAGAAGGGCGAGCGCTACCAGCCGGCCAAGTACCGCCCCATCTCCCTCACCAGTGTCCCATGTAAAATCCTGGAACATATTGTGGTCAGCACGATAATGGGATTTGCTGAGGACAACATCCTGAGTGAGGAGCAGCATGGTTTCCGGAGGGGTAGATCCTGCGAAAGTCAACTGTTGGGCCTGGTGGATGAGCTTACAGGCAATATGGAGAAGGAAAAACAGACGGATGTCCTGATAATGGACTTTGAAAAAGCGTTTGACAAAGTCTCCCATACTCTCCTCATCCACATGCTTGGTCACTACGGGATCAAAGGCTCCATCAACAAATGGATTGAACACTTCTTGTTGGACAGGCAGCAAAGAGTGGTGGTAGAAGGAGCAACATCTGAGGCTATCCCTGTGGAGTCAGGTGTCCCCCAAGGTTCTGTGCTTGGCCCGGCCCTGTTTCTGTTTTATATAAACGACCTGCCCAGGGATCTTTCCTCGACCTCCCGCCTCTTCGCTGATGACACACTCTGTCATACGACTGTGGATTATCCCAAAGATCACGAGAATCTCCAACAAGATCTGGATAAGCTGGCGTCCTGGGAACAGAAGTGGATGATGTCATTCCATCCAGACAAGTGTCAGACTCTCCACGTTACCAGGAAGGGAAGTTCCCTGAAAGAGAACTACTACCTCCACGGTCAAAACCTGAGTCAAGTAGAGGAGGCAAAGTACCTGGGTGTCACCATCTCCCACGACCTCAGATGGGACACTCATATCTCCAACACGACCAGCAAAGCCAGCAAGACACTTGGCTTCATCCGAAGAAATCTGAAAGTGGGATCAGTACATATCAAGGAGAAGGCGTATAAAACACTGGTCATGCCCACACTTGAGTACGCCTCCCCTGTATGGGACCCCTACACCGCTAAAGAGGTACCCGGATGGAAAAGGTCCAGCGACGTGCTGCGCGCTGGGTGGTAAACAGGCACCGCCAGACATCCAGCGTAGAGGACATGTACTCCCAGCTGCAGTGGACCCCACTCGCCAACAGAAGGCGCACATCCAGACTGACGACCTTCTTTAAGTTCCACCACGGTGACGTCACTATCAACACCCCATACACTGGTACAGCCCATCCCTCCACCCACCAACAAGACCAACAAGAAAGTCCCACCAAGCAGCATACCTCCTCCCCTCTTGCAAAACCAGCTACAGAAAGTTTTCCTTTTTTCCACGGACCATCTCTGAGTGGAACTCCCTCCCACCTGAGGCAGTATCATCGGCCTCGGTGGAGAGCTTCAAGTCCCGGATCTAAACAGTGCCCCTCCCCCCCCCCCTCCCACCCCCAATCCCCATCCCTCCCTCTTTGACCCTGCCCCACTCATTCCCCTCCAGTATTCACCAATTCTACTTCCAACTTGTCCCATCTTTCCCCCAGCCATTCAAGCCGATCATCTGGGCGGCCAAGGAAATTATTACTGTCTACATGACCGAAGTCTCCAGCTTTTACACACAACAGAACCATCAAAAGATTATGTCGGTTGTCTACTGCAAGAAGAAGTAGAATCAAAAAAGCAATGTTTTCCGTCTCTGTATAAACAATGAACTATCCATCCCTTGATTCCCTTCCGTCCATTGCACTACAATCAATGACATCAAGACACCATTGCCTCATCATTAGTCTATGTTTAAACAATGAACTATCCATCCCTTGATTCCCATCCATCCATTGCACTACAATCAATGACATCAAGACACCATTGCCCCATCATAATGTAGTCTATGTTTACACCAAATTCAATACTCCGTCATCTTATTTCTTCTTATTCACATCCACACAATCTCTCTCTCTCTCTCTCTCTCTCTCTCTCTCTCTCTCTCTCTCTCTCTCTCTCTCTCTCTCTCTCTCTCTCTCTCTCTCTCTCTCTTTCTCTCTCTATCTCTCTCTCTCTCTCTCTATCTCTCTCTCTCTCTTCTTCTAATCTACTCTCTCTCTCTCTCTCTCTCTCTCTCTCTCTCTCTCTCTCTCTCTCTCTCTCTCTCTCTCTCTCTCTCTCTCTCTCTCTCTCTCTCTTCTTTCTTCTTGCTGCACACATTTCGAGTCAATTCTTCTTCCTTTCCATCTTCCTTGATCACTTCTGCTTTTTCATTTATTTCTTCTTTCTTCTTGTCAAATTCATCTTCTTGTTTTCTTTTCTTCTGCGTTTCTCTTTTGTCAATTCATTTCTTCCCTTTTCGCAAATCAGTTGCAGATCAGGATATGGCAAACATTGATATCAAAGATATTACCTTTTGTACAAAAGAAACATAATGTTTTTACACACATCTACACCATGTCACAAAATGTACAACGTGATATGTAAATGTAAAAGGAATTTAGGCAGATTCCAACATATAAAGCAAGAAGCAGGTTTGGGGTATCTGACTCACTCATGCGTGCTCATTCTCCCTTTGTTTGTTACACCCTCCGGGGTTTAATCCAGGACAAAAACCTACTTATACCGCTAAACAATTTCAACTTCCGAGGTCACTCAATTCAGTTTTTTAACTCAACACAGGCGCTGAGAATATACAAGACAAACCCCACTTAGATGAATTTAAGCTTAAGCTACTTAAGCTATCTTTTTCACCGCAACATATGGCCACAAGTCATATAACACTATCGTGCACGTTTCTTTTTTAAAAATTACTTAATACATCCAATTAAGACATGTCAAACATATCAAACATGCATGTACTTTTCTCCACTAAATATTTTAATCAGGCGCTTCACAAGCACAATTTAATTCTTCTCCGCGCGCTGGCGACCTTGTTTTCACAGTTGACGTTAGAGGGCTTTGGAAACTTAGCCGGGCAAATTCTGTCTAGATACAGATACCGACCAGTGGCAAGTCATATTAGTGAACTTTCACATCACATGGAAAAAGAAACGCGTTCGCCTCAGTGTGGCAAACATTGAACCCGAGTTCGAACCTGGATACAGGAGATTTTTCACTCTCACTTTGCCACTAGTACCGTACAGTCTGAATGTAAAAGGACAAAGAAAAGCAAGAAGCATTGTCGGCTCCTGACTCACTCATGCGTGTTCATTCTCCCTTTGTTTGTTGCACACGGATATCCAGACAAAAACACTTATGTCAAACCAACTTCCAGGTCACTCAACAGTGTTTTACTGAACACAGAATGAGAGAGAGAAGAGAAATACTTAGAGAATCTAAGATTAAGCTACTTAAGATATTTTTCCCGAGTTGGCCAGAAGAGAGAGAGAGAGAGAGGGTGGTGATCTGTTTCCTATTTTCTCCCCAGGCGTGTCAAGCACAGTTTAATTCTTCTCCGAGCGAGGGGGGTGGTTGACGTGAGGGCTTTGGAAACTTAGCCGGGTTTCTGTCTAGATACAGATATGACCAGTGAAGTCATAGAGTGGTAGGCGTGGTAGTTCGATATGTCAAGTAGAGAGTTCGAGAAGGGTAGAGAGAATTTTTCCTCTCACTTTGCACTAGAGACAGTCTGATGTGACAAAGAGAGAGATTGAGAGACACCGACTGAAGATCTCCCACACAGATGAATGTAGAGAGAGAGAGAGAGAGACGAGAGAGGTTGACCGACAGATAGACAGAGGAGGACAGAGGACACAGAAAGAGGGTGTGCTTGGAGTGTGTGGGGTCTGCAGTCATACTGAGAGAGAGGGGGGTGGGAGAGAGGTGAGAGGTAGAGAGAGATGATGAATGAGATTTGAGAGAGAGCGAGAGAGATTCGATAGAGAGAGAGAGAGAGAGAGAGAGAGAGAGGAGAGAGAGAGAGAGAGAGAGAGAGAGAGAGAGAGAGAGAGAGAGAGAGAGAGACAAACACACACACAGAGAAAGACAGAAACGAACGAAATACGTTCACAATTCTCTTTCTTATCTCTCTCTCTCTTCAACAGGTCCAGGCTACCGTAGAATCGACCACGAAAGATCAAGACGGCACGACGGCAGAAGCGGACGAGTCTATAATGAAACCGGAAGCCAAAGAGAACGGAAATGACGTCATCAAACCAGATCTGCTTCCGGCTACCACTACCACGCCTCCAGCGTCCACTTCTCCTACGCTACACGCGCCCCCTATCGTCATCCTGGACGAAGGGAGACCATCTACCAACAAAACCTCCTCTTCTTCGGGAAACAACAACAGCAGTAGGGTCGAGTTCGCCTTCTTTTCTGTTCCGAACATGGTCTACGCCTCGACCGGGAAACGGGACTCGATAAGTCACCATCACCTAGGATCCTCCACGGGAGGGCTCCGGCAGAGCTCCAACACGCTGGATCCCGCCGACCGGATCCACCTCCTCGCCGAAGAGGTCGTGCCGGAGATCCCTAAACCCGCCATGGCCCCCATCGACTTGAGCTACATCGGGCTGTCCGACGCTCAGACTAACCGCGTGCGCGCCACGGTGGCCCTCGCGAACGTCTCGCGCCGGGACATCTCCTTCATCAGCGGGAGCAAGCTGCACATCCCCGCGGACCAATCGCTGTGGAGGAGCGCGCAGAGCATGCGCAGTTACGGCTCCGTGGATGAGGAGAAGAGGCCTGCGACAGCGGCGGAGAGCGTGCTGTGTTCG
>CM065709.1:28453183-28460683 GCA_017654935.2 Phymorhynchus buccinoides | reverse complement strand
TCTGAACAGACACCAATATTCCTTAGCCTCTGTAAACAAAAGATCCTGGACTGACTCTTCTTATGTATATGCTCAATGTGTTTATCAAAAGTACGTTTCTTGTCTAAAACTGTGCCTAGGTATTTGTACTCAATTCTTTCAACCGTTTCACCATCAATGTCCAAATGTGGCACTGGCACTGGGTTTCTACGAAAATCTACAAGCAGTTATTTTGTTTTAACAACATTTAAATCCAGATAATTATCTTTGCACCATGAACAAAACCTTTTGACTTCACTGAAGTACACAGAATCAGAGTTTGACAAATCTTCGATGGCAGAATCATCTGAGTATTTAATGACAGGTGTTTCTTCAGTGCCTCTACAGTCATTTGTGTACAATGTAAAAAGAACTGGGGACAAAACTGTTCCTTGGGGGGCACCTGTAGAAGTGGAACGTTCTGAGGAGATTGCAGATTGAAAGCGGACAGACTGAGTTCTATTCCGTAGGAAATTGGTTATCCAGAGAATGAGCTTGGGGTTAACATTCAGGTCTAGTAGTTTCTGGGCCAGTAAATGGGGCTGTATTGTATTGAAGGCAGAGGAGAAATTGATGAATAAAATACGAACAAAAGAGTTGGGGGTATTTAAGTGAAGAAAGGCATTGTGAAGAAGGGTCAGTATGGCATCGTCTGTTCCTCTACACCGTTTGTAGGCAAACTGAAAGGGGTCAAGGAGTAGGTTAGTAAAAGAAAGAAGGCGATGAAGGACGATCTTTTCAAAACATGTCATGGCAATAGACGTTAAGGCAACAGGGCGGTAATCGTTCAGTGTGGCAGGGTTCTTTTTCTTAGGGACAGGAGTAACTGTAGAATTTTTCCAGATACATGGTACAACACAATCACGTAAAGACCAGTTAAATCGAGAGCAAAACACACCACACAATTGAGAACAGCATGCTTTCAACAATCTTCCACACACATTATCTGGTCCCACAGCTTTCCTCACATTTAGTTTCTGAAATATGGACTGAACATCTCTTTCTTGAACCTCAAATTCATGATCTTCATTTGCATTGATAATTTTTTCTGTTAACTGTGACGTTACCCCGTTTAGATCTCCCTCTAGATAATTTATTTCAAACCGACATGATGATGATGATGATGATGATGATGTTGATGACGATGATGATAATTTTGACGACGATGATAATAATGATAATAATAACCAAGTCGATGATGATGATGATGATGATGATGATGATAAAGTTGATGTTGATGATGATGATGATGACGACGCCGACGACGACGATAATGATGATAATGATATTGAATGATTTGGACACGATGATGATGATGATCAGCGGCCTACATGTCGATGATGATGATGATGATGATGATGATGATGATGATGATGATGATGAACATGATGACCACGACTTCGGGTTCGACGACGACGATAATGCGCCGATAATGATATTGAATAATTTGGATCACGCATTTTGTCTCTTCTTCTTTCAGCGGCCTACATTTCGCTGAGCTCCATCCTCCTGTGCGACATGCTGGGAGTGGAACAGCTCACCAACGCCTTCGGGTTCCTCACCCTCGCCAGAGGGGTGTCCTCTTGCGCCGGGGGGGGGGTGTGCGCCGGACTTACCGTAGCAGGTAGTGTATATATGTGTTATTGGGGCAACCGGTGGATGCCTCGTGCCTCCATACGACTCTCCCTTTGCTGGATCGACTATCCCCCCCCCTTATTGGTCCATCCTCTCCACGAGTCTTTTTTTAGCAAAAAAATCTTCCAAATATTTTTTTTCTCTCCTTTGAGCTCCTCCTAAATCGGAATGCGTCGGCTGTACGCAGCAGGCGGGGAGACCACTGAAAACTGAAAACCGGACACATATATGTAGCTTACCCATTATGGCCATATGACTTGGGAACGCAGAAGAAGAAGTGTGTACGCTGTAGTAGTGGGGGGGGGGGGGGGCAATAGTAACACGAGAGCTGTACAAGATGATTTTCTGCAGTAATAATGGAAAATCAATCGTGGTACGGTTTAGTCTCTTTGTGGAAGACTATGTCTCGCGAACGAGGGGTGTGTGTGGGGGGGTGGGGGGTGGGGGTGCGTGCTGTGTGTGGGGGTGGGGTGTGTGGTGTGTGGGGGGGGGGGGGGTATATTGACCGGCGCTCTGGGACAGTCGCAATTCACTGAGATTTCTCTTTCATACTATAGTCATTATTGTGTTTTGTGTGTGTGTGTTTAAAGGTGCTATCATCGATTCCACTCAGGACGTGGATCTGGCGTTCTTCGTGGGCGGCGCATTAATCGTGGTGGGCGGTTTGTTCCACTGCATGCTGCACACGCCCTGCATCCGCCACAAGAGAGAGCCCCCGCATTCTATGGAGCAAGACGTTGACGCTTGAACTGAGACTCGATTTGTAATGAATTAATTGAGACGTCGTGAAGATAAAAGTTTGAGAGAGAGAGAGAGAGAGAGAGAGAGAGAGGCGCGAGGAGAGAGAGAGAGAGAGAGAGATGATGTGAATGTAGCCAAAGGTGTGAAAGAGTGGGCTGTGAGAGAGAGTCTGAGGTGGGAAGGAAGCATTGAGAGAGAGAGACAGACAGAGTGGGGTACGAACGAACGAATGAACGGAACGAATCATGTTAATGAGTAGGCCATTCTGCCCATGTCATAAAGGGAGTGGGTTAGAGAGGATGAGAGAGACAGACAGGGTGGTAGGGTGGATGATAAGAGAAAGATGGGTTAGGAGGGAGAGAGAGAGAGAGAGAGGGGGGGGGGGTGAATGTAGCCAAAGGTGTGAAAGAGGGGGCTGTGTGAGAGAGTCTGGGGTGGGAAGGAAGCATTGAGAGAGAGAGAGAGAGAGAGAGAGGAGAGAGAGAGAGAGAGAGAGAGAGAGGAGAGAGACAGGATGAGAGAGAGAGAGAGAGAGATGTGAATGTAGCCAAAGGTGTGAAAGAGGGGGCTGTGAGAGAGTGTCTGGGGTGGGAAGGAAGCATTGAGAGAGAGAGAGAGAGAGAATCGAGAGAGAGAGAGAGAGATGTGAATGTAGCCAAAGGTGTGAAAGAGACGGGGCTGTGAGAGAGAGTCTGGGGATGGAAGAAGGAAGCAAAGGTTGTGAGAGAGAGAGAGAGAGAGAGAGAGAGGTGAGAGGAGAGAGAGGAGAGAGATGAGAGAGAGAGAGAGAGAGAGAGAGTGAATGTGAGCCAAAGGTGTGAAAGAGGGGGCTGTGAGAGAGTGTCTGGGGTGGGAAGGAAGCATTGAGAGAGAGAGAGAGAGAGAGAGAGAGAGACAGAGAGAGAGAGAGAGAGAGAGAGAGAGAGAGAGAGAGAGAGATGTGAATGTAGCCAAAGGTGTGAAAGAGGGGGCTGTGAGAGAGTGTCTGGGGTGGGAAGGAAGCATTGAGAGAGAGAGAGAGAGAGAGAGAGACAGAGAGACGAGACACAGAGAGATAGAGAGAGGATGAGAGAGAGAGATAGAGAGAGGGTTAGAGAGAGAGAGTGAATGTAGCCAAAGGTGAGGGTGAAAGAGGGGGCTGTGAGAGAGACAGTCTGGAGGTGGTTAGAAGGATGGGAGCATTGAGAGAGAGAGATGGGTTAGGAGAGAGAGAGAGAGAGAGAGAGAGAGAGAGAGAGGAGACGAGAGAGAGAGAGAGAGAGATGTGAATGTAGCCAAAGGTGTGAAAGAGGGGGCTGTGAGAGAGAGTCTGGGGTGGGAAGGAAGCATTGAGAGAGAGACAGACAGCCAGACAGACAGACAGATAGGTTAGAGAGGATGGACAGGCGGAGAGAGGGTATAGGTGATAGAGAGGATGGGAGTGGCAGAGAGGGTGGTAGGGTGGAGAGATAGAGAGAAGAGAGAGGGTTAGGAGAGAGAGAGAGAGAGAGAGAGATTTGAGAGGAGAGAGAGAGACAGACAGACAGAGACAGAGAGAGAGAGAGATGGGCAGAGAGATGAATGTAGCCAAAGAGTGTGAAAGAGAGAGAGCATGAGAGAGAGAGAGAGAGAGAGAGAGAGAGAGAGAGAGAGAGAGAATGAGAGAGAGGAGAGAGAGAGAGAGAGAGAGACAGAGAATGTGGAGCCCAAAGGTGTGAAAGAGGGGGCATTGAGAGAGAGAGAGAGAGAGAGAGAGAGAGAGAGAGAGAGAGAGAGAGAGAGAGAGAGAGAGATGAAGCGTAGACCAAAGGTGTAGAAAGAGAGGAGCATGGAGAGAGAGAGAGGGTGAGAGAGAGAGATGGGTTAGGAGAGAGAGAGAGAGAGAGAGACGAGAGAGAGACGAGAGAGAGTCCGAGAGAGAGAGAGAATATGAATGTAGCCAAAGGTGTGAAAGAGGGGGCATTGAGAGAGAGAGAGAGAGAGAGAGAGCGAGAGAGAGAGAGGAGGGGAAGAGAGAGAGAGAGAGAGACAGAGAGACAGACCGACAGACAGAGACACAGAGGGAGTAGGTTAGAGAGGGTGGGAGAGACAGAGATGATGGTAGGGTGGATGGTAGAGAAAGATGGGTTAGGAGAGAGAGAGAGAGAGAGCGAGAGAGAGAGACTGAGATTGAGAGAAGAGAGAGAGAGAGAGAGAGAGAGAGAGAGAGATGAGTGATTAAATGAACCTTTATTTTACGTAACGGTAACAGAGTATGGGCCTTGAGTGGCGCCATTTTGTTTTCATTCATAATTTGCCGTTAATACAAACAAACAAGTAAGAGAGAGAGAGAGAGAGAGAGAGAGAGAGAAGAGAGAGGAGAGAGAGAGAGAGAGAGAGAGAGATGAACAGAGCGAGAGAGAGAGAGAGAGAGAGAGAGAGCGAGAGAGAGAGAGACAGAGAGAGAGAGAGGAGAGAAAATCCAGAGTGAGAGAGAGAGAGAGAGAGAGAGAGAGAGACAGAGAGACTGAGAGAGAGAGAGTATGAAGAGAGAAGGGAGAGAGAGAGAGAGAGAGGAACAGAGAGAGAGAAAAGAGAGAGAGAGGAAGGTGAGAACGCAGGACTGAGAGAGAGAGAGAACACACAGAGAGAGAGAGAGGAACAGAGAGAGAGAAAGAGAGAGAGAGAGAGCAGCAGAGGTTGAAGGATCGAGAGAGAGAGGGGGGGGGAGGGGGTAGAGATAGGGTGAGAAAGAAAAGAGGGTGAGGGGGTGGGGCGCACGCTTGTGTGTGGAGAGAGAGAGAGAGAGAGAGGGGGGGGGGGTGGGTAGTGAGGATAGAATATGACAACGTGAAACGGGGTGAGGGGTGGGTGTGTGTGTATGAAAAAGTGATTAATTGCAAAGTATTTGCATGTATAATTTGTTTAATTAAAGATTTTGTCTTTTGGTGGCAAATTTGGATGCTCATTACTAATACGAATTTGTATGCTCATGACGAATAATTATAAAGTTAAACGAGACTTACCTGAAGTCGAAGCTTAACTGGAATTATATTGAGTGTGATGATGGGAAGAGGTATGCACACTCTGACCAGTGTGAAAACGTGAGATGCGCGCCCGCCCAGATAAGCCAGTCTTTAGCCACATGTGGTCCCTGATAAATATCTAAGGGTGGGGATTTAATGCTCTGAAGGGTGGGTATGTGTATACCTCTTCCCATCAGCACACTCAATATAATTCCAGTTAAACTTCGACTTCAGGTAAGCCTCGTTTAACTTTATAATTATATCTCGTATGCTGATTGGTCAGAGGTACACACACTCTGACCAGTGGATAACATGAGACTTCAGAGTCGGGGACCACATGTATTATACAAACATACGCGTGCTCACAACATTTTTGTCATAGTGGCATTAGTGCACCTGTGCTATGCTGACTTATTTGTTGTGGTTTTACTGACAAAGCTGTCCAAGCTTCACACAGTTTTGTGGTAGAATCTGCTAAAAGCGCTTGAATTGGACCAGCCAGCGGCCATGAGAATACAGTCCATTGATACACTTCTGCTTATCATTGCTGTGGTACTCGCAATCCTAGTTGAATGGGTGAACATTTTTCTGTGTCCACGCCGGCAGTGCATAGAAAGCAGGAGCTTGGGAATCTGTATCCACTCTGCCTAATGCAGATATTTTTATATTAAGCTTAATTTTCCATATTGTACAACTGTCCAGGCGCTAATTTACCACACAGGTGTGTGGATGTCTAATCTGAGGCAAAGATGCAGTTTGTTTATCATTACAATCATCAATTTATCCCTTAAAATAAGCATTGAACCCATATGAAACCAAAGTTTATGCATTTGTAGACATTAGATAGCCGTTGTCCGCCTTACAATTTTGGAACTTATGTTAAATACCAATTCTGTGGCCCGTATGGACATGCTTATTCTGTAAGGGAAATCATTATTTATAGAGGTGTTATTTGATGGAAATCCAGGTCTAGTTTCCTCGATAGTCTTCATGCCCACTGAAGGGGTCAAGCTAGTGTAGCGTGACACATCAAGTTTGGCACTGCAGCGCAACCCATGTTCATGCACGCTGATAATGATATTGATCAGCAGTGTTTATACCAGACCTTCAGGGGTCTTCATTGAAGTTTATCGGAGGGCCTACATAGGTTAAAATGAATTTAAAGTTGTGCATAATACTGTGCAACAAGGTCCTACCGCAAAGGCTTAACAAATGCAATGTTTTGTTAAAACGTTATATCTAGAGGTCATCAGAAAGGACATAAAATTGTTCATAAAAGCCAGCGCGGTAAGTATAGTAGGCTGAATTTGTCACTCTCTACTTGGCACTGACAGCTTCCTTTTCCACTAACTAAAGAGGGAAACACTAAACTGATACAGGACGACAGTCTGTTGGATGATAATGATGCATGGGGGCCGTTGAATGATGAAAGGATAGAGCTAGGCCTGTAGGGTATATGCTGGCTTGTTTCTCGCTCTCTCTCCCACCCAGTTCCTGGGGTCGGCTCTTTTATAGCCCTGAAGTGCCTTTAAGCAGCTATGATATAGCAACCAACGAGAACCACCGAAAAAAGGGTATAACTTTTGTAAACAATCATAACATTGTGACTAAGGATCGCCACCGAAAGGGCCACAACAGTTATGGTTGTTGTTAAACCCTTGTAGACAATCATTACATTGTAAGCAAAGAGGGTAACTGGAAAAACATAACATTTACATTGCAAATAGAGAGAACCCCTGAAAGGGCCCATAACATTTGTTGTTGTTGTTGTTACTAAGCAAATATATCATTGTAACCAAGGAGGCCCACTGGAAAAAAAAGGCCATAACACTTTTTATTAAATGATTATAGCATTGTAATTAAGGAGGGCCACTGAAAAGGCCATAATTTGTGGGTTTTAAAAAAAAAACAATTATAGCATTGTAATTAAAGATAGCCACTGAAAGGGCCATAACATTTTCAGTGAACTGTAAGATGGCTAGAAAAGGGTCAAACAAGCACATTTGTGTGCATAACATTGTGCAAAAAGGCCAGAGCATAAGCAAACATTCATAACATAGTAACTAGAGGGAACCGCTGAAAGGGCCCATAACATTTGTTGTTGTTTTTGCTAAGCAAATAT
>CM065709.1:28443183-28448183 GCA_017654935.2 Phymorhynchus buccinoides | reverse complement strand
TTGAAATGAACTTCTTGGAAAGCTTTGTACATGGTGGAGTGAATTAGATCTTGCTCACGTCCTACTAGTGTCTGGTATGTGTCCCTACACGCACTCATGATGTCTGTACTTGCAGCTGTAGTGATAACATTAATTATATATGTTAGTAGTCACTGATCATTCAGAAATCTTGCTGTCTATGCTCAGTGTCGGCGGGGAGAGGTGACGTGGGATTAATTAAGAGTAAGGGGGGGGGGGGGGGGAGGAGGAGGGAGGAGAGAGAAAAGATGTGTCAAAATTGTTAAACAAAACACTATGTCAAGAATAATAGAGAGGCAAAGACGTTCATTTCCACCACAAACCATTTATGAATAATCAGAATCAACCAGGTCGCTGTCCGACGCTAACCGTGTATCTACAAAATTTGACAAAAATAGATTTTTGACTGAAGCTCCTTCCAGTGACCTCACGCAGGTCTATAAATATCTTGTGTCTGCGACCAATCAAAATGCTCAAATTTGTCACATGATACCACGGAAATAATCGTGTATGTGGCGGGTTGTTGCTGGTTTTGACGCGATAAGCGTGTAACTGGTCACGCTAATCGTGAAACTGCCGGCAGCTGTCGTATCTCCCATTGCGAGAACAATGCACTAACTTTGTGACTAACCGTGTAACTGAATTATCACGAAAATTTTGGGTGTTAATGCAACTTTTATTGTGTCACATGTTTACTCATCGGTAAAGAAGAAGGGTCAAGCGTATATCAAATGGGGATTGACTTTGTAGCAGGCGACAATATGTTTTTTGATGCTCCTGTAAAATCACTGATTGTGTAAATATACGGTTAGCGTCGGACAGCGACGCGGTGACAAATGAGTTCTTGGAGCAATAATGTGGCCAGAGATGTTGGGTTTTTTTTGGTTTTTTTTTTAACTCACATGTCTGAACACAAAACGAATTATGGGAAAAACATACATTATTTATATCGAATGTAAATCTTCATTTATCCATTATGTCGTTAGTGGGGTTTTTTTTTAAACCGGAAGAAATAAGCATAAGAAAAATAAGAAAAAGGAATAAGAAGCTAGGTAATTTTGAAAAGTTCCAGTTTTTATATACATGAAACAATCATTTTTCTGTGTGTTCATCGTGACAAGATTGAATAAGAGTTTCTTTTTTTCCGTATTAGAAAACAACAACAACAACTACAACAACAACAACAAAACAACTGAGTCCATCATTTCATTCTTTGACATGATTATTTTATTATTTTAATTTCCATTACAGTCCCGTCAACAGCTATGGTCATCTCAGGATTGTCACCGCGTAAAGTTCGACCACTTATTACAAAACACTCATCAATGTACTATCTTACCAACGTTCAACAACATGTAAACAACAAAACGTACAGTACAATAATTCATAATAACATGACACCTCCATCATTGCACCCTATAGCACATAAGTCCACACAGTGCTGGAAACGTTGAGCCACTCTACTCTATTTACCGGAGGTTGACATTATAATTAACAAACATACAACAACAACAACAACAACAAAGCACACCAAAGAAACAAACCCACAAGTCCCTCACCAGTCATTTGGAATACAGGCTACCATATAGTAAATGGAATGAGAAGCATCTAATATACTTAGATAACGTATACACATCTGCATTGTTACTAATTCGGGACTTTCCTGGTGTTGTACTGCCTCCGGGCATTGCCTCCAGGATCGTTCCCACCATCTTTGTATCTACCAATGTCTCACATGTGTCTGTTTCAGACCGGAGGACGTTAATAAGAGTTTCCATGGAATGAGAAACATCCACGCTAATTTGCAACGATATATATGCATTATTAAACATTCGGGACCGTTTACTGGTGTTACACTGCCTCCAGGGATTGCCTCCAGGATCGTTACCACCATCTTTATATCTACCAATGTCTCATACGTGTCTGTTCCAGACCGGAGGACGTTAAACAGAATTTTCATTCAGGACTACTACATCCACGCCTTGGCATGAGGCTGGCTGTGTCAGACCAGTTGACGTAAGCTAGAACACCAAGGCTACATCAAAATGGTCTTATGTTCTGCATGGGATGTGCGGGTGATTATCTTCATCCATGACAAGCTCGTGGCATATAACATCATCAGCCTAAAAAAAACAATCTTCCGAAGTCGGAGTGTGGCTGACCACGTGGCGGGGTAATAAAAAACAAAAAAACTGCTCACACACGTACTATTCTCATCCCTAGCTGGTACATTTGTACCATAGTGTTCAGGCTCTTCGGCTGTTGGGATGGTCCCTGGAGTCTTTTAATTTAATTTAAAACCCTTTCAACGCTAGCCATTCCTCAAGCCCAAATTTACCGTTACACTTACCCGGGTAGATAAACAATTTCGTCTGCCATATTGGGGATTCCTCCGTGACGTGCCTAAAATAGGGCCTCTCCTTACCTCCCCACATTAAGAACATAAGGTCAGTGGATACCAGACCCTCATTGTGATGCCTTTCAGTGACATGGGTGTTCAATCGTTGTGGTGCCAAGAGGCGACAGTGGCGATGAAAGGGTTTTAAGCCAGTGTAAGACAGCAGCAACAACAACAACAACAACAACAACAACAACAACAACAACAACAACAGCAGCAACAACAACAACAACAACAACAGCAACAACAACAACAACAACAACAAAGGCCTACATCTTTTGTGTGATAATTCAAGATTCTTTAATCAGTCAATGCATCAGTATACACAATAAATCGCTTTGGTTTTGCACAAGACACAATCCAACAACAACAACGAAAGCATGTACATGGATGGCCAACCAATATCAAGAGACGAAAAATGGTAACACAATTCATAGCATAGTTACGACAAGAGACCCAAAAAATGTATACGTGCATTATTATAATTATTGTATTATTATGAGAACAAAACGGGTCCTAACCCTACACACATAAAGTACCGTTGCAAAATACAGTGCAACCTCCCTCCTAAGACCCTGAATATCCAGCCCCAAAATGGTCTGCTGGGGAGGGGGATCTGCATAGGGAGTTGGACACTCAGTACTCTGGATATGAAGGGAAAACAAATTGGTGAAAAATGTTTGGATCACATATTATATTATAGGAAGTCGCATGGGAGGTTCCACTGTCGAAGTCTTTAGTCCAGATGTTTCAAAAGTCTACTTAAGGAAAAACGTGTTTGAAACTTCTTCAGCAAAAACACCACACACAGCAAAAGTTATTAAAAAAAACCCATTACAAATGACTGCTGTTGAAATATAAGGCGAACACGTTCGGTTGTGCACACACACGCACGCACTACAGCAACACACAAACGCGCGCGCGCACACACACATACACACACACACAAACTATACTGCACACACGCACACACACACACACATACACACACACGCAAACACACACGCACACACACACGCACACACGCACGCACACGCACACGCACACGCACACGCACACGCACACACACACACACACACACACACGCACACACACACACACACACACACTACACTACAACACACACACACAGACACACACACATACACACACACACACACACACACACACACACACACACACACACACTGACTCAATCACACCATCCCTACCCTCTCCCCCACTTCTCCGTTACCCGCATCATCACCACCACCATCACCACCACCATCATCGTTATTTACACCGTTACTACCATCACCCACCCTTCCCCCGTTCTCCTCCTTCTTCTTCTCCTCCTTCCCCCTTCCTGCTCGCGCAGCCGCACGCGCGTTTTCCCAGCGTGCAATCCTCCGCAAAGGGAAGCAAACCAGACCGCTGACAGTCATCAGCACCCCAGCCACGTAAAATGATATGTTGTAGCTCCCAGTCAGGTCCGACAACATACCTGCGACAAACACGGAAAGAAATGAATAAAGAGAAAGATTGGTTTTATTTTATTTTATTAAAAACAACCCCACCCAACTAGATTAACTAAATTGAACCAAGGGGGAAAACTCTCTTTCTAGTTAACCCGTTCACCGCCACGCACACCACACGCACGCACACACCACACACACACACACACACGGACACAAACGGACACACACGCACACACACACGCATATACACACACGCGCGCGCGCACGCGCGCACGCACACGCACACACACACACACACACACACACACACACACACACACACACACACACACACACACACACACACACAATGGTTTAACACCCATGTTACTAAAAGGCATCAAATCAGGGCCTGTTATCTGAAGACCCTATTTTCATAATTTTGGGAGGTAAGGATAGGTCCAAAGCTATACGTGTCAGAGAAATTCCCAATATTGCAGATAATTTTATTCTCTACCCACTTAAGCTTAATTGCATTTTTGGACTGAAAATCATCTGGCGGCGAAAGGGTTAACTCCCCTCCACCAAAGTGGATTACGGATACCGATCATCTAGCAATGCGTGGATCAGAGCAAAAGTGAGACTAACAAAGCATCATTCTCAACACACACACACAAAATGCTGTGCCAAGTTCGCCTTTATGACCCTTCAACCACCCACACGGTACGCATCAGCAATGGTGGAGAGGACGACATACAAACGAATCAACATCTATCCAAGAGTGGCATAGCCTTCTAGCCTTGAATAGGTTACACATAAACAACACTTGTGACTCGGCACCACCAAAGGGACATTAAGTCGCTTGGGCTAGTTTCTCACAACAGGCTTGCAAAGTCAAAAATCTCTTTCTTTGGGGGGGGGGGTCAATTTTGAGTAATGGGTATTTTCGTGTTCTCTAACATCTTATCTTTCATATTTTATAAAGGATAATATTTTCGATGGTCTCTAAATGGTCTTATAAGTGTTTTAAAACCGAGTAGGTCAATGCATTTTTCTTCAGCTAGGCTAGACTTTAGACTGTTTTCTCAAAATGGCCGACGCTCACCCTACTAAATTTAAATGCTCATAACTTTGGAAGGGAAGAAGAT
>CM065709.1:28433183-28435683 GCA_017654935.2 Phymorhynchus buccinoides | reverse complement strand
CCGTCTTCGAGAATCCCATTTGTCTTGCCGTTTTCAAGGAAATGACTGTCTGGAGTTTGATTTTCAGCAGTAGTAGTAGAAGTAGTAGTAGTGGTGTCCACAACTTTACCGTTTACTCCTCCTCCTCCTCCTCCTCCTCCATTCGCCCCCGGAGAAGACGAATAACCGTGATCATCGTCGTCGTCAACATGATTATCTCTGTCATCTTCGTCGTTGCCGGGAGGAGCTACTTCAATACAGATATCGGGGATAGTGATTTTGGCAGGAGAGAGTTTCTTTCCTTTCATGACTTCTTGCTTCCTTTCGTGAACAAAACCATCTTTGACATCATCATCATCATCATCACCACCATCAACGTTCTTCAGAAGCGAACGAGTTTGGTCAGAGAGAGCGGCATCTCCCCCTTTCTCGACGACGATTTCCAGTTTGCTTGGACCTTGACCTTCGCTGTCAGAAACTGTGGTGGGTAAAGGGCGATATACCACGGAGAAAAGCATGCCGTGGAGGACAACTCCTGCCAGTATCCAGGTGGCGCCTTTCCAGCCGTACTCTTCCAGCAGGAAGTTGCACAAAGGCGCGAAAACGAAGGCGCCGATTCCTGAGCCGCAGCACGCGATTCCTGTGGCCAGAGCCCTCCGCTTCTCAAAGTAGTACCCCACCATGACCATGGCTGGAAGGTAGATGAACCCGAAGCCGATCCCTGAAAAAAAAAGACAGAGTAATATATCAAATATTAATGCCCCCCCCCAAAAAAAAAAGAAAAAGAAAAAAAGAAGAAATGCATATTTTTTAAATTCTTCACATACACCATTACTTGGGACGTTCAGTGTCAACAGTTTTGCATTATTAACCCGGCGATTGGGCACATTTTGGCCGAAATGTTCGCTGAAATTGTCTACATGTGGCCAAATGTTAATCTTGAATAACTCGAAAACAGCAGCGCACTCATATTTAAGGTATTTAGCAAAGAAGTAGTTTGCAACACTTCCGTTATAAACTAAACCGGAAGTACCAGCCAGGAGGTGGTGGTGGGGAGGGGGAGGGAGGAAGGGGAATCCCTTTATGTTTGCTTTGAAAGGCAAGCCACAATAAGCCCTCTAGTTCCTTTCATATGAATGCCTTCAGGCTTTTATAGTTATTATTATAGTGTATGTGTGTGAGTGTGTGTGTGTGTGTGTGTGTGAGAGAGAGAGAGAGAGAGAGAGAGAGAGAGAGAGAGAGAGAGAGAGAGAGAGAGAGAGAGAGAGAGAGAGAGAGAGAGAGAGAGAGAGAGAGAGAGAGAGAGAGAGAGAGAGAGAGAGAGAGAGAGAGAGAGAGAGAGAGAGAGAGAGAGAGAGAGAGAGAGAGAGAGACAGACAGACAGACAGAGAGAGAGAGAGAGAGAGAGAGAGAGAGAGAGAGAGAGAGAGAGAGAGAGAGAGAGAGACAGAGAGAGAGACAGAGAGAGAGACAGAACATTGCGTGCAATCATCGTGTTTATTTCACTTTCTAATGATTCATTATTTGTTCGCCTTTAACGTTCTTGTTATCAATGTAAAGCGCAATGAGCTCATGTGCGAAAGAGCGCTATAAATAAAGTGATAACTAAAGTTGTGTTCAGATCCGCAGTGAGGCAATAAATAAGTGTTAGAACTGTAAGGGGGGTGGGGGGGGGGTGCAGGGGGGGCAGGGGGATGGACATAACTCGAGATATTAAATATAAGAGATTTGGCATGGGAGTGTTTGTAAAATTATTTTAATGCGCGCGTTTATTTTGTCGTTATCAATTTGTGGTCGTTTGTTTTATATACTGACAGGCAGAAGTTCTGCACACACGCATTGCCAAAATCATCAAAAATGTAAATCAGATTCAAAATTAATTTTACTTTGGGTAACCCTAAATCATGCTGTGTGCACAATTGCATGACTTAGGATTACCCAAAGTAAAATTAATTTTGAATCTGATTTACATTTACGTGTGTGCAGAACTTCTGCCTGTCAGTATATGTATGTGACGTGCTGCACAAAAATTATCCTGTACTTGAGGTCATAATAAATTATTTGATTGATTGATTGATTGATTGATTGATATGAATTCCCATTATTATTTTTAAAAAATTCCAACCCTTTCATTGCTAGTGTAGCCGCTCGGCACCACACTGATTTAACCCTTTCAACGCCAACCATTTTTCAGCCAAAACTTTACATTAACCCTTTCACCGCCAGCCATATTTCAGCCACAAATTTCTATTAAATTTACCTGGGTAGAGAACAAAATCTGTCTGCAGTATTGGGGGATTCTTCTGTGACATATATAAAATAAGGTCTATCCTTACTTCCCAAAACTAAGACAATAGGGTCTTTGGATAACAGACCCCCATTTTATGCCTTTTAGTGACATAGGTGTTAATTCACTGTGGTGCTAAAATGCGACGTTGGCGGTGAAAGGGTTAAACTTAAACAGAGAGGTCTGCAATATTTGGGATTCCTTTGTGACATCCATAAACTAGGCCCAATAAAT
>CM065709.1:28413183-28428183 GCA_017654935.2 Phymorhynchus buccinoides | reverse complement strand
GTCACAGAAGAATCCCCAATACTGCAGATGGATTGTTTTCTCTACCCAGGTAAATTTAATGGACATTTTTGGCTGAAATATGGCTGGCGGTGAAAGGGTTAAACAGAACGTCATCATTCATCAAGCAAATGCAGCTACAAATCCAGTCGTGGGCTTAGCTAGTTACATAAACTATCATGATGGATAGACAGACAGACAGACAGACAGACAGACAGACTGGGTAAAAAATAAAACCACAGCCTTCTTGGCAAACGTAACAACAAAAAGTTATAGGAATTTGTTTTAATCTACAGCTGCAAAGTACTACATAATATAATACATGTCTTTTGGGGGAGTATTTGGTATATTCTAGTCACAGAGACTTATCTCTGTGTAATTCGGGCTGCTGTTCCCCCGGAGAGCGCGTCGCCGCAAGTGCAGCGCCTACCCATTTTTTTTTTTTTTTTTTTTTTGTTTTTTTTTTGGGGGGGGGGGGGGGGCACAGGCGCAGGAGGGGGGGTGTGGGCACACTTGGAAAACCTAGCTATCAATTTGGCCATACCAGGCAGCGGGATTTCTCCCTGCTCTTACCGACTTTCAACTGCCGTGGGATTTTTACGTGCGTAAAGCGCACGGGTCAGAGTAGCTTTAAGTCCACATCCGAAAGACTCGACGTTCAGTTGAATTATTATAATACATATTATATACGATCTGTGTTATGACATGGACACTTGCGCCAAACCATTGTTTTGCATGTCTCGTGTCAAGAGTGATGCCCCTTTACTTCGCTCTTCAGTCGTGCTTGGCCCAGTTCCGTTTTCAAGCCGTTCGTTCATTGTCTTCACGATCTTTGATGGATAGATAAGGCCATTAGCATATACTGTGACCCAGCACCACGAAAGGGACATTAAGTCGCTGGGCTAGTTTCTCACAACAGGCTCGCAAAGTCAAAAATCCCATTTTGGTTTTCAATTTTGAGTTATGGGTGTTTTCGTGTTCTCTAGCATCTTATGTTTCATATTTATAAAGGACAATCTTTAATAATAATAATAATATAATAATAATAATAATAATAATAATAATATTGATTTTGTATATAGCGCAACTCCTCTCAGTTAAACTGGAGCTCTTTGCGCTTTACAAATGATTAAAATAAGATACATAAATAAGCGTCACGATAAAAGTAATACATAAAATCTACAATGAATACTAGCATTAATACAGTACATCCGTAAGCATAAACATAGATTATATAAACATCAAGTATAGGCAATCCATCTTCAATCACACGCAGGATCTCTGAATGGTCTTATAAGTGTTTTAAAACGAATAGGTTGATGCATTGTCTTCAGCTAGGCTAGACTTTAGACTGTGTTTTCTCACAATGGCTGACACTCACTTACTAACTTTAAATGCTCATAACTCTGGGACGGGAAAAGATACGAGAATGGTTCTTGTATCATTAGAAAGAGAATTGGCTGACGTTTTCAAATGTATAATTTTCTCCAAATGGTCAGTTTGACAGTTAATGTCCCTTTCGTGGTGCTATGTCACATATTATAATATAAGTCAATAAAGAAGAAGAAGAAGAAGAAGAAGAAGAAGAAGAAGAAGAAGAAGAAGAAGAGGAAGAGGAAGAAGAAGAAGAAGAAGAAAGAAGAAGAAGAAGAAGAAGAAGAAGAAGAAAGAAGAATCAAGAAAAGAGAATGAGTGGAGCAGAACAAAGAAGAAGAAGAAGAATAAGAAGAAGAAAGAAGAAGAAGAAGAAGAAGAAGAAGAAGAAGAAGAAGAAGAAGAAGAAGAAGAAGAAAGAAGGAAGAAGAAGAAGAAGAAGAAGAAGATAAGAAGAAGAAGAAGAAGAAGAAGAAGAAGAAGAAGAAGAAGAAGAAGAAGAAGAAGAAGAAGAAAAGAAGAAGAAGAAGAAGAAGAAGAAAGAAGAAGAAGAAGAAGAAGAAGAAGAAGAAGAAGAGAAGAAGAACAAGAACAAGAAGAAGAAGAAGAAGAATCAAGTACAGAGAATGAGAGAAAGAAGACGAAGAAGAAATCAAGTAAAAATAACAAGAACAAACAAAGATCCAGTCACGCTGTGAATAATAAATACCCCCAACATAAACGCTTTTGAAAACATACCTGGAATCTTTTATCATCTATCACGAGCTATAAGAAGAAAGAAAAAGAAGTCAAGAGAAAATAAGCAAAGAAGGACAAATGTAAAGCGAACAACTTAACCCAATTTTTGTTCACTGGCTTACATGCTTCTTCTTCTTTATTCTTCTTTTTGTTTTACTACTATTAAGTACTCAAGTCTTTTACTTGTGGTTCTAAAAGAACCGTTTGGGGGAAATCCGTAAACCTATCACATTTTAACTCCACCACGTACCACATTACAAGAACGTTTTTGTTTTGTTTTAAAGCCTGGAGATCAGAACTGTATGTTTCCTTAAAGGTGGACACTGACGGGTGAGTTTTTGCAAGAAACACGTCGAGATCACCAGGAAAACACCCTTTACAGAGATCGCAACACTCACTTTGCTCTGGTTTCCTAGAAATCAAACCGTCAAATCGGCGATTCCTCCTTGGCGGAGGTACTGGAAGTCAAATTATTTAACTGAAAGAGAAGGCGCGTGTCGTCTCTTTTGTATTGGCGATCAAATTGTTTGCACGGATTTTTTTTGCAATGCAGGGCTTTTTATTGATCTTTTTAAAAAAATGTTATGCAGTTTCTCTAAAGGAGTTTCGCTCACAACAAAGGAAATAGCTTCAATTTTTTTTTTTTTTGTACTGCTCTTTAAAAAAGAAAAAGCTTAAACAGAAATGGTTTGGGCCCCCACTCACCCCGCCATAAATGGCTTCTCTCTCCGGAATCTCCGCCAAGGAGGAATCGTCGTTTTGACGGTTTGATTTATAGGAAACCAGAGTAAAGTTAGTGTTCCTATCCTTGAAAAGGCTGTCTTTCTGGTGATCTCGACGTGTTCCTTGCAAAAAACCTCATCCGTCAGGGTCCACCTTTAAGTGTGGGGAACTCAGATTTGGGAATCTTGCTTTCGAACTATTTTGTTTTTCTATTCAGTTTTACTCCTTTACATAGATCTATGCATGCTATCTCTCTCTCTCTCTCTCTCAGACTCTCTCTCATCTCTCTCTCTCATCCGTCTCTCATCTCTCTCCTCTCTCTCTCTCTCTCTCTCTCTCTCTCTCTCTCTCTCTCTCTCTCTCTCTCTCTCTCTCTCTCTCTCTCTCTCTCTCTCTACATCTCTCTCTCTCTCTCTCTCTCTCTCTCTCTCTCTCTCTCTCTCTCTCTCTCTCTCTCTCCCTCTCTCTCTCTCTCTCTCTCTCTCCTCTGCTCTCTCTCTCTCTCTCTCTCTCTCTCTCTCTCTCACCTCTCTCTCTCTCTCTCTCTCTCTCTCTCTCTCTCTCTCCCACTCTCTTTCTGCCTCTCTCTCTCTCTCTCTCTCTCTCTCTCTCTCTCTCTCTCCCTCTCTCTGCCTCTCTCTCTCTCTCTCTCACTCTTTCTCTCTCTCTCTCTCTCTCTCTCTCTCTCTCTCTCTCTCTCTCTCTCACTCTCTCTCTCTCTCACTATACTCTCTCTCTCTCTCTCTCTCTCTCACTCTCTCTCTCTCTCTCTCTCTCTCTCGCTCTCTCCTCTCTCTCTCTCTCTCTCTCTCTCTCTCTCTCTCTCTCTCCCCCTCTCTCTCTAACTCTCTCTCTCTCTCTCTCTCTCTCTCTCTCTCTCTCTCTCTCTCTCTCTCTCTCTCTCTCTCTCTCTCTCTCTCTCTCTCTCTCTCTCTCTCTCTCTCTCTCTCTCTCTCTCTCTCTCTCTCGCTCTCTCTCTCTCTCTCTCTCTCTCTTGAATGACTTTTGTTATGACAACATTTTTAAAACTTGTCGATTCTGTTTTGTTTTTTTGAGACATTAAAATGTTAATTATAACTATATACACATTTCCCTTAAAAGAAGCGAAGAAGAAGAAGAAGAAGAAGAAGAAGAAGAAGAAGAAAGAAGAAGAAGAAGAAGAAGAAGAAGAAGAAGAAGAAGAAGAAGAAGAGAAGAAAAAAGAAGAAGAAAAAGAAAAAAACAAGAACAAGAACAAGAAGAAGAAGAAGAAGAAGAAGAAGAAGAAGAAGAAGAAGAAGAAGAAGAAGAAGAAGAAGAAGAAGAAGAAAGAAGAAGAAGAAGAAGAAGAAGAAGAAGAAGAAGAAGAAGAAGAAGAAGAAGAAGAAGAAGAAGAAGAAGAAGAAAGAAGAAGAAGAAGAAGAAGAAGAAGAAGAAGAAGAAAGAACAAGAAGAAGAACAAGAAGAAGAAGAAGAAGAAGAAGAAGAAGAAGAAGAAGAAAGAAGAAGAAGAAGAAGAAGAAGAACTTGAAGAAGAACTTGAAGAAGAAGAAGAAGAACAAGAAGAAGAAGAAGAAGAAGAGAGAAAAAATGAAGACACTCAACTGGAACACCCACCTGGTCGCTTCCACGTCAGCTGCTAGCACTGTTGGGATATGACTGTCACTGCTAGCAGGGAATATCTGTAAACTACCCCTAGGTTATCAGACAGATCAGGGTGAAAGGTGGTGGTGGTGGTGGTATGGTGGGGTGGGGAGGGGGAGTGAGCATGGAGGGTGGAAGGGGAGGAGACAGAGAGAGAGGGGGGAGGGTCGGAGATGGGAAGAGAGAGAGAGAGAGAGAGAGAGAGAGAGAGAGAGAGAGAGAGAGAGAGAGAGAGAGAGGAGAGAGAGAGAGAGAGAGACGGACAGAGACAGAGAGACACATGACAAATGACAAATGACTTTTTTTAATGCCAATAGCAACACTGTCATAATTAGAGAGAGAGAGAGAGAGAGAGAGAGAGAGAGAGAGAGAGAGAGAGAGAGAGAGAGAGAGAGAGAGAGAGAGAGAGAGAGAGAGAGAGAGAGAGAGAGAGAGAGAGAGAGAGAGAGAGAGAGAGAGAGAGAGAGAGACAGAGACAGAGACAGAGACAGAGACACAGAGAGAGACAGACAGAGACAGACAGAGACAGAGAAACAAATGACAAATGACTTTTTTTAATGCCAATAGCAAAACTTCCATAATTAGAGAAAGAAAAGAGAGAGAGAGAGAGAGAGAGAGAGAGAGAGAGAGAGAGAGAGAGAGAGAGAGAGAGAGAGAGAGAGAGAGAGAGAGAGAGAGAGAGAGAGAGAGAGAGAGAGAGAGAGACACACAGAGAGAGAGACAGACAGAGAGAGAGAGACGGAGAGAGAGAGTCGGACAGGAGAGAGTCGGACAGACTAGACATACAAATTGAGAGAGAACAGAGACTATTGGAACAAAAAATGATCATAGGACTTCAACCCTTAAACCCTTTACCGATAATTATTCAGCTAGCACCCAAGGACCTTTCCTCCTCCTACAGTGGTATGTGTGGGTGGATGGTGGAGGGAGGGGGGAGAGTGGGGGGGGGAGTGTAGGGAGGGAGGGGGGTAAAGACTAAACAGCGTGGCCATTTATGGATCAGGGACTTGTGTACAGAGGGTTCACGGGGTTATAGCACAGAGAAGTGATAATATATGGGGGGGGGGGGGGGGAAGCGATAGAGAAGCGCAGGGGGTAGTGGTGGAGTGTGGGGGTGGTGGGGGTAGGGGGGTATGGGGTAGGGGGTGGGTGTTAGGACTGTTTGTCGATCGTGCTCAACAATGATACCACCCCCACCCCCACCATCCCACCCACCCACCCCTACCCTCACCCTCACCCACCTAAGTAATCTTATTTTGAAAGAAATCTTCCTCGCAATAAGAGGGAATGTGACACGTGACGTGGGGGGTCTTTTAGTTGCACGGTGTTGTACGTCACGTTTGTCATTATTTCTACGTTGTTTTTGGGACAGTGCCCGTTTCTAATCAGCCTAACATTTTCACAGAGATGATTTTTGCGACAATAAAGGTAGCCCAATTATACATTGCGATGCAAATGCAATACAATATACAATGCACTGCAATAGGCTACATTACAACGCCATGCAATAGTGAGTAGAGTGGCACAGTGGTGACGCGTTCGCTTCGTGTCAAGCAAACCCGAGTTCGAACCTGGGTACAGGGGATTTCCCCCCTCTCACTTTGCACTATAGGGCCTTACCTAGTCTGAACGTGGAGTCTTTCGGGTGAGACGATGAACCCGAGGTCCCGTGTGCCCATGCACTTAGCTACACGTTAAACCCAGTCGTGGCAACGAAAAAGTTGTGATTTGGTTCAAATTTACCCCCACATCCCCCCCTTTCCTTCCTCATCAGTCACACAACAATCGCATGCAAAAAGAAAAAATCAAAAAAATGGGTGGTGCGACTCTAGCTCTGGCTGCGACGCGCTCTCCAGGTGGGAGCAACCCGAATTTCACAGAGACGCCGCTGTGACTATAAAGTACCTAATACCTAATACCTTCCCTCGCCCTCACCCTTACCTCAGATAGCAGAGGGAGACGACGACCCGCTATTGTTGGAAAGCTGGGTTGAAATGTTGGTGATTAGAGCGGGCCGGATACTGCGGGCCATGCCAGAGATACATCCCCTAACACCATGCCTGGGCCACTTCTTTCTTAAAGACCCGCCACGTCACGTTTGTATAAATAGTTCCCCCGCCTTCTGGAAGTTCTGTGCTTGCAACTTCCTCTAATCTGTCACTCTTTGACTCTGCCTTTTCCTTACTGTCATCTAACTATCTTTCTGCCTTACCGGTAGCTCCATTCTCCTCCTGCCCTTTTTTTTCCACGAAACGCTTTCAAAAACCATTTCCTCCTCCCAGCCGAAGTCGGACTTGCAGGGCCTAACTGTTTCTTAACTAGGCGCATAACGGCAGCATGACGCATCTGCGCTCATAATTTGACAGGAAACTGTCTGAGCGATCGAAGAAGAAGAAGAAGAAGAAGAAGTACGTACGTCACGTTTGTCATGTCCATGTTATTTTGGACAGTGCCCGTTTCTAATTGCGCAGTGCACATTTTCTTTATTAATTTATAAAGGGGTCAGGGTCACCCATAATTTTGCTACAAAAAACCTAAAAAAAACACAACTTTTTCTAGGTATATATATGCCTCTGTTATATTACCACAACTTTATATATAAGTAATGTCCCATATGTTCTTTTAAAGAGCGGGAGGACGTAAAGCATAACGACTGATGTTATTCAGTGACCATTTATGTCTTTCTTTCTTGATAGGGGCACCCTGACGGGTGAGATTTTGTAAGAAACACGTCCAGATCACCAGGAAAACACCCTTTACAGAGATCACAACACTCACTTTGCTCTGGTTTTCTATAAATCAAGCCGTCAAATGGGCGATTCTTCCTTGGTGGAGGTGCTGGAAGTTAAGTTATTTCAACCAAAGCGAAGGCGTGTGCCGTGGATGTCAGCCAAAATTTCACAGAGATGATTCTTGTGACAATAAAGGTAGCCTAATTATACAATGCGATGCAATGCAATACCTCATAATGCAACACAATACATTACAGTACAGTACAATACAACACAATACAATACAATGCAATGCAATGGAATACAATACAATACAACACAATACAATACAATACAATACAATAATACAATACAATACAATACAATACAATACAATACAATACAATACAATACAATACATACAATACAATACAATACAATACAATACAATACAATACAATACAATACAATACAATACAATACAATACAATACAATACAATACAATACAATACAATACAATACAATACAATACAATACAATACAATACAATACAATACAATACAATCACAATACAATACAATACAATACAATACAATACAATACAATACAATACAATACAATACAATACAATACAATAATTACAATACAATACAATACAATACAATACAATACAATACAATACAATACACAATACAATACAATACAATACAATACAATACAATACAATACAATACAAACAATACAATACAATACAATACAATACAATACAATACAATACAAACAATACAATACAATACAATACAATACAGTACAACACAATACAATACAATACAACACAATACAATACAATACAATACAACACAATACAATACAATACAATACAATACAATACAATACAACAAAATACAATACAATACAACACAATACAATACAATACAATACAATACAATACAATACATAACACCATACAATACAATACAATGCAATGCAATACAATACCAATACAATACAATACAATACAATACAATACAAAATACAATACAATACAATACAATACAATACAATACAATGCAATACAATACAACACAATACAATACAATACAATACAATACACTATTATAATTGTTTTGTTGTGCATGAATTTGTCTTGTGAGCAAGTGTCGTGTAATCCTTTCAGAAATGGTTTTAAAGACCCACCAGATCACTTGTCAAAATCAATGGGTTTCACGTGCAAGCACAATCCCTCTTATAGCTGGTAAATAAATCTTGTTTATAATTGTTTTGTTGTGCATGAATTTGACCAGGTTTTAAAGACTCCCATACAAATGCCCTCTTATTAGCTGGCAAGAAATCTTGTTTTGACAAGTTGACTCCCAAAAATGAAATTCATCGTTTTAAAGATCCACCCTTATGCTACTTGTGGCGGTGCCGAGGTTTAACCGAGGCGTGGTTAAACAGCTATCTGTATTAATAAAAAAAATCGGGAATTTAGTGGTTTCGTACTGCCTCCGGGCATTGCCTCCAGTATTGTTCCCACCATATTTGTATTTACAAATGTCCCATATGTGTCTGATTCAGACCAAGAGGACGTAAAACTCCATTTTATCTCTAAAGATCCACCCGATCACGTGTCAAAATCACGGGATTCACGTGTTTTTCCCTCTTATAACTGGAAATAAATCTTGTTTTGACCAAGTCTGACTCCCATCACAAAAAATTACCCCAAATTGAAAGCAACACATCAGCTTAAAGAGCAGCCTCAATTTGAATACGGGGAAATTCGAATGTGGGTCACAGCAACCCAGAAAAAACCAAGGGACGTAACCGTGGCGCGTCACGGGGTCTTTAAAGAGGAGCCTGAATTTGAAGAATTTGTTTGTGGGTCAAAGCTACACAGAACAAAAACAGCAGCAAAGGACATAATCGTGGAGGGTCAGTGTGTCTTTAAACAGCAATGGAACGTCATTTTTGGTTTGGTTTTCATACTAATTAAGTATTTCCCCTGACGCTGATTCAACGGGAGAGAGACAGTATTTCACTTTCTAAACTGATTTCATGTTCAGTTGGATTGGCGTGTCTATGGTGAATTTGGTGAATTTGGGTTTAGCCACGTGCGTGTGAACGTTCTCTCTCTATGTCTCTGTCTCTGTCTGTGTCCCTCTCTGTCTCTCTGTCTCAGTCTCTGTCTCTGTCTATCTCTGTCTGTCTCTCTCTCTCTCTCTCTCTCTCTCTCTCTCTCTCTCCTCTCTCTCTCTCTCTCTCTCTCTCTTCTCTCTTTCTATATATATATATATATCTTTCTCTCTGTCTCTGTCTGTCTCTGTCTCTCTCTCTGTCTCTCTCTTTCTCTCTGTCTCTCTCTCTCTCTCTCTCTCTCTCTCTCTCTCTCTCTCTCTCTCTCTCTCAGTGTCTCTCTGTCTGTCTGTCTCTCTCTGTCTCTGTCTCTCTCTCTGTTTCTCTCTCCCCTCTCTCTCTCTCTCTGTCTCTATCTATCTCTCTCTCTCTCTCTGTCTCTGTCTCTGTCTCTCTCTCTCTCTAGTCTCTATCTCTCTCTCTCTCTCTCTATCTCTCTCCTCTCTTTCTCTCTCTCTCTCTGTATGTGTGGTATGTGTGTGTGTGTGTGTGTGTGTGTGTGTGTGTGTAACAGACTGAAAGACAAAAAACAAGTGTACCGCCGAGCGGCAGATAAGTTCCTCTCTCTCTCTCTCTCTCTCTCTCTCTCTCTCTCTCTCTCTCTCTCTCTCTCTCTCTCTCTCTCTCTCTCTCTCTCTCTCTCTCTCTCTCAACCTAGTTATTTTTACCCCCCTACTTTTGACGCCCAAACATTGACGTATATGCATACCACCTACACTGCCCGGTACACCAACAGCGAATACGCGACAAGTACGAAATCAAACGGCTTAAACATTAAGAGGCGAGAACAAAACTGCCCCTGTCGAGTTCCTTGACCACACATGGAGTGGATTAAGTTGTCAAAGATCGGAGGGGGGGGGGGGGGGGGGTGTCGGATGTCGGGGGGGGGGGGGGTGGAGGGAGGGGCGGGAAGGGGGGGGAGGTCCAATGTCATGGTCAGCGGTGCGTCTCATATGCGCCTATTTCAATGATCTCTATAGATACTCAATTGCGCCTACGTCAATTGCGCCCACTGTAAACATCAATATGCGTCCTTTGAAATTATTAAAGAATTATTGGTCCACGAAGAAACTTGGACAAAAATGGAAGTGTTTTGTTTTTTATCAGTTGAGTTTTTGGTTCCCGAAGTTACAGTAAGCAATCCTCGGTAAAGGTAAAGATGTGCCCCCCCCCCCCCCCCTGCATTTCTCGGTTAATTGTATTTTTCCGTTTTTGACTTTCTTACCATACATAAAGCTGTATTTTAGGAACATTTTTAGCCAATAACCTTTTCTGAATACTAACCCTATCCCTAACCCTAGCCCTAAACCTAACCCTACCCCCTACAATACACCGCGATTTGTCACAGTTGTGGTTCGTTGCGTTTTCCCGTCTTATAGGGTGGGGGGGGGGTTAGGAGGGTTAGGCTTAGGGGCTAGGGTTAGGGATAGGGTTAGTATTCCAAAAAGGTTATCAGCTAAAAATGTTCCTAAAATACAGCTTTATGTATGTATGGTAAGAAAGGCAATAACGGAAAAAAATACAATTAACCGAGAAATGTAGGGGGGGTGGCACATCTTGAATTAGGGAAAAGATTTGCGCTCGTGTCCGAATTTCCCCTAATCCGTAAATGTTCACCCTTCTCTCTTTCACATACTTCAGGGTTTCCGCACAGAACTTACGCGTCTAATGTGTACACGGCCTATGGGGCGGGGGTGGGGTGGGGGGGGGGGAGGGGGGGGGGGGGTAGGGTCACCCCAAAAATATCAAAAACAATCTATTTGTGCAGAAGAAAATGATCATGAGCTGTAACAGAGGCATAATTATATTTGACAAAAAGGGTTGGGGGGGGGGGGGGGGGGGGGGGGGCAAAATTAAGATACGGAAATCAGAATTTAAATGTTTTTTTCTAGCTTTGATTTTGTAGTCATCTAAAATTTATCTTCTAAGATACGGAAGCTGCGCCCCCCCCCCCCCCCCCCCCCCACCCCCGTGGGGATACCGGGGGAGGGGGGGGGGTCTTTTGCATGAATAGTTCCCCACCTTCTGGAAGTTATGTGCTTGTAACTTCCTCTAATCTGTCACTCTATTTGACTCTGCCTTTTCCCTTCGCTTACCGTCATCTACTACTATCTTTCTGCCTTACCCGTCCATTCTCCTGGGGGTGGGTTTGTTTGTTTTCTTCCACGAAACACTTTTCAAAAACGATTTCCTCCAGCCGAAGTCGGACTTGCTGGGCCTAGCTATTTCTTAGTTAGGCGCATAACGGCAGCAGACGCATCTGCGCTCATAATTGACAGGAAACAGTCTGAGCGATCAAAGAAGAAGAAGAAGAAGACGGCAGTTGCGGAAACCAGGTGCAGTTGTTGTATAAACCAGGGACGGTATTCATGTCGAGATAGCATGAGACTTAGCATGATGCTAACTTAGAAGCTCTTCCAATGTCCTATAGGATTTAATAGGACTTTTGGAAGAGCTTCTAAGTTAGCATCATGCTAAGTCTCATGCTATCTCGACATGAATACCGTCCCAGGGCCTGTATTCACGTTGAGATAGCATGAGACTTAGCATGATGCTAACTTAGAAGCTCTTCCAAAAGTCCTATTAAATCCTATAGGACATTGGAAGAGCTTCTAAGTTAGCATCATGCTAAGTCTCATGCTATCTCAACGTGAATACAGGCCCTGGCTAGGTTAGGTACATTACAGTCACAGAGGCATCTCTGTTAAATTCAGGCTGCTCCCACCTGGAGAGCGCGTCGCAGCCAGAGGCGCGCCACCCAATTTTTTTAATTAAAATTTTGCATGCGATTTTTGTGTGACTGATGAGGAAGGAAGGGAGGGGGTAAATTTTGACCAAATGACAGCTTTTTCGTTGCCACTGGGATTAACGTATGCTAAGTGCATGGACACACGGGACCTCGGTTTATCGTGTCATCCGAAAGACTCCACGTTCAGGCCGTTAAGGTCTAGCGCAAAGTGAGAGGAAAAATCCCCTGTACCCAGGTTCGAACTCGGGTTTACTTGCCACGAAGCGAACGCAGCAAACCACTGTGCCACTCTACACTACACTCTAGACCGGAGGACATTAACCCTTTCACCGCCAGCCATTTTTCAGCCAAAATGTTCCATTAAATGTACCTGGGTACAGAACAAATTCCATGTGCAGGATTGCGATGAATTCTTCTGTGACATATATAAATAAGGTCTACCCTTACTTCCCAAAGCTAAGACAATAGGGTCTTTGGATAACAGACCCCAATTTGATGCCTTTTAGTGACATGGGTGTTGAATCACTGTGGTGCTAAAATGGGCATTTGGCGGTGAAAGGGTTAAGCAGAATTTCGTGCGAGAGATAGTTTAGTAATGGCGTGTTTATAACAAACATTAATGATAAGAAAGCCTCACTATAACTAACCAAACATACATGAATTCAGACCCAACGTAACGATGAGATAGTTCTCTACTAACACTAGCTATAGTAACTATGTACCAAGGGACCCGGGTCAAATTCGTAAATAAATAAATACCCTTCAATGTTGCTTAATCACCTATAATATGACATCAAACGTACACGTTAAATAGTATTCAAATTGACAATCAGCGTCTGTTATGAAAACTGGGATAAAACGACATCGGCCATCTTGTATTTTAGACACCTTACCCTCACATTTTTTAACATTTTTCGCAGAGAAGCAACATTTTGCCTTTTTTGTTTTGGAGGAGGGGGGGGGGGGGGGGGGGTGGAGGGGCAGGGGCAGGGTTAAGGTCAGCCTAGGATTATTGTTATGGGAGGAAAATAGGGTTTTACGCCCTCTTCGGCCTTTCGGCCATGTGGGGCATTTGTAAATTTATACAAAGATGATGGGAACAATACTGGAGGCAATGCCCGGAGGCAATGCTAAACCAGCAAAGTCCCGATTTGTTAAATAATACAGATATGTGTAGCAGTAACCACGCCTCGTAGGATAAACCTCATCGGCTATGGTACCGCCATATTGTTACGAATGAAAAATGGTGTTTTACGTCCTCTCGGTCATAGACACATA
Source organism: Phymorhynchus buccinoides (assembly GCA_017654935.2). Classification (NCBI taxonomy): domain Eukaryota; kingdom Metazoa; phylum Mollusca; class Gastropoda; order Neogastropoda; family Raphitomidae; genus Phymorhynchus; species Phymorhynchus buccinoides. Next base: position 28,414,856 of record CM065709.1, on the reverse strand, counting down.
TGGGACATTTGTAAATACAAAGATGGTGGGAACAATACTGGCTGCAATGCCCGGAGGCAGTGCAACACAAGTAAAGTCCCGAGTTTTTAAGATCAGTGCCATATTGTTATACAGTAGAACCCCCTTATATTAAGACCTTCGAAAATCATCCAAAATGAGGTCTTAAAGGGAGGGGTCTTATAATGGGAGGTCTTATAAAGGAGGTAAGTTTAATACTTACCGACAAAGGCAATGTCTCGGAGAAGTAGGTCTTATGTGGGAGGGAGTCTTATAATGGGAGGTCTTATAAAGGAGGTAAGTTTAATACTTACAAAGAAGGGCAATGTCTCGGAGAAGTAGGTCTTATGTGGGAGGGAGTCTTATAATGGGAGGTCTTATAAAGGAGGTAAGTTTTAATACTTACCGACAAAAGGTAATGTTTCGGAGAAGTAGGTCTTATGTGGGAGGGAGTTTTATAATGGGAGGTCTTATAAGGGAGGTAAGTTTAATACTTACAGAGAAGGGTAATGTCTCGGAGAAGTAGGTCTTATGTGGGAGGGAGTCTTATAATGGGAGGTCTTATAAAGGAGGTAAGTTTAATACTTACCGACAAAGGCAATGTCTCGGAGAAGTAGGTCTTATGTGGGAGGGAGTCTTATAATGGGAGGTCTTATAAAGGAGGTAAGTTTAATACTTACCGACAAAGGCAATGTCTCGGAGAAGTAGGTCTTATGTGGGAGGGAGTCTTATATGGGAGGTCTTACAAGGGAGGTTCCACTGTACTCATTAAAACTGAAAGAAACAGACTTTGAGACTGAGGGTCGTAAGCATGAGGGGTGGGGTTGTGTGACTAAAGTACGAGATTTCCACGGGATCTTAGGTTGGGGGGAGGTGTGTGTGTGTGTGTGGTGGGGTGGTGGTGGTGGTGGTGGTGGTGGTGGTGGGGGGGGGTGGTTGGTTGGGGGTAGCGGTGTTTTTTTTTTTAATCTTTCAAAGGGACATAACTCGACATGTGGAGTGCGAGTTGAAAGTGGACTAGAAATTTGAAAGGTGCCTTCTTGATAAGACAGATGGTTTCGATGAATAGGACTTTGACTTTGCTCGCGCCTTGCAAGGGGGTTATTATGTTATCTTAGCGTGTCAGACTTCACGTAACTTTAGTTGTAATCTTACGTGTGTGTATCTGTACTCAAAGACCCTGTAATTGAATTATACAGTGAGTCGCGTATAGGCCGTTGCAACTAGGGTTATTAACGCCCTTGACAGTGAGAGTAATGAGAGACTTAGTGCGATTTTTCTCACGCCAGAGGGCATGACGCTCGTGTGGGGCTAATCCTCTCTATATTATTAGTTGGGGATAAAGAAAGAGAGAGAGACAGTGAGTGGTCCTACCATCACTCTCTCTCTCACTGCGCCCAAGTAAGAAAATCGCGTGATAAGCCCCTAGTGCATTGACTGCCCTCTGGCGTGAAAAATATCGCCATAGGTTGACCATTGCTCTTGCTGGTCAGTACTGACAAGGGCATTCACTCCTGCGAACGGCAGCCATTTCGTGGCATCAATTAGGGGTTATTGGCGAGAGTTATCCACCTGTCTGGTCAGTACTGAACCATCTTCCACCACCCTCCAAGGGCATTCACTCTTGCAAAAGGTGTTCGTTGCAGACCCCAAAACACGTGCTTGCGTAAGTTATG
>CM065709.1:28403183-28405683 GCA_017654935.2 Phymorhynchus buccinoides | reverse complement strand
GTGTGTGTGTGTGTGTGTATGTGTGTAATCGAATGCTTACACTGCATAAACTGTCTTCTTGAAGTAGCCCTCAGTACCTGCCGAAGTGTGTGTGTGTGTGTGTGTGTGTGTGTGTGTGTGTGTGTGTGTGTGTGTGTGTGTGTGTGTGTGTGTGTGTGTGTGTGTGTGTGTGTGCGTGCGTGTGTGCGTGCGTGCGTGCGTGTGCGTGTGTGCGTGCGTGCGTGCGTGCGTGCGCGCGCGGCGCTGCGTGCGTGCGCGCGCGCGTGTGCGTGCGTTGCGTGTGCGTGCGTGTGCGATGCGTGAGTATGCGTGAGTGCGTGCGTGTGTGTGTACACGCGCGTGTTTGCGTGCGAGCGCGCACGTGTTTGTGCGTGTGTGTCTGTGTGTGCGACCAGTTTGTACCGACAGCTCTGTTTATGAGTAGTGTCTCGCTCGCAGCAAGACTGACATTAATTTCCACTCACAGACAAACACAAAGAAGTGTCTATCCTCCTTGGCAAAAGTATTACCTCATTGAAACGATCTAACAGACAGATACTGGTCGACTCATAGTTTGGGTTTTTTAAACGAATAAGAAAAACAAAATCATATTTGTATCGATCCTACGTTACCATAGTAGGGGAAGACGGGGTAAAAAGCGCATGGGCGGGTAAGAAGCCCACCCCAATTATCTCATGAAATGAAGCAACTTTCAGTCTCATTTTGCCCATGAGACGAGCGTTAATGTCTAGCATTCGTCTCATGGGCAAATTTGACTGACATTTTTTTTATTTCATGAGATAATTGGGGTGGGCTTCTTACCCGCCCATGCGCTTTTTACCCCGTCTTCCCCTAGGCCTACTCATTCTTCACGCGCCGTGTCGACTCATCAAAAAGCTGACGTCATTGTCCACGCACGAGGACGCGAAAAAACACATTATGACTTCAGCGAAACATTATTTTCTTTACTTCCTGTTTATCCAGTAAGTTCGCCTTAGTTTAAGGCTGTGTCAGACCAGCTGACGTAGGCTAGAACACCAAGGCTACATCAAAGTGTTGCTATGCTCTGCATATTTATACGGGGGTTGTCTTTTAGCCATGACAAGCTCCTAGCATAACGTTACCAATCTCCCAAATCCTCCGAAGACGGAGTGTGGCTGCCTTACATGGCGAAGTAATTGAAAACGGTCACAAGCGTAAAATGTTCTCATCCCTATAGCTGGTGCATTTTGTACCATAGTGTTCAAGCGCTTCGGCTGTCGGGGTGATCCCTGGAGTCTATTAGCCAGGGTATAGCAACAACAACAACAACAACAACAACAACAACAACAACAACAACAACAACAAACGACAATCCAGTAAGTGTGCGCCAGACATTCGTATCCGAACATGACTTTCAAGGAAGGAAGGAAGGAAGGAAGGAAGGAGTCGTGGTTAAGAAGTTCGCCTGCCAATTTCAGGATGCGTAGAGTAACCCGGGTAGTGAATCCCGGCCTCCTCGCCCTTTCTTTTTCAGTTCGACAGGAAAGTCGAATCCCGAATCCCTCCTCTGTCGAGGGGGGGGGGGGGGGGGACCTTTCTTTCTGGGTTCGACAGACTGAAAGTTGAACTGAAGTCCATCCCTTCGCGGGGGGAGGGGGGAGGGGGGACCTAAAGCTAGTCTGACCCGTTGCGCTTTACGCACCGTTAAAACAAAAAATCCCACGGTCACTATTAAAAGTCGACAAGAGCAGAGAGAAATCCCCCCCCCCCCCCCGCTGATCGAATTGATAGCTAGTTTTCTAAGCCTGCACGACCCTGCCCCCCCCCCCCCCCCCCCCCCCCCCCCCCCCCCCACTCACCAAAAAAAAGAGAGATAAGTTACTTAAATAACTTTTTTTGGGTATTATCTGTTGTTGCCTGTCTGTCGTTTCCGACAATGACTGCCAGATAGCAGAGGGGGCAAGATACTATACTATTCTGGCTGGGCTGGGCAAGAATTTTGTTTATAGTGGAGATGCCTTGCCCAGGGTACATCCCCACTCTCTCTCGGCCAAACGAATTTGAGGACGAGAGTTGGCAGTTGGGGAAGGTCCCCCTGAAAGGCCAACCCATCCCTTTGGCTGCAGCACCAGAGCCGGTGTAAGCCCCCACCCCCAACCCCACCCTCACCCTGTTCGAGAGAGTCATAGTCTTCCACGAAAGACTTAAGCCGTAGCATGATATTCCAATACTGTAGAATAATATTCTAATATAATATTATCCTTTATAGTACAGCTCTCATGAACTATTGGCCATTACTATTATCATGTGACGGCGCATGGGGGGAAAAACACCTCCATAAGTCGCTCAGAATAATTTGAGCAAAAGCCAAAAATAGTCAACAAACCCCAAACATATCACTTGTCTATTTAGGGCAATCAATCAAACCTTGTTTTAACGTCCTCCGACCTGCACACCGGCACATATATTATGGGGCATTTGTTAGTATTCGATAGGGGGACGAAAAGAAAATGGGGAAGGGGGTCACGATAAGGGAAAG
>CM065709.1:28383183-28385683 GCA_017654935.2 Phymorhynchus buccinoides | reverse complement strand
GAGGTGGGGTGATGGGTCTGGGGGGATTGCCTCCCAGAAGCTGATGATAATTTGAATGTAAAAGATGCAATCAAGGCTTCTCGTGAGAGAATAACTGTAGCATGGAACTACAATTTGTCTTCCTCCTTTTCTTTCCATTTTTTGTATGAGGGGGTGGAACCCCTGTAACCCCCCTCAAATCCATCTTTGATGCAGCACCAAGTCCATGACAGCAATGTGTAGTGAATGGGCTGAGACTATTAACTCTTTCGTTTCCTTGTGTCCTTTCTGTGTGTGGTTTTTTTTTGTGTGGTTTTTTTTTGCCTTTATAATTTTTTTTGAGGTGCAGAGAGATACGTCTGCCCCCCCCCCCCCCCCCCCCCCCCCCCCCCCCCCCCCCCCCCCCTGTTGTCTGCTGGCCCCCCCCCCCCCCCCCCCCACCCCCCCCCCCCCTGACCCAGCACCACGAAAGGGACATTAAGTGTCAAAATGTCATTCTGAGACAATCATACATTTACAACCTTCAGACAATTCTCTTTCTGGTGATACAAGAACCATTCTTGTATCTTTATCCGTTCCAGAGTTATGAGCATTTAAAGTTAGTAGGGTGAGCGTCGGCCATTTTAAGAAGACACAGTCTATAAAGTTTAGCCTAGCTGAAGACAATGCATTGACCTTCTCGTTTTAAAACACTTATAAGACTAAGTTAAGCGACAATAGCAGCTAGATACATTGTCAAGAAACCGAGAGAGAGAGAGAGAGAGAGAGAGAGAGAGAGAGAGAGAGAGAGAGAGAGAGAGAGAGAGAGAGAGAGAGAGAGAGAGAGAGAGAGAGAGAGAGAGAGAGAGAGAAGAGGTAGAGAGAGAGAGAGAGAGAGAGGGAGGTAGAGATTGATTGATTGATTGATTGATTTTATTTATAGAGGGTAATAGAGTAAGCAATAACATGCTTTTTTACATCTCTTTTTTACAGAGAGAGAGAGAGAGAGAGAGAGGGAGGTAGAGAGACAGAGAGAGGGGGGGAGGTAGAGAGAGACAGAGAGAGAGAGAGAGGGAGAGAGAGAGAGGGAGAGAGAGAGAGAGGAATGATTAAATAAATAAATAAATAAATACATAAATAAATAAATAAATAGAACTTTAAAAAGGGAGGCGACCTGAATGTTCTAGGCGCAGGATTCATTTACCGGGTGATCTCCCTTCACAAATTAATCCAACTGTTTAAATCAAGCGACAATAGCAGCTGCATGCCGTCGAAAGTATAAAATAACTGAATCGTAGAAACTAAAGAAAAGAAACAAGCGAACAAACAGTTACAAACAAACAAAGAAAAGAAGACGGAAGGAAGGACGGAAGAAAGACAGAAAGAAACTAAGAAAGACAGACAAAATAGAGAAAAAACTAAAACAGAAAAGAAACTTGAGAACCAACGAGATGGAAATGAAGACTGAACTAAATGAGTAATTTATACACAACTGTATTGTTAAAAATTCGGGACTTTCCTGGTGTTGCACTGCCTCCGGGCATTGCCTCCAGGATCGTTCCCACCATCTGTATATCTACTAATGTCCTATATGTGTCTCTGTTCCAGGCCGGAGGATGTTAAGCAGAATTTCATTAATTCAAGACAGAACTAAGAAAACAACGACAACTGTTGCTCAGATGCAGTCTTGATTATATAATTCAAAGACTTCGGGAATGTTCTTGATAATGCAAATCCCTCCAGGATCGTCCCACCATCTTCGTAGTTATTAATGTCCCATATAAAAAAAATGTGCCTGTTCCTGGCCGGAGGACGTTAAACGAACTTTCATCATTACAAAAAAAGAAAGAAAAAAACAGAATGAAAGAAAGGAAAGAAGGAAGAATTATCTTCTTTTTTTAAAAAACTTGCTGTTGTTGTTGTTGAAGTACCCTGGCTAACAGACTCCAGGGATCATCCCAACAGCCGATACACTTGGACACTATGGTACAAATGCACCCGGTGCATCACGCTTCGCCTGATCACACTTGGCCTAACAACATCTCGCCTAATCACATCTCGCCTAATTACACTTGGCCTAACAACATCTCGCCTAATCACATCTCGCCTAATTATACTTGGCCTAACAACATCTCGCCTAATCACATCTCGCCTAATTACACTTCGCCTAACAACATCTCGCCTAATCACATCTCGCCTAATTACACTTGGCCTAACAACATCTCGCCTAATCACATCTCGCCTAATTACACTTGGCCTAACAACATCTCGCCTAATCACATCTCGCCTAATTACACTTGGCCTAACAACATCTCGCCTAATCACATCTCGCCTAATTACACTTGGCCTAACAACATCTCGCCTAATCACATCTCGCCTAATTACACTTGGCCTAACAACATCTCGCCTAATCACATCTCGCCTAATTACACTTGGCCTAATCATTATCGAGGTGCTTATCATATGCACCACTTCGCCTAACATTTCCAACAAGGTCTTAGCGCTTTATAAAAAAATCGATGAAAGTATGAAAATGTTATCA
>CM065709.1:28357196-28382683 GCA_017654935.2 Phymorhynchus buccinoides | reverse complement strand
CATAAAAAATATTTTTATGGTATGCAAATTTTTAAAAATGTTAATCTTGTTGAGCTGATAGACTTTAGGATGCAATTATTTGGGAAATGGCATTTATATGTTTTGGGGACCAGGAAAGATTGTGATCAATAGTAAATGCTAACAGCTTATGGCTTGAGACTTGTTCGATTTTGGTCTGCATTAATGTATATTGGAGGTATGCTAAAGATTTATGTTTTCCCGTTTTTCTGTCGAGTTCTAACAACATGAATTCAGTTTTTTTAGGATGTAGAACTAATGTTAAGGTGTGTCCATTCTAAAAGTAAGATTTATGTTTGTGTCGGGTAGGGCTTTGCATACTTCTGGCAGGTCATTATTGCCTGTGTAAATAGTCCGTGTCGTCTGCCAAATAGATCGCATGATGTCCTTTATGACCAGTGGTAAATTATTTACTATAATGTAAAAAGTAAGTCCCAAGTATCGTCCCTTGTAATACCATATTTGTTTGGAAGTAAATTCGATAAGTTTGTTATTTAATATACTGTTTGGGCTTGCTATTGTTTTAAGAACGATGAATAAGGCCTAAGCATTGAAGATAAGTTGTAGCATGTAAGTTTTTTTTTATGAGAAGATTATGGTTAACAGTAATCAAATCCTTTGGCAAATCACGAATATAACTCCAGAAAAGTGAGATTTGTTTATGTTGGACAGAGAGAGAGAGAGGAGAGGTGTGGGTGGGAGGTGGGGTGGAGAAAGAGCAATTCGACGCCATCACCATTGCTTGGTCAGTGCGTAATAGGTCTCCATTTCACGCAAGTGGAATGTGTCAACAATCCAGTTAGTCCCTAAAAGCTCCTCTGAATTAGCGCCTTTTAGGCCATCTTTGCTATCTTGACCGCCTTCCCTGTGCCTCCCTACAGAACCAGAAATACAATGTAATAAGTAGTCTAGTCAGGGTATAAGATGGATGGGAAGGGTGAGCAGCTAGCTCTTGTTTTTCCACAGTCTGTTGACTTAAAATTGAAGCCCAGTATTATGGAACTTAACGTTGTCATGGTAGACTTCAGCAACCAATCCAGGGTGATACATCCACGTGCCTTTTGGTAAACAAAATTTCATCAACGTCTGTATCACGTACTTCAGTTAACTGATTGAACTCCAACAGCCCCAGTGTTTTCTGCAGATCAAGGTGCTTGTGTGTTGATCAAGTTTTTTCGGTGAAAAAGCTCATAGGTTTTGGTTACAGTTTCGTCTGATTTCCAGAGATTATTTTCATTTGGCGACTGGTTGTGTCGTTAAAATGGTCATTTGACCTACCGCGACGGTTGCTACGTTTTACAGTTAGTCTTATATAGGTTGTGAACGACATTGAAAAAACAACCTAAATAAAACTATCCAATTTTGGTGCATTTATTTAAATTGCCTTTCCTTAACATTAGCATATGATAGCATAATGTAAAAAAATCCTCTGCAGATATTGAGAATGTTACTACCAGTATTCTTTTAGTGGGACATTTTTTTTCTTTGGCACAAGAGGTATTTGGCATGAGAGACTACAGGAATGTGCTGCGAAGTAACTGCAACATTGGTCAATTTCATGACCGACTTATTTGAATATTTAGAAGTTCATGTATATGTCTATTATTATGGTCCCGCCTTTGTATATACCCATGCGCTGTGATTACAGAGAAAATATACGAAGAGAGAGAGAGAGAGAGAAGAGAGAGAGAGAGAGAGGAGAGAGAGAGAGGGGAGAGAGAGAGAGAGGAGAGAGAGAGAGAGAGAGAGAGAGAGAGAGAGAGAGAGAGAGAGAGGAGAAGTTTCTGACAATTGTAATACTATTATTGGGCTTGAGGTTTCAACATTGTAAGGACAAACGACCAGACAGACATGGACAGACGACAGGCAAAGATAATGGATAAGAAAATATAGGCAGAGTAAAAACATAGTATAATATTCAGTTCCGTGAGGTGTGTAATACACTACGTTGAGAGAGAACACGAAAGTTCCAAACATTTGTAGTAATTTGTGAAGCCCTTCCATGCGAAATTGTAGTAAATGTTGTGCCTTCATGCGAAAATGTGTATTAAATTGTGGTCATCTCCTGCAATATTGTGCGGTTTCGCCCCTTTTAAAAAAATGTAGTAATTTTGAGGCAATTTTTTTTCAGAAAATTGTGGTATAATATGCCTTCTGTTTGGGCACAATAAAAAGATGACAGGGAGAGATAAGGCAAGCAGAGAAAGGAGAGAAGAGAGAGAGAGAGGAGAGAGAGAGAGAGAGAACTCAGCATTTTTAATGTTAGGTCATCTGCCCGTAGCAAGAAGGGGAGGTGAGGAGAAGTGGTGTCAGTGTAGATACATAATAATTCAAGAATAACGAAAAGGAAATAAGCATAAAAAAGTAAACAATAATGATCGGTGTGTCTATACCACCGGAAAATATACGGAACATGACCGGGCCATGTCCGAATGGTGAATGCGAATGGCAAAACTTACGAAAAATTCCGATAGTGAAAGGCAGAATGATCAAAACACGGAAGGTAGGGATGAATTTATGAAACATTATGCAAAAAAGCCCAAAATGTATTACAATGGAAAGTGAAATTGCGAATAGCAAAGTTATTAACATGGTACCGAGAACCATTTCTGTGGTTTCGGCTATCCCGCACACTAGAATAGAATTCACGTCATACCACATCATATCGACGTGTTTACAAACAAACAGTGCTCGCAATGCCTACATGTACAAACACATTGGCGCTCAACATAAATTGAAGAACTCAATGATGATGTCAATGATTTTTTATGTAGACGCAGTTTAATGGCATCACTACACTGTTTCACAACAGGCTGAGGATCGTTCCAGTGCACGTAGCGACCTAGGCCTGGGTCATGTGTTATTTTTTAAATATTGAATGCTTTCCTCCGGCATTCACTTTTCAGCTTTTCCTGGCATGTTCCGGTATTTTCCGGCACTCACGCTGTCGGCATTTTCCCGTATTTTCGGTATTTTCCGGTGTTTAGACACACCCATAATGATCGAAACTCCAACCCCAGTAAACACCAAGAGCACACACAGTAGCATAACAAAGGGAAGTGGAAGGAACACTACACAGAAATTCAGTTGATAGATATCACTACAAGGAGGCCAAACAGTGTTAACATTATGTAGAAGACATTTTGCACTTCAAAAGGTGTATGAACATATATGTCTTTTTTCAAATATCTTCACGTGAGGCAGTTGGCTACTTAGAGAAGAAGAAAAAAATTACATAAAATATGAACATGTCATAAAAAATACGTTGTCATCGACCGCTCAGAACAAGAACAAAAAAGAATATCAACACAGTAAAGTGAGATCATATTGCTGCAAATGAAAAGTTTAGTTGTTGTTGTGAAACAGAAAATAATCAGACTTTGAGATGGGAGTTCAATAAACATGAACATGATAGGATCAGCCCTAGGGTTGTCATGAAATTGAAAGAAACCAGACTTTGATATCGAGGTCATGTAAACATGAAGAAGATATGGTTAGGATCAGCCGAGGTTGTTGTAAACTGAAAAGAACCAGACTTTGGTGATCGAGAGCTTAAAAATTGAATAGGATGGGCTAGGGTCAGCCTAGGGTTGTTTGTCGTTAAAAAACTAAAAAAGAACCAGACTTTGAGATCGAGAGTCTTAAACACGTAGGTGATAGGGTTAGGATCAGCCTAAATTTTGTTGTCATGAAACAGAAAGAACGAGACTTTGAGTCGCCAGTCTTAAACAGGAAAGAGGATAGGGCTAGGATCAGCCTAAGGATATTGTTAATGAACCTGAAGAAACCAGACTTTGAGATCGATAAGCATAAACATGAAGAGGATAGGGTTAGGGTCAGCGAGGGTTTATTGCCATGAAGCTGAAAGGAAGCCTACTGTGCGATTGAGGGTCATAAACACTAAGAGCATAAAAGGGTAGTAATCAGCCTTAATGTTGACAGGGAAGGGTTGTTGTAACGAAACTGAAGAGAACCAGACTTTGATATCATGTCATAAACACAAAGACAATTGGGTTAGGATCAGCTGGGGTTATTGCCATAACTACAAGAAACCAGACTTTGACTCAATAACCATAAACACGAATTGGATAGGGCTTAAGGATCAGCCGGGTTTTTGTCATTAAACTGAAAAGAACCAGATTTTGAGATCAAAATCATAAACATGTAGGGGATGAGTTAGGATCATCTTAGAGTTGTCTGAAACTGAAAAGAAACAGACTTTGAAGATCGAGAGTCGCAATCGTGAATATGATAAGGTCAGGATCAGCCTATGCATGTTATGAAACTGAAATAAGAGCCAGAGGGTTCGAGACGATCATAAATATGAAGAGGAATACTGGTTAGGATCACCTAGGGTTGTTGTGAATTGTAAAGAACCGGACCTTTGACACTGAGAGCCTAATATGAATATGATAGGGCCAGAATCACCTAGGGTTATGGTTATAAAACTGAAAGTAACAAACCAGACTTCGAGATCGAGAGTCGTAAACAAAAGAGGATAGAATAGGAATCAGCCTACAATTGTTGTCATTAAACTGAAAAGAACCAGATTTGAATCGAGAATCATAAAGACGAAGAGATAGGGTTAGGATCACCTTGGGTTGTCATTGAAACTCAAATAATCAGACTTTTGATATCGAGAGTCTGAAGAGAAAGGTTTAAGATTCAGCCTATGGTTGTTGTCATGAAACTGGAAAGAAACCAGACTTGACTTTTGAGATAGAGAGTCCATAAACACAAAGTGAGTATGGTTAGGCTCAGCCTACGTTTGTGGGAATGAAACTGAAAAGAACCACAACATGGCTCATGGTCCCTTCCCACTGTCACTGATTGTTCCGTCTGCTAACCTTTGGTACTAGGCCTATAGAGACTGACCCTGCTTCCATACTCAACACCAGCAGCACAGAGATGAGTCGCAGCACTCGCCCTACCTACGGTTTTCGATCAGTTGCTAGGTCTAACGCATATTCATGAGTCTTCTCCAACGGTCGTGTTGCATAATGAAAAAGAAAGGGGGGGGGGGGGGGGGGGGGAAGGGCAAGAATAGTCAAGAACTGATAAATAACATGAGGAAGAAGAATAGTAAAATCCATCCGTAGAGTCTTTCTTCAAAATAAAGGGTTTGTGAATTTTACAATGCCAAGCAATATGAAAGAAAATTTTTTGTTTTCTAAAAAATCCGAGTAGATAGCAAAATAAACAGCCTTCCTTCACAGTACCCCCCTCGTTTTGCTTTCAAAATCTGCAAATCTTTTGCTGCTATTCGTATGCTATACATCATAATTGTTTGCAGTGTGGACATGCAAGTTTTAAGCAGTTAGACGACACGAAACTCCAGTGAACAAGACTACTCACGCACACACGCAGTGCATTGTTGTAAGCTATAAGAGACTAGCTAGAAAAAGCAGGGCTCACATCACAGCACAGTAGGCTAACACTTACCGCCAGGCACACCCCAGGGTGGGTAGGGGGGGGGGAGAGAAGAAGAGTTTGTTTCTGAGTAATGAACAAAAGATGGGACATGTGAGAGAGAGAGGAGAGAGAGAGAGAGAAGAGAAGAGAGAGTGAGAGAGAGAGAGAGAGAGAGAAGAGAGAGAGAGAGAGAGAGACTGAAAGCCGAAACCAGAGGCAGAAAGCGCAGAAAGAAATAAACAGACAAAGGAGGCAGTTGGTAGATAGAAGGACAATGAAAGCGAAGAGTGAGAAGAGAGAGAGAGCAGCAGACAGACAGAGAGAGAGAGAGAGAGAGAAGAGAGAGAGAGAGAGGAGAGAGAAGAGAATAGAGAGGAAAATAATGGAGGTTTAGCCGACGACACAACTCAGTGGAGAAAGTGTGGGAAGCAATAGACTACTGCTACGCAAAGCACCTACTAGGCCCTAATATTCTAGCTTAGGAGAGAGAGAGGAAAGAGAGAGAGAGAGAGAAGAGGAGAGAGTCAACAGACAGAAAACAGACAGAAGAGACAGAGATGCAAGGGAGAGAGGCATGAAAGACGGGCAAAAGACAGAGACAAAAGAGATAGTATGTGGAAGCAATTTGGAAGCCGTGCAAGGCAGAGAAAAAGAGAGAGAGAGAGAGAGAGAGAGAGAGAGAGACGAGAAGAGAGAGAGAGAATCAGACGAGAGAGAGAGAGAGAGAGAGGAGAGAGGAGAGAGAGAGAGAGAGAGAGAGCAGAGAGAAGAGAGATTGACGCAGTCAAGCCTAAATTACTGTGGGTTAACATGTTCAGGTCACCAGTCTGTTAGTCTGATGCATATTCATGAGGTTCTCAATGATCGCAGCACCACAGAGTCCACGCTCAATTACAAAGGGCAGGACAACTTCAATAACAAAGGGAAGACAACTCCTGATGCGCCTCAGCAGGTCACATGTTCCTTCCCCATACCCTAAACTGGCCAAAAGATCACGTGATCAACCAAAAGTAAAAAGTCACGTTATGCCCGCCCGACGCTAATAGGGAGGCGGTCTCTTGACCGCCTCCAAATAATGTTTATGAAGTAACTATGAGCAACGACATAAAACTATTGTTATCTGTTGTATTTTAGATTAACAACAAATTACCATGTGCAATAATTAAGTGAGGAATGGGAAGGAAATAATTTCATAATTTGCACACATTTCGTTCTCTCTCTATGTGTATGTGTGTGTGTGTGTGATCAGAGAGAGAGAGAGAGATAGAGAGAGAGAGCGATAGAATAGACGAGACAGAGAAGAGAGAGAGAGAGAGAGAGGAGACAGACAAAGACACTATATAGAGAGAGAGAAAGAGAGAGAGGAATGAGTACAGACAGTCAGTCAAACTGACATACTACAGGAAAGAGACAGTCATACAGACAGGTGGAATAGAACAGAACAGACCAACAGACAATGTTTTCCCTACTGGTAAGAAAAGGGATGATGGTGGGGGGGGTGGGGGGGGGGGGGGTGGGGGGGGGGGGGGGGTGGGGGGGGGGGGGGGGGGGGGGGGGGGGGGGGGGGGGGGGGGTGGGGGGGGGGGGGGGGGGGGGGGGGGGGGGGGTGGGGGGGTGGGTGGGGGGGGGGGGGGGGGGGGGGGGGGGGGGGGGGGGGAGGTGGGGGGGGGGGGGGGGGGGGGGGGGGGGGGGGGGAGGGGGGGGAAGAGTAGGGATACAGACAGTCCTTCAAAGGACAGACTAGACAGAGTGATCTGAGATATCGATGATATGAGTTTAAAAAGCTACTACAATAAGCTGAAATTAGTAATTCTGGTGCTAGTGGGTGTGATTTTATATTATTCGGTGTCATTGTGCATACTGTGTGCTTTTTTAAAATTCATCTGTGTGCTTGGGTAAGTCAATGTTTTAAGTTTTACTTTTTTGCCTCTTTTGCAAATGCCTTTTTCTTGGGCAATTAAGGTACATAATTTTACGGCCTATTATGCGCACTTTTTTACTGAACTTTCACCCCGCGCCCAATCCGGCACATGCGCCCTTTCTAACACCATAAACAGAAAAATTAAGGGGTCGAGAGTTTGCAATGAACAACTAACGCATCTCTGGTAGCTTCCACACAACCGACAACAGTTCACTCACATTGCAACTTTCGCTTCACGATCATATCTCTTCCGTGATCACAATCGGACACTGCAATAGGACCTGTAAAGACAGTTTCTTTCTTTCGCTGATCGTTTCATTCTTTCTTTGTTTGATTTCTTTGGTTTGTTGCGCCTTATCGGGTGTAACTGCACCTATCTTTGTTCAATTACGATTGTTATTGCCTGTGTTGCCCTATGGGCCGTATTACATCTACATTTACGGTACTTCGCACTGATCAAACTGCATTTCATCTGTCTATAATAATGTGAAACTCATCCTCTAGCCGACTCTAGAATAGCAGCTGGCCCTTTATATCTAGTCATCCAATAGTCAAAAATGAAAGATGATTCAGTTCCTTTTTTGCATCTTAATCATTTGCAATACAACATGCGTTAAGATTGACAAGATGATATGGCAATAACATGAATTATGATGTCACAAGACTACACACAGAAATAACAAAAGTAGGTTGACCATGAGACAGTTGGTCAAGATAACATGAGATGATGCAATAAAAACTGATGTTATATAACATTTTTTTTAATCATATAATACAAAATGAGACCAAATAAAAGTGGGATCACAACTGAAAAAAATAGTATAACAATATTTTTTGTATGATTCATAAATACTTTACTTTATTAATAGCTAATTAGTTAAGTATCTAGGTCAATCATTTAATTAATAAATCAATTAATTTTCTAGCATGTTCAGTTTTTGTGGTTTCTTCTGGCTATGCAGGCCACATTATCCAGGGGATTGCAGCTATTCCGAAAGTTTGGACCAGAATTTGGTTGTAAAGAGATGCAAAACAAAGGTTCATCCTCATTCTTTCATGCAACAGAAATGTTATGACAGCTGGCATTCATCCCTTTGGCTCTAGCACTAATAAAAAAAACCCACCCCAATAAATAAATATATATTGGGACACAAAACAAGTTTTTTTCAAAGGCAAACTATATATATAAAAGTAAGTTTAATGGTGTAGTTGTTTTTTCTTTCTTCAATTCTTGTACGTTTATATATATATATATATATATATAGAATATATATTATATATATATATATATATATATTATATATATAGACAGATAGATAGTGATGGTATACACGATAGATAAATAACAGATATAAAATAGATAGAAATAGATAGATAGTAGATAGATAAATTGATAACAAAATAATGAATGAATAAATACATAAATACAATAAAATAAATAAATAAAGAATAATAATGAATAGCTCAAGCAACCAAGAAAGACAGAACAAATAAATAATTAAATAAACAATAAAAGAATAGCAAACATTAAGCAAAGAAATAAACTAAGGAAGACAGAAAAGATAACAGATAATGATTATACTCAAGATTGAATTATTTCATACATCATAATTGTTACAGATAATTATATACTAAGATGAAATATTTCATACATCATAATTTTGTTAGTTTATGAATAATTGTAATAAAGATACATTTTGTGTAACAACGAGGGAAAGTGGAATGTATAACAAGATGCGGACACACAAGTACTACATTTCAATTTTGTAGTCAAACGGATCCCATCGCGTGGTTGAGGGGGACCGGTCCTATTTAACACACCGGGTAGATCGTTTACTAATACATTTCACGTACATAATGGCCGAAGTCAACTACATCTGTAAGAACACACACTCAATAGGACACAGCACTAACACACCCACACACACACACACCACACACACACAGAGAGGCCATGCAGGGACTCAACAACGACATAAATGTCAGTCTTTTTTTTTTATTATCGTTTGTTTTTTTGTGCAATTCTGAGCTTTTTATTTTACACATTATTATTTTATTTGTGTTAACTTATTACAAAAACTAAACGTAAGCGTCAACCGATTCATACCAACAATGACAAAACCGACACAGGCATAATCATTATCAGATTATAACACTAACGGTCAATTTCCCTAAACACCAGCTTTTTAACTATAATGTAAGTATTATTATGCAGGGTTACCTTCCCGAGGCAATACAAATCCATATTAACTGTGCTGAAGAACAACACGATGGGCGAGCCACTCAAACGTAGTTTCCAATCGAGAAGCTAATCACAACCGTGATTTATCATTTATCGAAATAGCGGGCTGAGAAAACACACACAACGCACGCACTCGCGCGCGCACAACACGCGCACGCGCACACACGCACATGCACACATACATATAAACTGAAGAACAACACACATCACCACACAACACACACCTCTCTCCCTCTCCTCTCTCCTCTCTCTCTTCTCCTCTCTCTCTCGCGCGCGCGCCTAACTGCGCCTTGCTGCACACACCAAACACCACACACACACACATAAACTGAAGCACAACACGACACACTCTCCTTCTCTCTCAGTCTCTTCCTCTCTTCTCTCTCTCCCCTCTCTCTCCTCTCTCTCTCTCTACTCCATGCAAAACCGGCAGCGCACAGGCGTGTACACACACACACACACACACACACACACACACACACACTAACACTGAAGAACAACACAACGACACACACACTCTCTCTCTCCTCTCTCTCTCTCTCTCTCCCTCATCTCTCCTCATCTCTCTCTCTCTCTCTCTCATGCACGCGGCACAACGTGCACGGTGCACACACACGCACACATCACACACACGCATACAGCACACACACACGCACGCACACGACAAACACACACAAACTGCGCGCACTGCAGTTATTTCTATTGCCTATCCAGATACTATTGTTTTACATTATTTTCCTAAAATACTTTCATCTTTCACAACGTTTTTTCAGATCCTTGCCTCCCCCCCCAGCCCCACCCCCACCCACCACCCACCCCCAAATTTCCTTCCCCTTCAGCCCCATTTGTTTCTTTGTTTGTTGTTGTTGTTGGCTTAGCCTTGCTAAAAGACTCCAGGATCATACCAACAACAGCGAAACGCTTGCACATTATGGTACAAGCGGCATCAAGCTCCGATGAGAACATTATTGTGTGACCATACACACACGCAACACTCGCAGCACCACGCTACAACGCACGCGCGCCACGGCACACACACACACACCCACACGGTGCACTCACGCACGCACGCCACGCCACCTCACACGCAACACACACCACACAAAGACACCCATACACACACACACACACACACACACACACAGCACACACTCACACACACCACTCCCTGCAAACAAACCCCAAACGTATGCGAGTCTAAAAGTCTCAGAGTAAAAAAAAGTTTTAAAAAAAATATCGATTACGATAAATTATGTACAACAATAGCAGTGGTATATACGTAGACCGAGAAGTCAATTGTTTAACGATTTGTGTATAATAAAGGCAGTGTATATATTAATATTACAATTATATATCTATAATAACAAAATCCCCTGTAATAACTTTTTTTGTAAAAAAACAAATTAAGACATTCTTTGTCAACATGATCCGCATATGTTTGAAATTCAATCTTTCATGGAGGTAAAAAATAATCATGAAACAAAATAAAAATATATAAATGTAAGCAACTCACTTCATACAAGGAAACAATCAACATAAAACAAGAATTTTTTTTTCTAAAAACTGCATTGCTTTAACACCCGTATCTGTTAAAATTCGGACTTTCTGGTGTTGCACGCCGACCTCCTGGGTATTTTTCAATTGCCTCCAGGATCGTTTTCCCTCCCACCATCTTTATTACTACTAATGTCCCATATATATATAATTTTGTCTGTTCCAGACCGGAGAACTGTTAAGCAGAATTTTCACACTCAACATGCTGGAAATATTTAAAGGTGGACCCTGACGGATGAGTTTTTTGCAAGAAACACGTCGAGGTCACCAGAAAGACAGCCTTTTCCAAGGATCAGAGCACTCACTTTGCTCTGGTTTCCTAGAAATCCCCAAAAAAAGCCCCCGGGTTTTTTCAAACGCGATTCTTCCTTGGCGGAGATGCCGGAGAGAGGAAACTTTTTGGATGGTGAGTGGAGGCCTTTTTTTTTTTTTTGTAGTCAGTAAAAAAAAAATAAGCTATTTTATTTGTTTGTGAGCGAAACTCCTTCGATAAACTGTACAAGAATTTACAAAGAAATAAAAATAACAGGATTGTTTTTGCGAAATTCCGTGCAAACAATAAGTTAGTTATTCGAACCTCAGGTCAGGCGGCCACGAACAAAATGACAGCACACGCCTTCTCTGTCAGTGAAAGAATTTGACATCCCGCCCTCCGCAAGGAGAATCGCCACTTTGACTCGAGTAAACCGGAGCAAAATGAGTTTGCGATCTCTGTACGGGTGTTTTCAGGTGATCTAGACGTGTTTTCTTGCAACAACAACAAAAAACGCTCCGTCAGGGTACAAACCTTTTAGCATAGAAAAATACAATCCATATTAATTCAGAAAGCTCGTCCTTACTTATGCACGGGGGGCTAAGACATGACTGCAATTAGCCTAATTGCAAGCATCGTTATCAATGGTCACTCGTGACGCGATTGACCACCAGGGGGACAGTCAAACCGTGCGGCTTATCGGTGTGTTTTCTAGTTGGGCGTAGTGAGAGAGAGAAGAGAGAGAAGAGAGAGAGAGAGAGATAGAGAGAGAGAGAAGAAGAGAGAGAGAGAGGAGATGGGCACGCGAATAATTAGTCGCGTTGCCCATCTCCGCTCTCATCTCTCTCTCCTCTCTCTCTCCTCTTCTCTCTCTCTCTCTCTCTCCTCTCTCTCTCTCTCTCACTACGCCGCAAACTAAGAAAATCACACCGATCAGCCGCTACCGGGTTTGACTGCCCCCTGGGTGGTCAAATCCGCGTCCCGAGTTGCCATATGATAACGATGCCTTTGCAATTAGGCCCAATTGATCATGTCTCTGTGCCTACGTACTGACTGACTTTCTGCATTAATATTGCTTGTATTTTTCTATGCTAAAGGTGTACCCTGACCGGATGCGTTTTTTGTTGTTTTGGCAGAAACCGTCGAGATCACCATGAAACACCTGTACCAGACATCGCACACCATTTTGCTCCGGTTTCCTGCGAGTCAAAGTGGCGATTCCTCCTTGGCGAGGTGCTGGACTGTCAAATTCTTTCACTGACAGAGAAGCGTGTTGCTGTCATTGTTTTTAGGGGCCGCCTAGTTTTCGACTGCTAAATATTGTTTGCACGGAATTTTCGCACAACAATCCTGTTTATTTTTATTTTTTGTAAATTCTGTACATGTTATCTCAGGAGTTTCGCTACAAACAATTAAAATAGCTTTTTTTTTTTACTGCACTACAAAAAAAAAAAAAAAGGCCTCACTCACCCCATCCAAAAAGGTTCCTCTCTCCGGCATCGTCCGCCAAGGAAGATCGCCGTTTTTTGAACGGCTTGATTTCTAGGAAACCTAGCAAGTATGCTCTGTCCTTGAAAAGGCTGTCTTTCTGGTGACCTCGACGTGTTTCGTGCAAAAAAACTCATCCGTCCGGGTCCACTTTAAATATTCCAATGCATGTTTTTCGTGTGAAATTCTGCTTAACAGTCCTCCGGTCTGGAACAGACACATATATTATATAGGGACATTAGTAGATAAAAAGATGTTGGGAAACGATCCTGGAGGCCAATTGCAATACCCAGAGGAGGCAGTGCAACACCAGGAAAGTCCCGAACTTTTACAAATACGGATGTATAAGCAATGCATGGTTTTTAGAAAAAAATTCCTTTGTTTTATTTTGTATTTGGTTCCGTTTTTTATGAGTGAGTTGCTTACATTATATATTTTTTTTATTTTGTTTTCATGATTACTTTTTTTACCTCCGTGAAAGATTGAAATTTCAAAATTATGGCTGATCAGGTTGACACGAATGTCTCTAATTTGTTTTTTTACAAAAAAAGTAACAGGGTGATTTTGTTATTAAGATATAATTGTAATATTATATTACACTCTTTATTATTTAACTCGTATAATTGAATTCTCGTCCTACGTATTATCACTGCTATTTGCTTGTACATACTTATTATCGTAATCGATATTTTTTTTAAACTTTTTTTTTTTACTCTGAGACCTTTTAGGACTCGCTACCGTTTGGGTTTGTTTTGCAGGGAGTGTGTGGGTGAGTGTGTGTGTGGTGTGTGTGTGTGTGTGTGTGTGTCTGTGGGTGTGTGTGTGTGTGGTGCGTGTGCGTGTGCCGTGGCGTGCGTGCTGCGTGCGTGTGTGTTGTGTGTGTGTGTTCGTGCGCGCGTGCGTGTGCGTGTGCGTGCGAGTGTGCGTGTGTGTATTGTCACACACGTAATGTTCTCATCGTACTTGATGCGCTTGTACCATAATGTTCAAGCGTTTCCGCTTGTTTTTGGTTGATCCCTTGAGTCTTTTAGCCAGGCTAAGCCAAAACAACAACAACAAAGAACAACATGTCGGCTGAAGGGGAAGGGAAATTGGGGTGGGGGTGGTGGTGGGGGGGGAGGCAAGGACTGAAAAACGTTGAAAGATGAAAGTCTTTTAGGAAAATACTTTAAAACAATAGTATCTAGAATAGGCAAAGAAATAACTGCAGTTGCGCGCAGTTTTGTGTGTGTTTTGTGTGGTGCGTGCGTGTGTGTGTGCCGTTTATCGTGTGTGTGTGTGTGTTTGTGTGTGCACGTGCACCTTGTGCGCGTGCATGAGAGAGAGAGAGAGAGATAGAGAGAGAGAGAGAGAGCAGAGGGGGAGAGAGAGAGTGTGTGTGTGTGTGTGTTTGTTCTTCAGTTTATGTGTGTGTGTGTGTGTGTGTGTGTGTGTGTTGTGTGTGTACAACGCCCTGTGCGCGTGCATGAGAGAGAAAGAGAGAGAAGAGAGAGGGAGAGATAGAGAGAGAGAGAGAGAGAGAGAGTGTGTGTGTTTGTTCTTCCAGTTTATGTTTGTGTTTGTGTGTGTTTTTTGTGTGTGTGCAAGGCAAGCGCGCGTGTGCGCGCGCGCAGCGAGATAGAAGAGAGAGAGAAGGGAGAGAGAGAGGGAGAGAGAGTGTGGTGTTTGTGTGTTTGTGGTGTTGTTCTTCAGTTTATATGTCTGTTTGCGTGTTGCGTGTGTGCGCGTGCGCGTGTGTGCGCGCGCGAGTGCGTGCGTGTTTGTGTTTTCTGCAAGCCCGCTTATTTCGATAAATGATAACTCCGGTTGTGTTAGCTTCTCCGATTGGAACTACTTTGAGTGGGCCTCGACATCGTGTGGTTCCTTCAGCCAGTATATATGGATTTGTATTGCCTCGGACGGTAAACCCTCATAATAATTACGTACATTAATAGTTTAACAGCTGTGTGTTTAGGGAAATTGAGCGTTACGTGTTATAACATGATATATTATCCTGTGTCGGTTTTGGCATTGTTGGTACTGAATCGTTGACGCTTACGTTTATTTTTTGGTTAATACTTTAACCACAAACTAATTAATACTGTGTAAAAATACAAGCTCAACAGAAGTGCCACAAAAAAACAACGATAATAAAAAAAAGACT
Organism: Phymorhynchus buccinoides; assembly: GCA_017654935.2. Taxonomy (NCBI): domain Eukaryota; kingdom Metazoa; phylum Mollusca; class Gastropoda; order Neogastropoda; family Raphitomidae; genus Phymorhynchus; species Phymorhynchus buccinoides. The sequence goes on along the minus strand of CM065709.1, from coordinate 28,367,652 downwards.
GACATTTATGTGTTGTTGAGTCCCTGCATGCTCTCTGTGTGTGTGTGTGTGTGTGTGTGTGTTGTGTGGTGTGTGTGTGAGTGTGTGTTCCCTTACCAGATGTAGTTGACTTCGGGCCATATGTACTTGAAATGTAGTAACGATCTACCCGGTGTGTTAAAATAGGACGGTCCCCCTCTAACCACGCGGATGGCTCCGTTTGACTACAAAATTTGAATGTAGTAATTGTGTGTCCGCCATCTTGTTACTACATTCCACTTTCCCTGTTCTTACACAAACTTTTTTATCAAAATTATTCATAAAATCTTTAACAAAACAATTAATGATGTAGAATATTTCATCTAGTATATCATTATCTGTAACAAATTATGATGTATGAAATATTTCATTAGTTAGAACATTTATATCATTATCTTGTTATCGTTTTCTGTCTTCCTTAGTTTATTTCTTTGCTTAATTGTTTGCTATTCTTTTTATTGTTTATTTAATTATTTATTTGTTTCTTTCTTTCTTGGTTGCTTGAGCTATGTCATTTATTTATTTGTTTATTTGTTTATTTATTTGTTTATTTATGTATTTATTTATTCATGTCATTTATTTTGTTATCTATTTAATCTATCTAATCTATCTATCTATCTATATATCTATTTATATATCTATCTATCTATCTGTCTGTCTACCTATCTATCTATCTCTCTGTCCTATTATATTATATACATAATATATACATATATATAATTTATCATAGATATATATATATAATTTGAATATACTATACACGGACACAGAATTGAAAAAAGAAGAAAAGAAGAAAAAACAACCACACCATTAAGTTTCCTTCTTATATATCTAGTTTTGCTTGGAAAAAAACTTGTTTTGTGTCCAATAAACTATATATATATTTTAATTTTGTGGTGTGTTGTTTTTTGATTAGTGCTAGAGCCAAAGGGATTGAATGCCAGCTGTCATAACATTTCTGTTGCATGAAAGAATGAGGATGAACCTTTGTTTTGCATCTCTTTACAACCAAATTCTGGTCCAACTTTCCGGAATAGCTGCAATCCCCTCTGATAATTTTTGTTTTTGGGCTTGCCATAGCCAGAAACCACAAACTGACATGCTAGAAAATTAATTGATTTATTAATTAATTGATTGACCTAGATACTTAACTAATTAGCTATTTAATAAAGTAACGTATTAATCATACAACTATATGTATACTATTTTTTTCAGTTGTGATCCACTTTTATTTGGTCTCATTTTGTATTATATGACTTAAAAAAATGTTATATAACATCAGTTTTTATTTGCTCATCTCATGTTATCTTGACCAACTGTCTCATGTCACCTACTTTTGTTATTTCTGTTATGTAGTCTTGTGACATCATAATTCATGTTATGCCATATCATCTTGTCACATCTTAACTCATGTTGTATTGCAAATATTAAGAATGCAAAAAATGAACTGTATATCAGTCTTTCATTTTTGACTATGATGACTAGATATTAAAGGGGCCAGCTGCTATTCTAGATGTCTGGGCTAGAGGATGAGTTTCACATTATTATCAGACAGATGCATGCAGTTTTGGATCAGTGCTGAAGTACCGTAAATGTAGATGTAATTTACGGCCCATAAGGCAACACAGCGCAATAACAATCGTAATTTGAACAAAGATAGGTCGCATACACCCGATAAGGCGCAAACAAACCAAAGAAATCAAACAAAGAAAGAATGAAACGATCAGCGAAAGAAACTTCTTTACAGGTCTATTGCAGTGTCCGATTGTGATCACGGAAGAGATATGATCGTGAAGCGAAAGTGCAATGTGAGTGAACTGTTGTCGGTTTGTTGTGGAAAGCTAGCTACCATAGCATGGTGAGTTGTTCATTTCAACTCTCGACCCCCTTACTTTTTTCTGTTTAGGGTGTAGAAAGGGCGCATGTGCCGGATTGGGCGCAGTGGTCAAAGTTCAGTAAAAAGGTTGCGCCTAATAGGCCGTAAATTATGGTAACCTTAATTGCCCAAGAAAAGTGCATTTTGCAAAAGAGGCAAAAAAGTACTTTAAAACATTGACTTACTACCCAAGCACACAGATGAATTTTAAAAAAAGCACACAGTATGCAAATGACACATAATAATAATAAAAATCACACCCACTAGCACCAGAATTACTAATTTCGGGCATGCTTATTTTTAGTAGCTTTTTAAACTCATATTCGTCGCTATCTCAGATTCACTCTGTCCTATCTGTCTTACTGACTGTCCTGTATCCCTCCTCTCCCCCCCCCTCCCCCCCCCCCCCCCCCCCTCATCATCATCCTTTTACAATGTAGCAAACATTGTCTGTTGGTCTGTCTGTCTATTCACCTGTCTGTCTGACTGTCTCTTTCCCTGTCTGTATGTCAGTTTGACTGACTGTCTGTCCTCATTCTCTCTTTCTCTTTCTCTCTCTCTCTTTATCTGTGTCTTTGTCTGTCTCTCTCTCTCTCTCTCTCTCTCTCTGTCTCTCTCTCTGTCTCTCTCTCTCCTCTCTCGTACTCTCGACATTCACTCTCTCTCTCTCTCTCCTCTCTCTCCTCTCTCATCTCTCTCTCTCACACACACCCACACACACATACACATAGAGAGAGGAACGAAATGTTGTGCATAATTATGAAATTATTTCCTCCCATTCCTCACTTAATTATTGCACATGGTAATTTGTTGTTAATCTAAAATACAACAGCTAACAATAGTTTATGTCGTTGCTCATAGTACTTCATAACATTTATTGGAGGCGGTCAAGAGACCGCCTCCCTATTAGCGTCGGGCAGGGCATCACGTGACTTTTTACTTTGGATGATCACGTGATCTTTTGGCCAGTTCTATAGTATGTGGAGGAGCACGTGACCTGCTGGGCGCATCAGAGTTGTCTTCCCTTTGTCATTGAAGTTGTCTGCCCTTTTTAATTGAGCGTGCGACTGTGGTGCGATCATTGAGAACTTCATGAATATGCATCAGCCTAACAGATTGGTGACCAGAACATGTTAACCCACAGTGTTAGGCTGTGACTGCGTCACCAATCTCTCTTTCTCTCTCTCTCTCTCTCTCATTTCTTCATCTCTCTCTCTCTCTCTCCCGAAGTCTCTCTCGACTTTCTCTCTCTCTCTGCAATGTCTCTCTCCGATTCTCTCTCTCTCTCTCTCTCTCTCTCGCTCCCCCACTCTCTCTCTCATCTCCTCTCTCTCTCTCTCTCTCTTTTCTCTGCCTTGCAACGGCTTCCAATTTTTTTTCCACATACTATCTCTTTTTGTCTCTGTCTTCCAAATTTGCCCTGTCTTTTTTCTCTGCCTTTCTCTCCCTGCCTCTCTCTCTCTGTCTCTGTCTGTGTTTCTGTCTGTCTGACTCTCTCTCTCTCTCTCCTCTCCCTCTCTCTCTCTCTCTCTCTCTCTCCTAAGCTAGCTAGTAGGGCCTAGTATGTGCTGTGCGTGCGTAGCAGTAGGCTATTGCTTCCACACTTTCTCCACTGGAGTTTGTGTCGTCTGCTAAACCTCATTATTTTCTCTCTCTCTCTCTCTCTCTCATCTCTCTCGCTCTCTCTCTCTCTCTCTCTCTCTCTCTCTCTCTGTCTGTCTGATTCTCTCTCTCTCTCTCTCTGCTTTACTCACACTTTCATTGTCCTTCTCTCTCACATACTGCCTCCTTTTGTCTGTTTCTTTCTTTCTGTCGCTTTCTGTCTCTGTCTCTCTCTCTCTCTCTCTCTCTCTCTCTCTCTCTCTCTCTCTCTCTCTCTCTCTCTCTCTCTCTACGTCGTCCCCCCCCCCCCCCCCTCCTTCTCTCTCTCTCTCTCTCTCTCTCTCTCTCTCTCTCTCTCTCTCTCTCTCTCAACAATGTCTCCATCTTTTGTTTCATTACTCAGCACAGAAAAAAACTCTTTCTTTCTCCCCCACCCCCCCCCCCCCCTACCCACCCTGGGGGTGTGCCTGTGTAAGTGTTAGCCTACTGTGCTGTGATGTTGAGCCATGCTTTTTCTATGCCTAAGTCTCTTATAGCTTACAACAATGCCTGCGTGTGTGCGTAAGTAGTCTTGCATCCACTGGAGTTCGTGTCGTCTGCTTAAACTTGCATGTCCACACTGCTAAAAAAACAATTATGATGTATAGCATACGAATAGCATGCAAAAGATTTGCAGAATTTTGAAAGCCAAACGAGGGGGGTACTGTGAAGGAAGGCTGTTCATTTTGCTATTACTCGGATATTAGAAACAAAATTTTTTCTTTCTGTATTGCTTGGCATTGTAAATTCATCAAACCCTTTATTTTGAAGAAATACTTACGGATGGATTTTATATTCTTCTGTCCTCACGTTCATTTATCAGTTGACTATTCCTTGATCCCCCGACTTAGTAATTTTCCCCCCCCCCCCCCCCTTTCTTTTTCATTGATGCACACACGACCGTTGAGAGACTCATGAATATGCGTTAGCCTAGCAACTGATCGAAACCGTTAGGTAGGCCGAGTGCTGCGACTCTCTCTGTGCTGTGGTGTTGAGCTATGGAAGCAGGGTCAGTCTCTATAGGCCTAGTACAAAGGTTAGCAGACGGACACAATCAGGTGACAGTGAAAGATGACCATGAGCCAAGTTGGTTCTTTTCAGTTTCATTCACACAACCGTAGGCTGAGCCTAACCCTACTCACTTTGTGTTTATGACTCTCTATCTCAAAAGTCAAAGTCTGGTTTCTTTCAGTTTCATGACAACAACCATAGGCTGATCTTAACCCTATTCTCTTCAGACTCTCGATATCAAAGTCTGATTATTTTCAGTTTCATGACAACCCAAGGCTGATCCTAACCCTATCCTCTTCGTCTTTATGATTCTCGATCTCAAAGTCTGGTTCTTTTCAGTTTAATGACAACAATTGTAGGCTGATCCTATTCTTATCCTCTTCGTGTTTACGACTCTCGATCTCGAAGTCTGGTTTTTTACTTTCAGTTTTATAACAATAACCCTAGGCTGATCCTGGCCCTATCATATTCATATTATGGCTCTCAGTGTCAAAGTCCGGTTCTTTACAATTTCACAACAACCCTAGGCTGATCCTAACCATATCCTCTTCATATTTATGACTCGATCTCAAACTCTGGCTTATTTCAGTTTCATAACATGCATAGGCTGATCCTGACCTTATCATATTCACGATTGCGACTCTCGATCTCAAAGTCTGGTTCTTTTCAGTTTCATGACAACTCTAAGCTGATCCTAACTCTATCCCCTACATGTTTATGATTCTTGATATCAAAATCTGGTTCTTTTCAGTTTAATGACAAAAACCCAGGCTGATCCTAGCCCTATCCACTTCGTGTTTATGGTTATTGATGTCAAAGTCTGGTTTCTTTTAGTTTCATGGCAATAACCCCAGGCTGATCCTAACCCAATCTTCTTTGTGTTTATGACTTGATCTCAAAGTCTGGTTCTCTTCAGTTTCGTTACAACAACCTCCCTGTGTCAACAACTTAAGGCTGATACTACCCTTATTCTCTTCGTGTTTATGACCCTCAATCGCCACAGTCCTGTGTGGCTTCCTTCAGCTTTCATGGCATATAATCCCCCAAAAACCCTTTCGCTGATCCTAAACCCTATCCTCTTCATGTTTATGATTATCGATCTCAAAGTCTGGTTCTCTTTCCAGTTTCATTACAATATCCTTAGGCTGATCCTAGCCCTATCCTCTTCATGTTTAAGACGTGTCGATCTCAAAGTCTCGTTCTTTTCTGTTTCATGACAACAAATTTAGGCTGATCCTAACCATATCACCTACGTGTTTACGACTCTCGATCTCAAAGTCTGGTTCTTTTTAGTTTCACGACAACAACCCTAGGCTGACCCTAGCCCTATCCTATTCAATTTTATAGCTCTCCGATCAACATCACTCAAAGTCTGGTTCTTTTCAGTTTCATAACAACAACCCTAGGCTGATCCTAACCATATCTTCTTCATGTTTACATGACCTCGATCTCAAAGTCTGGTTTCTTTCAATTTCATGACAACCCTAGGCTGATCCTATCCTATGTCATGTTTATGACTCCCGATCTCAAAGTCTGATTCTTTTCTGTTTCACAACAACAACTAAACTTTCATTTGCAGCAATATGATCTCACTTTACTGTGTTGAACTTCTTTTTTGTTCCTGTCTGAACGGTCGATGACAAACGTATTTTATGACATGTTCATATTTTATGTAATTTTTTTTCTTCTTCTCTAAAGTAGCCAACTGCATCACGTTGAAGATATTTTGAAAAGACATATATGTTCATACACTTTTGAAGTGCAAAACAGTCTTCTACATAATGTTAACACTGTTTGGCCTCCTTTTAGTTGATATCTATCAACTGAATTTCTTGTGTATTGTTCCTTCCACTTCCCTTTGTTATGCCTTACTGTGTGTGCTCTTGGTTGGTTTATCTGGGGTTGAGTTCGATCATTATGGGTGTGTCTAAACACCGGAAAATACCGAAAATACGGGAAAATGCCGACAGGTGAGTGCCGGAAAATACCGGAACATGCCAGAAAATGCTGAAAAGTGAATGCCGGAGAAAGCATTCAAATTAAAAATAACACACGACCCAGGCCTAGGTCGCTACGTGCCCTGTAACGATCTCAGCCTGTGTGAACAGTGTGTGATGCCACAAAACTGCGTCTACATAAAAATAATTGACATCTACTCATTGAGTTCTTCAATTTATGTTGAGCGCCAATGTGTTTGTACATGTACGCATGCGCGCACTGTTTTGTTTGTAAACACGTCGATATGATGTGGTATGACGTGAATTCTATTCTAGTGTGCGGGATAGCCGAACCACAGAAATGTGTCTCGGTACCATGTTAATCACTTTGCTATTCGGCAATTTCACTTTCCATTGTAATACATTTTGGGCTTTTTTGTATAATGTTTTCATAATTCATCCCTACCATTCCGTGTTTTGATCATTCTGCCTTCACTATTCGGCATTTTTTCGTAAGTTTTGACCATTCTGCATTCACCATTCGACATTGTCCGGTATGTTCCGGTATTTTCCGGTGTATAGACACACCGATCATTATTGTTTACTTTTTATGCTTATTTTTCTTTTCGTTATTCTATGAATTATTATTGTATCTACACTGACACCACTTCTCCTCACCTCCCCTTCTTGATACGGGCAGATGACCTAATCATTAAAAATGTTCTGAGTTCTCTCTCTCTCTCTCTCTCTCTCTCTCTCTCTCTCTCTCTCTCTTCTTTGCCTTCTCTCTCCCTGTCACTCTTTTTATTGTGCCAAAACAGAAGGCATATTATTACCACAATTTTCTGAAAAAAATTGCTCAAAATTACTACATTTTTTTAAAAGGCGAAACCTCACAACTATTTGCAGGAGATGACCACAAATTACTACAATTTTCGCATGAAGGCCACAAAATTACTACAATTTTCGCATGAAGGCTTCACAATTACTACAATGTTTGGAACTTTCGTGTTCTCTCTTCAACGTAGTGTATTACAACCTCACGGCTGAATATTATTACTATGTTTTGTACTCTGCATATATTTTCTTATCCATTATCTTTGCCTGTCTGTCTGTCCATGTGTCTGTCTGTCTGTTTGTCCCTTTACAATGTCGAAACCTCAAGGCCCAATAATAGTATTACAATTGTCAGAACTCTCTCTCTCTCTCTCTCTCTCTCTCTCTCTCTCTCTCTCTCTCTCTCTCTCTCTCTCTCTCTCTCTCTCTCCCTCTCTCTCTCTCTCTCTCTCTCTCTCTCTCTCTCTCTCTCTCTCTCTCTCTCTCTCTCTCTGTATTACTTTTCTCTGTAATCACAGCGCATGGGTCATCATACAAAGCGACCATAATAATAGACATATACATGACTTCTAAATATTCAAATAAGGTCATGAAATTGACCAATGTTGCAGTACTTCCGCAGCACATTCCTGTAGTTTTCTACTCATTCAAATACTCTTGTGCAAAGAAAAAAATGTCCCACTTAAAGAATACTGGTAGTAACATGTCTCAATATCTTGCAGAGGATTTTTTTTACATTATGATATCATATGCTAATGTCTAAGGAAAGGCAATTTAAATAAAGGCACCAAAATTGGTATATTTTTTATTTAGGTGGGTTTTTTTCAATGTCGTTTCACAACCTATATAAGACTACCACTGTAAAACGTAGCAACCGTCGCGGTAGTCAAATGACCATTTTAACGACACAACAGTCGCCAAAATGAAAATAATCTCTGGAACTCAGACGAACTGTAACAAACCTATGGAGCTATTTCACCAGAAAAACTTGATCAACACACAAGCACCTTGATCTACAGAAACACTGTGGCTGTTGGATGTTCAATCAGTTAACTGAAGTACGTTGATACAGACGTTGATACAAATTCTTGTTTACCAAAAGGCACTTGGATGTATCACCCATGGATTGGTGTCTGAAGTCTACCATGACAACGTAAGTTCCATAATACTGTGCTTCAACTTTTAATTCAACAGACTGTTGGAAAACAAGAGCTTAGCTGCTCCCCCCTTCCCATCCATCTTATTACCCTGACTAGACTACTTATTACATTGTATTCTGGTTCTGTAGGAGGCACAGGGAAGGCTGTCAAGATAGCAAAGATGCCTAAAGGCGCTAATTCAGAGGAGCTTTAGTGGACTAACTTGGATTGTTGACACATCCACTTGGTCTGAAATGGAGACCTATTACGCACTGACCAAGCAATGGTGATGGCGTGAATTGCTCTTTCTCCACCCCACCTCCCACCCACCACCTCTCTCTCTCTCTCTCTCTTCCAACATAAACAAATCTCACTTTTCTGGAGTTATATTCGTTGATTTTGCCAAAGCATTTGATACTGTTAACCATAATCTTCTCATAAAAAAACTTACATGCTACAACTTATCTTCCAATGCTCTAGGCCTTATTTCATCGTTCTTAAACAATAGGCAGCAAACAGTATATTTAAATAACAAACTATCGAATTTACTTCCAACCAAATATGGTATTCCACAGGGATCGATACTTGGACCTGTACTTTTTACATTATATGTAAATAATTTACCACTGGTCATAAAGACATCATGCGATCTATTTGCAGACGACACGACTATTGACACAGGCAATAATGACCTGACCGAAGTATGCAAAGCCCTACAGCACAACATAAATCTACTTTTAGAATGGACACACCTTAACCATTTAGTTCTACATCCTAAAAAAACTGAATTCATGTTGTTAGCAACTCGACAGAAACGGGAAAACATAAATTCTTTATCATTACCTCCAATATACATTAATGCAGACAAAATCGAACAAGTCTCAAGCCATAAGCTGTTAGGCATTACTATTGATCACAATCTTTCCTGGTCCCCACATATAAATGCCATTTCCAAAATAATTGCATCTAAAGTCTATCAGCTCAACAAGATTAAACATTTTTAAAATTTGCATACCCATAAAATATTTTTCTGCTCATTTATTCAATCTATCGTTGATTATGCATCCACACTTTGGGATTTGGCAAGTCAAAATTCACTGAAATATTTATTCAGTGTTTATAAACGTGCTGTGAAGGTAACTCTAAATAAATCGTCTTCTTTAACCAGCGAGGACTACAAGTCTGCTAACATTCTTCCTCTTAAATCCAGATTGCTTTATAACAAAGGAATTCTTATGCACAAAATTTTAAATGGTAACTCCCCACCATCGCTAACAGCTAACTTTACTATCAATGAGTTTCGACACAGCCATAAATTAGATCTTCCTCTTCCCACTATCACCCTTTATAAATCAAGCTTTGTCTACTCTGGAAGCTGGCTGTGGAATAGACTTCCTATCTCCTTGAAACATGAATCAAATTTTAAGAGGTTTAAACAAATATTTTACGATTTTCTGATGAATAACTCTAATACCTCAATATTGTCCCCTGAAATGTTTCGAAAAAGTTCGCACATATTCCCATTCCATTCTTTTCATCTAATTATTGTCTTTGTGTATTTTTCTTAAAGTTAAAACTTTATCAATTATTTTGCTTTAAATTATAACATATTTGCACACGTGCGCTACTATATCATTATATTTTATGTCAATTTTGGCTAGATATTTGACATAATTTGTGTGTGCATAACTGTATGAAGGAATGTATTTACATACAAGTATAAATGCATATCTCTCCAACATTCTCGTATACCTTTCTTTATAATTTATTTTTTATATTTATGACACTTTTGATATTGTTCTATTTTATATGTGAAATGTGATTAGATTCTCTCTCTCTCTCTCTCTCTCTCTCTCTCTCTCTCTCTCTCTCTCTCTCTCTCTCTCTCTCTCTCTCTCTCTCTCTCTCAAATTGTTCCGAGTTTATTTTTATCTTCATGTTTATATGCTTATGATACTTTGTGTATGGAGGGGTGGGGGGAGGTGTGTGTGTGTGTG
>CM065709.1:28344696-28352196 GCA_017654935.2 Phymorhynchus buccinoides | reverse complement strand
TCAATGAATGAATTTATTTGCTAAGGCTTTCGCCCTTTTAATAATTGCAAAGGTTGGGAATCAAAGATGTATGGGGTAAATAACAAAAACTTTTATCTTTGAAATGGGCGCAAAACAATCGAATGAGCAGCTTAGGACGCACATTTCACCGCCAGGGGGCAATCAAACCAGTAGGGGCTTAGCGCGTGATATTCTTAGTTGGGGTAGTGAGAGAGAGAGAGAGAGAGAGAGAGAGAGAGAGAGAGAGAGAGAGAGAGAGAGAGAGAGAGAGAGAGGGTGGGGGACTCAACTCCCTCTCTCCCTCTCTCACGTGCTAAGCCCCCACTGGTTTGATTGCCCCCTGGCGGTGAAATGAGCGTCCCAAGTTGACCATTACCATGACATGGAAGCCCATGTCTCTTAGTGCCTTTGCGTCGTGAATGTCCCGTGCTGCAGATGACAGAAGCACCAGCTCAGCAATAGACATTTAGTGTTCAAGTGCAGAAGTCTTGAAAGACAGGCATGCGAGAGAGAGAGAGAGAGAGAGAGAGAGAGAGAGAGAGAGAGAGAGAGAGAGAGAGGAGAGGGAGAGAGAGAGAGAGAGAGGGGGAGAGAGAGAGAAAAGAGAGAGAGAGAGAGAGAGAGAGAGAGAGAGAGAGAGAGAGAGAGAGAGAGAGAGAAGAGAGAGAGAGAGAGGGAGGGGAGAGAGAGAGAGAGAGAGAGAGAGAGAGAGAGAGAGGGGGGGGGGGGGTAGGTAGGTAGAACAACCTTTATTTTAAAACAATAAAAGTATTGGTCTTAAGATAAATGAAGAAAACAATCGAAAGAAGCACAAAAGTTGGGCGAAAAAGACTCAGGCAATTTCTGCAATTTCTGATATGCTCCTAGGATTTGACCCACAAATTATCAGATTATCTCTCCACCACACTCTTACCTTACATAACACTCTTACCTTGTATTCGATCTCGGTTTCTCTCTATTCTTACATCATTTTGGATAAATATACTGGGTCGAAATACTCGATTGGGAGGCATATGCTCGCAAGACAGATGCTCACAAGACACTTGCTCACAAGACAATTGACAAATGCTCACAACTGTAACGAAAAAGACGACCAATGCTCACAACACATTTCATTACATGCAATGTTTGTTATATGAAAACGATAAGCATACACACTTTCAATCATGATTCCCACCCCCGTTTCCCTCTCATACAGAATCTCCCCTCTATCTCTCTGTGTCTGTCTCTGTCTCCAATTCTCTCTCTGTCTCTCTCTGTCTCTCTCTGTCTCTCTCTCTCTCTCTCTCTCTCTCTCTCTCTCTCTCTCTCTCTCTCTCTCTCTCTCTCTCTCTCTCTCTCTCTCTCTCTCTCTCTCTCTCTCTCTCTCTCTCTCTCTCTCTCTCTCTCTCTCTTAGTCGTTTCTTTATGACTCTTAAACTAGGGTGCATGCTGCCGAGCACATGACACGATACCGATTGAACGGAGGGACCTATGACGCTCACATTTTGCATACGGATAGGTACGAAGAATATATCGGCCAAATTAAAAAAATGAAGGTAATAGGTCAAAGGTCAAGGTCACTGGGTCCACAAATGCTGCCGAGCACCTGGCACTATAACGTTTGAACGGAGGGACCTAGGAGGCTGACATTTTGCCAAGTTCGAAGTGGAAGGTCATAGGTCAAGGTCACTGGAGCCGAAAATGCTGCCAATCTTCTGGCACGATAATGCTTGAACGAAGGATTCTAGGATGCCCAAATGTGCCATGCTGATAGGTACTTGGGGTATCTAAGCCAATCTAAAAAAATGTGGGTCATATGTCAAAGGTCAAGGTCACTGATTGTTTTAGTGTACTCCTCCCCCGACCTCTCCTCTTTCTGTGCTACCCATCCCCTTTCACTCCCTCTGTGAGTGCAGGCCTAAGTGGCTGTGAATGCATGCTGTTTTGTGATTCCAGTCATTTGTAGCTTTTAAACAATTATTATTTGGTTATTTCAGGATGTTCTTATGTGATATGTTTTACATTACTCTATCCTATCTGATGTTTTTATGTGATATGTTCTACTTCACTTTATTCGTTCTCTTTGTATGTGATTGGATATTATAATTAGGCCTATATGGGATGTACACTGCAGTTGTCATAGTTGTATTGTCATGTTGCATGTTACTATAAAGTTCTACATGTTGGTTTATTTAATCATGTTTTAAATGTACGTGTTTTTTTATGCCATGCCACATCATAATTTATCATAATGAAATAATAAAGTAGTCTGGAGTCTTCAGTCTTCATTATTCAGTTTCCTGCCGCCACGCCTTCCATTCTGATATCACATACACACACACACACACACACACACACACACACACACACACACACACACACACACACTCTCTCTCTCTCTCTCTCTCTCTCTCTCTCTCTCTCTCACACACACACACACACACACATACACACACACTCTCTCTCTCTCTCACGCACACACACACACACACTCTCTCACACACACACACACACACACACACACACACACACACACACACACACACACACTTACACACACACACACACTTACACACACACACACTCACACACACACACACACAACACACACACACGCACACGCACGCACACACACACACACACACACACACACACACACACACACTCAAACACACACACACATGACACACACACACACACACACACACAGTTCACACACACACACACACACACACACACACACACACACACACACACACACACACACACACACACACACACACACACACACACAACACACACACACATACACACACACACCAATCGACACAACACATTCATTACTTACTGCAAACATGAATATGATTAGCAACGTCAGTACAAAGGTCAATTGGTACACATCGAAAACCTATGAGAGAAGACATACAGACATACAGTTAAGGGAGACATACAGACAGGCATGCGGAGAGAGAGATGAGAGAGAGAGAGAGAGAGAGAGAGAGAGAGAGAGAGAGAGAGAGAGAGAGAGAGAGAGAGAGAGAGAGAGAGAGAGGGGGGGGGGGTCCTATGAAATTCATGTATTCACTCTTTGTGAAACGATCCGTCGGCGTTCGCTGTTGGACACACTGAAGAGACCCTTGAGATGATTAGCCTCAGCACGGTTTCAAACGTTGGCTCATTTTGCTATGGTCAGGCTGCCGAAGCGTACGCATCGAACAATGCCAAACAAAGCAAGTCAAGCACAAAAAAAAGAAGAGTAGAGATTTTCTCCTCTTCGCCTACACGCTACTACTACAGAGAGAAAGAAGGACGGAAGAGCAGTGCTACAAGCCTGCTACCGAGCCGCCTCCACCGTCTACGTCTACGAGAGAGAAAAGAAAGGGGAACAGCTTTCCACCACTGGCAGTGGTCACCCCAGTGGCAGTGGTCAGTGGTCTTGTACCATTACACGTCGCCTCAAAGGCCTTCCCGTCTACAGTAAGAAAGAGACAACGCCCCAAAACAACTCACCACTTCACTTCCGAGGGCCCTTTCCTCCACCTCGCATTCTAAAAACTGAGTTAAGTACTAAATTCTCGAATCAGAATTCGAGTCCCGAGCTCGTCCGGGCCGTTTCATTATAACATAAATAAATCGCGTTGTTCCTTTCGGCCTGGGAAGGCTTTACTTAGTCATATTTTTGATTATCTTAATTTTTTCAACAAACATTTTGTTCCCACCCTTATCATTTCTACCCATGTTCTTTTGTTTCTTCATGTTTGTGTTTGGAATGTAAATAGTGTGCATAGCAGGCACCGTCATGAGCGAAGGAAACTCGAGTTTAGGGGGGGAGGGGGAGGGGGGAGTCAACAACAGCCTACTCTCAGAAGAAAGTATGGAGTCATTCGCTGACTCCAACTCAAACTCGCCGATTTCTTTCATAGAAGTACAATGCGAAAAGAAAGACACACCATCTTCTGGAAGCTCTCTTCCAACAAGAATGGCTAGCACACCACGCACTCCATTTAGAATGTGACTCAGAGGGTCGAAATCCCCACAAAACACAGAATCTCCATTGTCCCCCGGAGGGAAAAGAACCAGGGAAGATCTCTGCTCCACGGAGAGAGAAAATTCCGAGCCGGCCCCTCAACCAGGCCAATCCGACTCCCAAAAAGAAAGAAAGAGCTCTAGCTCTAGCCCACTTACTCAATCGCAAGCGCATGAAAGGGGCGTCACCTATGCCCGCCCCCCAACCAATACCTTGCATGAAGACATCATCACACCAGAAAACGATCAGCTCACTGATGTAACATCTATTTGGGGTCCACACACACCCTCACAAAACACCCAACATCAACCAAGGCCTCAGCCAAAATCAACAAACACAAGACCTAGCTCATCATACCAAAGAAGGACAGATAACTCCCAAGATCACCCAAAGCCGACGTTCCTTAAGTTTCCGGTGATAGTGGAAGACATGGGCGCAGGCCCACCCACTATCAAAGGCCTCGGGCCCATCACGGGCATGAAAATGTGGCGTAGTGCCATCGGTGACATTATGAGCCAGAGACCCCTGGCCGGCGGCCGCCTGTTGATCGGCTGCCAATCAGCTAATCAGCAGAACAAACTAGTCAAGTTGACAGAAATTTCAACAATCCCAATCAAATGTTTTGTCCCTACCGCAACAACAAAAGGGGTAGTCAAACCCATACCCCTCGAATAAAACGAAACAGAACTACTTGCACTCATTGAGGATGCTAAGAGCATCCTCCGTTTAAACAACAGGGACGGATCAAAATCGAAAGCCCTAAAAGTTCCTTTCAACAAACCTACACTTCCATCTTCCATTAGAATTTGCGCACAAGAATTCCAGGTGCATCCTTTCGTGGCCCCCGTCCGTCGTTGTAGGAAGTGTGCTCGATTCGGCCACACCATCGACCAGTGCAGGACAAAAAAGGAGTCCTGCACCGAATGTGCCGGATCGGGCCACTCCTCCAAAAACTGTCCCAACACAGCTAAATGCATTAATTGTGGGGGACCGCACTCCGCCACATACAACGGTTGTCAACAATATAAACTTCGACTTTGTGCCAATAAGATCAGGGCCGAAGTCTTCATTCCATATTCTGAGGCCATACGCCGGGCCAAAGTGGCCCTGGAAACCGAACAAAAAGAACACGAAAACATCCCTCTTTCCCCTCCACCTCAACTTGATCCCTTGTGTCTCATCGAGGAACGGCAGGACATAAAATACGCCGATGCCGTCAAAAACAGGGTCTCAAACTTCAAAAAACCCACTCATGCGCCCAGTTTAAAGGGTAACCAAACAAGACACAACCAAAACCAAGCACAACAAGCCCCCCAGAACAGTGTGCTAAATCAAACTTCTCAGTTTAATGAACCAGATACCGCAACAGAAACGAACAACAATACAAACAGTAACAACAACAACAGGACCCCCCCCAGAAATCCCCCCATAACAAGAAACCCCGAACCAGACTTCTCAGTGCTCAAGAAAGAGCACTGAGACTAAAAGCAGCTGCTGCCAGAACAACATTAACCAAACTAGCTTCGCAAAAAAGAATGGAAGAACTAGTTTCCCAACAAATTAAACAACAGACAGCCCACATGATGTCAGAAATGACTAAACACATGAACACAATGATCACAAACCTCACTGACAAACTGACCAATAACAAACAAACAGACACACAAACTAACACAGTTACTCCCCCTCAGCTACAAAGCCCTACTGTAATAGAAATAGAGAACATCAATTCCATCACCAAACAAAAAACAAACCAAAGTACAACAGAAACAATAATAACCCAAGTTTTAGTACAGGTAGCGAAAGCATGCACAGCAAATCAGCCTAGCCTTTTGTTGGCAGGACTGGTGTCCCTTTTCCCCTCCTCGAGTGGCCACCCCCCTGTCCCCATCGGACCCTCGAGCAATCTTATGCGATTAGCCGAGTTGGCCTGGGCTCGGCTGGAGGGGAGGGAACCAAACTTAAACCTAGATCGGGATCACAGTCCTCAAAGAGACAGGGCTCTGGTAAACAATGATGGCTCACCCAATACAACCAAAACCCTCACAATTAACTCCCCCTTTTTCATTCAAACACGCAGGAAAATTTAACATTTTACAATGGAATTGCCGAGCCATCAAAAGAACAGGCGACCACTTAATTCATTTCCTATCAACCAATCCTATGATATACCACATCATTTGCATACAATCATCATATAGTAAAAAGCCAAGTGTCTGTGTGTGTGTCAAGTCAAGTCAAGTCAAGTCAAAATGTGTCTGTGTGTGTGTGTGTGTGTGTGTGTGTGTGTGTGTGTGAGTGTGTGTGTGTGTGTGTCTGTCTGAAACACGAAACGGGCCTTATAACTCCGCCGTTTTTCGACCGAATCGCTTCAAATTTGCTGTGAGCCCTGACGGGGCGATGGCAACGGCAACCGAGGCGGCCGTGTCATTTGCGCGGTTTGGCAAATGCGCGAAACGCGTATCCGCCGGCCTCTCGGCGCCCGTATCTCCGGTATTGCTGGACGGATTGCCTTCGAATTTGGTATGTGCATGACCGGGGACGGTGACTATCAATGTGCCAAACCGGAAGTGAATCGATTACTTAAGCACATAACAGCAGCATGATGCAAAATGGGCCTTATAACTCCGCCGTTTTTCGACCGAATCGCGTTAAATTTGCTGTCAGGCTTGCTGTGGCCGGGGCAAAGCCTGGCACCAAATGTGAAGAACATCGGGAGAGCGCGTCACTCTCAGAGCAGCGCCAACGGGAAACGGGGCCTTATAACTCCGCCGTTTCTTAACCGAATCGCTTCAAATTTGTTGTACTCAGCGTTACCACTACTTGGCGTTACCGTTACTAGGCGTTACCGTTACTAGTGAGAGCACATCACTCTCAGAGCAGCACCAACGGGAAACAGGGCCTTATAACTCCGCCTTTTCTTAACCGAATCGCTTCAAATTTGCTGTACTCAGCGTTACCAGTACTTGGCGTTACCGTTACTAGGCGTTACCATTACTCGGGAGAGCGCGTCACTCTCAGAGCAGCACCAATGGGAAACGGGGCCTTATAACTCCGCCGTTTCTTAACCGAATCGCTTCAAATTGGCTGTACTCAGCATTACCAGTACTTGGCGTTACCGTTACTAGGCGTTACCGTTACTAGGCGTTACTGCTACTCGGCGTTGCGCTAGTTAAATACTAAATGTTCCGAGCTCCCACGCATCCAGGGATATCACTACCCCCCCTCAGTTAGCAATTCCGAACACAAAGTATATACATCTACTTATGTCCATCAACAAATTCAACACAAACATATTCAAAGCCCGAAGCAAAACATCACTGGCACCCGATACTCTAATACTATTCAAACTAAAATAAATGGAAAATTAACTAACATTGTAAATATTTATTATCCTAAAAATGACAGTGTTCCTGAACAAACCGATTGGCTTG
Organism: Phymorhynchus buccinoides; assembly: GCA_017654935.2. Taxonomy (NCBI): domain Eukaryota; kingdom Metazoa; phylum Mollusca; class Gastropoda; order Neogastropoda; family Raphitomidae; genus Phymorhynchus; species Phymorhynchus buccinoides. The sequence continues at coordinate 28,344,753 of CM065709.1, read as the reverse complement.
TCTCCCTTCCCGATACAGTCTCCTGGGTAGTGGTGGAGGACTTTAACGCCCGCCACC
>CM065709.1:28340766-28344196 GCA_017654935.2 Phymorhynchus buccinoides | reverse complement strand
TGGGTTGCTGGAAGGCCTCTTCGAACTTGGGCAGGAAGATTCCGAAGGTGTAGGTGATCCCGTCCACGATGATGTTAGCCAACAGGGAGGCACCCACAATCACCCAACCCCACCCTCCATCCGGGGGCTTGGGCAGAACGACCTCCAGGGTGCCCTCCCCTTCCCCTTCTTCTTCTTGGATCATGGGAGTTCCGTCCCCTGCTTTCTTCTTGCTGTCTTCCTCTACTAGCCCCGCGGAGGCCGCCATCTTGATGTCGTCACGATTTATGGTCGTTGTCGTCGTTATAGTTGTTGAAGGGGAAGAGGAAGAAGAAGAAGAAAGATGGTGGTGATGGTGGTGGTGGTTTTTGCAGATTGTTAAATTCTTTTGGGGTGAGTTATTTTCACTTCATTTATTTATGGATTACTGTTGTCGGTTGTTGTGAAATAATTGTCTTCAAAACGTGGAGTCTAAACCATGGTTAGGAATAATTAATCTGGTGATGTAGATCTCTATTGATTTTGTACTTTTGAACACACAGAGACAGGTGCCTGCCTCTAGCTCTCTCTCTCTCTCACTTGCTGCTTTTTCTCAGTTAAAGATATAGAACACAGGAGTTGAAACCTAAACCACAGAGAAAAGATCAGATCTGATATATCTGTCTATGTGTCGATGATCTTCTATTAAACGTTTCAGCCGCAATCACGATTGTTGCAGAAATAAAGTCAACCGCTTCCTGATTTTTCTTCTTCGTTTTTATTTCTCTCTTCTTTCTTTCACAGAATCATCTAATCACACCACGAAGACAGTTTCCCTTTAAAGAGGCATACACGTCACAATATTAAAAAGAAAATATACAAAAAAATCGTTCATAAAAATATCACAGCTGACTGGAATAACACTAAAGGTCACTAAGTATATGAGTGGAGAATTTATTTATTTTTATAAATATTGGTGTTCATGCATAAGAAAACATCACTTTTGATTATGATTTCACTTTTTTTTAGGCATAGACTTCCTTGCGCAACTTTTTCCAGACCCAATTCTCTCTTCGCTTTTGAAAATGATCACGATATATATAAAATAATATAAAATAAAATAAAATATAAAAAGTAAATGTGTAAATAAATTATACTTATGCAGCTTTTCAGTTCTAATTTGACTTCCTTTTTTGTTTGTTTGTGGCCCAAGCCACAAACCTATAACTCACTTTGTCGGTCTGTCGGTCTGTCGGTCTGTTGGTCGGTCGGTCGGTTGGTCGGTCGGTCCAAAATTGTCGCACATATTGTCGCGTGCCACAAACGATTGCGAATCCGCGCTTGTTATTTTAAAGCTACAGCGTAAGCAATAAAAACGCAAAATTCACAAGAGGCCAACAAAATGAATCACAAAGCTTGGTAATAAAAAATCAAAAAAAATCAAAAAAAAATCAATGTATTAAAAAACCAAGCGCGGATTCGCAATCGCTTGTGGCACGCTTTTCTTTCTCTTTTACAATATTTGATCAAAGAAACCACAAACACCAGTAACTGTGTATACTTTTTGAAGGTAGCTCTGTGCTGTGAAAAGAATAACATAAAAATAAAAGATTGTGCTGGTTTACTTTTTGTCCCAATGGGGGACAGACAGTGTATGAGCATGGTACATAGAGAGATCTCTTTAGAATTATGGAATTCTCGTCAGTATGTATAATTCTTTTACAATATGTGCGACAATTTTGGACCGACCGACCAACAAAGTGAGTTATAGGTTGTGCCACAAACAAAAACAATTGGCTCCAAAACTCGAGTTCTAATGTTAGTTCCTTTCTAAGTAAGACCGGGTTCGCGTTACTAAGACGCGTAAGTTCGGTACGGAAACCCCCAAATAAGTGGAAGAAAGAAGGATAAAAGTCTACGCATATAGGGGAAATTCGGACACGTGCGCAAATATGTTCCCTTCTTTGTTTCACTTATTTATGGATTGCGCACGGGTTTCCTGCATGGAATATCCGCTTATGTGTGTACACGGCCTAACTGTATAACACAAGATAACACTTGCATACAAAGTAACGCTTGAAGCGTCCTGTTCTTTACACAAGTTTCAGTTTCCTTGCCTCAAGTTGTAGAAACCAAAAACAAAAAGAGAAAATTAAGCTGAAAAAACAACCACCAAATAATCCACTCCAAGTCACAGTAATACTCGCACTAATACTACGATAATGATAATAGGGGAAGACGGGGTAAAAAGCGCATGGGCGGGTAAGTAGCCCACCCCAATTATCTCATGAAATAAATAAAATTTCAGTCAAATTTGCCCATGAGACGAATGCTAGACATTAACGCTCGTCTCATGGGCAAAATGAGACTGAAATTGGCTTTATTTCATGAGATAATTGGGGTGGGCTTCTTACCCGCCCATGCGCTTTTTACCCCGTCTTCCCCTAATGAAAACTCGGTCCACAATGACTAAGCCAAAATAGTTCGATCCACCAAACAGCCGCGATATTAATCTACTTACGACTTCCGAGCCTTCCTGATCCTACACGAGACGAGTCTACTACGCCAAGACTCCCACTGATTTTACTACAGCGTCTCCCTCTCAACCCGACCCTTTCCCCCAGACCAACGTTGAGGAACCTAATACCAGGTGTACCCGCTACATCGAAGACTACATCTTTTGTATCCCCCCCATCATCCTCATGTCTCTTTCATATTCTGAATGTAAAAAAAAAATGGCTTCTCGTTTTAGTCCCCAAGCCGAAGAGTCCCCGAGCCGAAGGTTCGGGGAGCTATTGTTTTTGTCTGGTCCGTCCGTCCGGTGTCCGTCCGTCCGTCCGGCGTGCCTCCGTCCGTCCGGCTATTCGTCCGTTTTTCTCAAAAACTATTCAGTCTATCATCATCAAATTTGGTATACTAGTTTGCCAAGATGCAAGCTATCCACTGATGTATTTAGTTTTACATTAAGGTCAAGGTCGCGCCAGTTACGGGGTTCAAACCCCGAAACACATAATCGCTAATATCTCGCGCAGTTTTGCATGTATTTTAATGCAGTTTTTTTCCACAGCATTTCTTGATGAATGGTCTATAACACAGTTGTCATGAATGTTTCTGTGCGCGCGTGTGCGCATGATCGCGCGCGCTCAAATCACGGGTCCGATCCCCAAGGCTATATATAAAAAAAACTATTCAGTTACGTGCTGTTTTGATGCGTTTTTATGTAGTTACGTGCTGTTTGGATGCGTTTTTAGCCGACACATTCCGATTTTGGAGTACCTCGGCGATGCTGCGAGAGGACTTTGCAGCCGCTCGGCGTTGCACTTGTTCCATTTTATTGTTTATTTTCTGTGCTTTGTGTATATCACAAAGTTCGGATTTATCTTTTTTCTTATTTTCATTGGTTTCCTGACGTATATTCACGAAGGATTTGAAATGTACCTATCTTTATCAAATTGTATTTGATAATGCTTAG
>CM065709.1:28303266-28305766 GCA_017654935.2 Phymorhynchus buccinoides | reverse complement strand
AACTTAAGTTTTCAAAAAGGTTATTCCATTTACTAACGGCAGATGGAGAGGTATTATTTTCATTCAAAATATTTTGCACAAATTTGTTTCCTCTTTTAATACAAAACCAGGCTTTTTGGTCTAGGAGTTTATATCTGTTAATCAACACTATGTTAGTTTTTTTGCAATAGTTACGGACTGCGTTTAAAATACCTTCATACAAAAGAAAATTTGTTCTTATACCTTGGTATTTATCTAAAAATTCATAATATGTCATCAAATTGCCATCATCATTTATTAAATGTGTAATCAGAAAAATACCATGATCACACCAATCCTGTATACAAACCACTTTTCTGTCCCTTAAAATATTAACATTATAATGAATACATTCTGCCATAAATTCATGTACAGAGGTGGGACTGCATTTCAAACACAATTTCTTATAATGCTTCATAACGTCTTTCCAGAATGGATTATTAATATCTGTCATAACAACATTTGAATATTCAGCTCCAAGATTATTTACCTTATCCAGTTTGGGATACATGTTAATTATAAATTCTCTCCATTCAGACTCACACATTAACCTTTTCAACCAACATATCTTCATGGCAGATATAAAATTTCTAATATTTAACATTCTGAGTCCGCCTTCGCAGTACTGCTTTTGAACTACAGACTTTTTAATTTTGCTTCGCATGCCGTTCCATAAAAAATGTATACAGTTCCTTTTCTAAAGTAACAATAAAATCTTCTGGGGGATCCGGCAAATTAATCAACAAATGAACAATTTTGGAAAACGCCAAAGTTTTAATGACTGCAATTTTCCCAAAAGGGGTTATATTTCTTTTCTTCCAGAAAGATAGGACCCTTCTTATTGCGAAAAGCTTATCCTCAAAATTTATCTGTACAATGATATTGGTATTTGTGGAAAATGTAATGCCTAATACCTTAAAAGTACCTGGGTCCCACACAAAGTTTTTGTCCCTCATATATTTAATTCCACAGTTTTTCCTACTACCTAACCATATAACTTGGGATTTTTCAAAATTGATTTTTAAGCCAGAAATTTGAGAAAATTTTGTAAGGACAAATACTGCCTCATTAAATGATCGTTCAGAACCATCTAAACATAAACTAGTGTCGTCTGCAAATTGTGACAACAGAGTTTCTTTGTCATTGATTCTTATCCCCTTAATTTGCTCATTAGAGCGAATCATTAGGGACAAAATCTCAGCACAAATTAGGTATAAGTACGGAGAGGCGGGGTCCCCCTGCCTAACTCCTCTCTCTATTGAAAACCATTGAGAGTACTGTCCGTTTACTGAGATACATGTAGAAATTTGTGAATAAAATGTTTTAACCCATTGAATCAAATCTGGTCCAAACTTGAAAAATTTAAGACATTTATGCAGGAAAGACCAAGAGACGCTATCAAACGCCTTCTCAAAATCAATTAAAAAGAACATTCCTGTAATATTTTTGTTTTCAGTGTATAACAGCATGTCATACATCATTCTTATATTTTCCCCTATAAATCTACCCTTCAAAAATCCTCTTTGACTTTCATGAATAATGTTTGGAAGAACACTCTTTAGACGATTAGCTATACAAGCAGAAGCAATTTTGTATGTGGTATTCAACAGAGAGATAGGGCGCCAATTTTTAATAAATCTTTTAGGTTTACCTTCTTTAGGAATACATACTATAGTTCCTTGTCGTTGCGTAATTGACAACTGACTTTTTACAAAACCTTCATTTATTGAGCGAACAAGGAAAACACCAATATCAACAAAGAAAAACTTTAAAAATTCTACAGTAAACCCATCGGGCCCAGGGCTTTTAAAGTTCTTCATGTGTTTCAGCGCAGTTGCTGCCTCTTTAAGTGTGACCAAACCCTCTATTGATTCTCTCTCCTCATCAGATAACACTGGCGCATCAGGAAGTTCTCCACAGACATTTATATCAGATACATCTCTAAAACTGTAAAGATTTTTATAAAAGTTTTTAATCTCAGCAAGGATACTTTTTTGGTCTGAGATGACTGATCCATCTTCTTTTTCTAGAAAGGGAATAGATTTGTCAAGAAAGTTTCGGTTTTCCAGATAACAAAAATATTTATTAATTTTTTCACCCTGATTTAACCAGCGAGCCCTCGAACGCATTGCCATACCTTCAATTCTGTGTTCCCTGATTTCAAGCAATTCAGTTTTTAAGTTTTCTAAGTGAGGAATGTCTTCCTCATGCAAATTCAGTTCAAAACTCTTTATTTCTGCTTCAAGCTCATGTTCCCGTAGAGTGCTAATCTTTTTCTTATAGGTGCCATACGAGATTGTTTTGCCTCTGATTTCCAGCATCAAAGTTTCAAAGAAAAGCTGATCATCAATCTGAAAACACAAGCTTTCATTATTAATTTTATCAATGTTATCTATATTGTAAACAGGTAGTGAATATTGCTTTTTAACGTCGCTAATGACTCTTTTTATTTCAGTGATATATTGTTTATCTTTCAACAGAC
>CM065709.1:28285766-28290766 GCA_017654935.2 Phymorhynchus buccinoides | reverse complement strand
AACATCGCATCTGGTATTCACACACTCAACAACAAAAAAGGTCTCACTACACTAATATTATTATATAATATTATGCCAGTGATTCTTTCACATTACTTTACGCACTGCAGAGAATTATCGGAATGAAAAAGGTCCAAACCACGAGTTATCAGAGTTATCAGACCACCACATCCAGTTTTGTTTGGAAACGTGTAGCTAGGCCTAGGGCCCCCTCCCCCCGAAGCATAGGCGCTTGATTATAATATTATATCGTATCCGCTCGATCTCTCGAGGATTCTTCTTCTTCTTCTTCTTCCAGTTGGGGGATGTTTATCCTGCCCCGCGCTCGCCGATCTTCATTTAAACCATTAACCCTTTCACTGTCAGCCATATTTCAGCCCACAATTCCCATTGAATTTACCTGGGTAGAGAACAAAATCCATCTGCAGTATTTGGGGATTGTTCTGTGACATAGGACTAGTAAAATAAGGTGTATCCTTACTTCCCAAAACTAAGACAATAGGTCTTTGGAAAATAGACCCCAATTTGATGCCTTTCAGTGACATAGGTGTTAAATCACTGTGGTGCTAAAATGCGACTTTGGCGGTGAAAGGGTTAACAGCGCACATGATGCGTGCTACGTGAATTCGTGCCATCCGTTCCACCGGCACACACCACACGGCCTACTCGTACCGAATAGTGGGATGGGCTTTATTTAACGTGCGCGCAAAATCTTGCGCATGCGTTCGCAACACGGGACCTCGGTTTTTGAAAATGTCTCATCCGAAGGACGTTTCGTTTTCCCTCAACCGATGACATCAGGTACCCATTTACGCCTGTGGGTGGGTGGAGTGAGGAACATAGGAGTAAAGTGCCTTTCCCAAGGAGACACCACTGGGTTCGAACCCGGCTGCGCACTCGCAAACCTGACGGATTACGAACTCGGACTTACCGACTGAGCTACAGCGGCTCCTGTGATTATCTAGTCACTAAAAATAGTCTTAATAATCAGGAAGAATGCAGCGAGAGCTAATAATTATGCGGACTCGTTTCGCGAAGTAAACAACACACAGACACACATAGGCTAGGCCTACCTTTTTCTGAGTTCTCCTCTTTTTTTGGTGCTGTTTTGGCAAAACACCTCCTGAACGATTTGCTACTAGTACTAGGCTAAGGCTAGGCTAACACATACCCAAACCATCCACTTGCAATTGCAAAAGACAAAACAATCCAGCGATCTTATTATAACTACACACTGAGAGATCACACACTTCCTTAAATCATAATCATCATTCTGACTCTGACTCCCTCGCTGTGTTCTTCTTCTCAGTCGAGCGAAACATTACTAGTATTCACAACAGCTGACTCCCGACAACAAAGCTTCCCCCTCTCCTCTCTTCTGTGTGACCTCGTGAAATTTGCATGCAGAGGTCATTAGACCGCGTGCCGTGAACCGAAAGGTCGAGGTCATTTTGTTGTGGTGCGCGCGCGCGTGCCCTCGCTTTGCACAGAAAGCGATCGTTGGTCTACTTTGAAGCTGGAGTGAATGAGTTGCTCGCGAGTTATAATATAGACATCAACAAAAGTTAAGGATTAGTTACTCAGATTTAATATCTTTCCTGGTGTTGCACTGCCTCCGGGCATTGCCTCCGGGATCGTTCCTACCATCTTTATAATCTACTAATGTCCCATATATGTGTCTGTTCCAGACCGGAGGATGTTAAGCAGATTTCATAAGAATCAGCTTCTCAATTTTTTGGTATTGATTAATTACTGTAAAAACACCAGGACTTTCCTGGTATTGCAGTACCTCCAGGATCGTTCCACTATCTATGTATAATTTAATTCATTTTAAAAAGTGACGCCTGTCCCTCGCGAGGCTCCAGGCGCCATTACAAAGATAAAAACCAACAGGTTTAAGAAAGAAGAGAAAGGAGACATACAAGATTAAAACATAAAAAAGAACTTTGACATCGTAAGAACAAGATATCATTAGAAAACATTAAAATTAATACATGCGGGGAACATATACCCCCAGCCCCTCCACTCTCTCACCACCCCCTTCCCCTCCCCCCTCCCCTCACCCCGCGCTGTCTCCCCCCCTAAAAAAAACACAACAGCAAAACACACCCTCCACTCTCTCTCGCGCCTTCTCACTCACACACACACACACGCACGCACTCACCTACACACACGCAATCACACACACACCGTTTGGAATAAGACATATCAGCAGGTTGACGGTTGATACACGTCAGATTAATCATGGTTAAAATAGGTATGGAATAAGAAGGTCTTCATGCCTGATTTAAAAGCGTTAAACGTTTGTGCATTACGAAGGGCTAAAGGTAACGAATTAAAAAACAGTAGGGCCAGCAAAAGAAAAAAGAACGCTTGCCATATGTCTTTACTAATGTCACACACGTACCTGGTTCCTGGTCGGAAGAGGACGTCAAACAGACCTTCATTAAGAATCAGCTCGAAAATAGGTGTTCTTGTTGTTGTTGTTTTTGTTCCAGAGAAAAAGAAAGAAAAAGGTTACGATTTGCAAGCACTAATTCCATTGTGTAATAATAATTGTATAATACCAGCCGTGGATCTGATTGTAACAGTAGCTAAGTTTGGCTGTGTGTCAGTCACTACAGCTAATGCTTAGGTGAATGATTACTGAGGCAAACCAGAGGTGTATGGTCGGGCAAAAACAAGTAACAAGGTATATATATGTTACGCCCAATCCATGAAATTGCATGGCAAAATGGTTTGCCCAGTTCGTGAAAATAGCCAATTTATAACTTGCAGTTGAAAAAAGCAATATGAATGAAAAACAATTTCCGTTCATTAGCACACATAGATCAAGACTTGGTCCAAACGAATGAGAAATCTCATCTGTAGATGAGTTAAAAAATTATTTTATTCAGACTTAATTTGAAAACACGTTTGCTTCGAACATGTGGCTCAGGCATGCGCCCCAGCTTAGCATCTGTTCGAGTGGGGGGGGGGGGGGGGGGGGGGGGGGCAGTATAGGGGTGCACAGCAATGTAGAAAAGTGTGATACCAGAAATGAATTTTTTTTAAATGGTGCTTTACGTCCTCTCGGTCTGGAACAGACACATATGGGACATTTGTAAATACAAAGATGGTGGGAACAATACTGGAGGCAATGTAACTCCAGTAAAGTCCCGATTTTTTTAGCAATACAGATAGGTGTAGCGGTAACCACGCCTCGGTTAAACCTCATCGGCTATGGTACCGCCACAAGCTAAAAGAAAATAGACAATAGAGTGGGTATAAAGCTTAAGTGTGATACCATTGAATCAACCCTGTGTGAATGGGGATTCAAAAATGTGACATACATTGTCCATTTCATAAATTGGGCAAAGCATTTTTGCCCATTTCATGAAATAGGCAATTTCATGGATTGGGCGTAGCACACACAGTAATCTTGAGTGCGTCTTATAAAACAGTTAACACGGGGAACAGTATGTAAATTAGACTAAGCTCCCAAAACGGCCCCATTGGCCACTGCAACTAGGGTTACTAACGCCCTTGCCAGCAAGAGTTACAGACCTAGTGACGCACCACGATTAAGTCCCTTGGGGTTTTTTCTGGGTTGCTGTGACCCCCACACAAATGTCCCCATATTCAAATTGAGGCTGCTCTTTAAAACTGATGTGTCGGTTTGAATTTGGGGCCATTTATATGGGAGTCAGACTTGGTCAAAACAAGATTTATTTCCAGTTATATTAAGAGGGAAAACACGTGAAACACGTGATTTTGACACGTGATCTGGTGGATGTTTAAGCCCTTGTTGGCCAGCATCCAAAACTATGTCCCTTATGATCTTTTATGATCAGGAGGACGTAAAACTTTAAATTTCCGTATCCAAAAGGGCATTCACTCTTGCAAAAGGCAGCCATTCAGTGGCCTCAAATTAGGGTTATTGGCGAGAGTTACTCCCCTTGTTTGGTCAGTACTCAAGCATCTTCCCCGCCACTCACCAAGGGCATTCACTCTTGCAAAAGGTGGTCGTTGCAGTGGCCAATAAGAGGCAGATTCCCCCCTCACCCCACCCACACCCAGCGTTACATTATTCTGTATTGTTAAAAATTCGGGACTTTACTGGTGTTGCACTGCCTCCGAGCGTTGCCTCCAGGATCGTTCCCACCATCTTTATGTCTACTCATGTCCCTTATGTGTCTGTTCAAGACCGGAGGACGTTAAGCAGAATTTCATTCACCCCACCCACACCCCCACACCCCTACTCAACGTGTAGAGTGGCACAGTGGTATCGCGTTCGCTTCGTGTCAAGTAAACCCGAGTTCGAACCTGGGTACAGGGGATTTTTTTCTCTCACTTCTGCACTAGGCCTTAACGGTCTGAACGGTCTTTCGGATGAACGTAAACCGGAGTGTGCCCATGCACTTCGCATGAGAACGAAAAACCGATTTGGTCCCGTGTGCCCAGTGCACAAAAATCGCATGCAAAAAAAACAAAAAAAAATTGGGTGGCATACGCGCTCTCCAAGCAGCCCGAATTTTCACAGTGGTGACAACGAAAATACCTAATACCTAATACCTAAACGTCATTGGGTAGTTAGGTCTAATTTACATTCCACTCCTCTACCCGTGTTGCCGGACTGCTTCAGACACACTCATGATCATTACACGCCTACAGGTGTTCAGGTGGAATTATGGTCCTTCATAGCTCTTGCTGACACCAGGTGCCGTTGCTCCTTTAGTTCCTTAGCAACGGCAAACTCATTCCCTGTTTCTCTTTTGTCTCTGTCTCTCCGTCTCTGTCTGTCTCCCCTCTTTATTCATGATCGAATTTTTGTCATTCAGTCTGTGTTCATACTCTTGTCTGAACAAAATTAAAGGAGTGGTTAAGACGTTCGCCTGCCGACTTCAATGCGTGACAGCAGCGTGAGTGAGTAAGTGACCCGGGTTCCAATCCCGGCCTTCTGGCCCTTTCTTTCCAAGTTCGACAGGAAAATCGAACTGAAGCTATAATCCTTCGCATGG
>CM065709.1:28268266-28275766 GCA_017654935.2 Phymorhynchus buccinoides | reverse complement strand
TTTATATAATGTCGCTGAGCGACAGTTTTTCACGAATAAGCTGCAGTATTTCCCAGGAAATACTGTCGCTGCGACACAATTTTATGAGCGACAGTATTATATACGACACCGGCCATATCAGGGCTGTCACCACGCTAAAATTTGAGCACATGAGATCACAGTTTAAAATCCGACCACGTGATATCACAGTTTGAAATATACAATTAAAAACGTAAAGATTTGAAACAAAAGTACAAAAAAAAAGGATTAAAATTTAGTCGTGTATAAAAACACTTACACAGTTAAAAGCTTACAATTGATGTTTTAAAACTTAACACGACTTTTTATATCTTATAAAACAATATTCACTTCTTTTAAAAAACTGAAAATCATGTCTGGCGGCACATCACGGAACAACACCTTCATTGATTCTGCCGTGTAATATTTTCTTCTGGTGTCATGGAGGTCCCAACAATCAAGGAGAATGTTCGTGTTTGGCAGTTGGAGAGGTGGGTTCGTGTGTGGCAGTTGGGGAGGTGGGTTCGTGTGTGGCAGTTGGGGAGGTGGGTTCGTGTGTGGCAGTTGGGGAGGTGGGTTCGTGTGTGGCAGTTGGGGAGGTGGGTTCGTGTGTGGCAGTTGGGGAGGTGGGTTCGTGTGTGGCAGTTGGAGAGGTGGGTTCGTGTGTGGCAGTTAGGGAGGTGGGTTCGTGTGTGGCAGTTGGGGAGGTGGGTTCGTGTGTGGCAGTTAGGGAGGTGGGTTCGTGTGTGGCAGTTGGGGAGGTGGGTTAGTGTGTGGCAGTTGGGGAGGTGGGTTCGTGTGTGGCAGTTGGGGAGGTGGGTTCGTGTGTGGCAGTTAGGGAGGTGGGTTCGTGTGTGGCAGTTAGGGAGGTGGGTTCGTGTGTGGCAGTTGGGGAGGTGGGTTCGTGTGTGGCATTTGGGGAGGTGGGTTCATGTGTGGCAGTTGGGGAGGTGGGTTCGTGTGTGGCAGTTGGGGAGGTGGGTTCGTGTGTGGCAGTTAGGGAGGTGGGTTCGTGTGTGGCAGTTGGGGAGGTGGGTTCGTGTGTGGCAGTTGGGGAGGTGGGTTCGTGTGTGGCAGTTGGGGAGGTGGGTTCGTGTGTGGCAGTTGGGTAGGTGGGTTAGTGTGTGGCAGTTGGGGAGGTGGGTTCGTGTGTGGCAGTTGGGGAGGTGGGTTAGTGTGTGGCAGTTAGGGAGGTGGGTTAGTGTGTGGCAGTTGGGGAGGTGGGTTAGTGTGTGGCAGTTGGGGAGGTGGGTTCGTGTGTGGCAGTTGGGGAGGTGGGTTCGTGTGTGGCAGTTGGGGAGGTGGGTTCGTGTGTGGCAGTTGGGGAGGTGGGTTCGTGTGTGGCAGTTAGGGAGGTGGGTTCGTGTGTGGCAGTTGGGGAGGTGGGTTCGTGTGTGGCAGTTAGGGAGGTGGGTTCGTGTGTGGCAGTTGGGGAGGTGGGTTCGTGTGTGGCAGTTAGGGAGGTGGGTTCGTGTGTGGCAGTTAGGGAGGTGGGTTCGTGTGTGGCAGTTGGGGAGGTGGGTTCGTGTGTGGCAGTTGGGGAGGTGGGTTCGTGTGTGGCAGTTAGGGAGGTGGGTTCGTGTGTGGCAGTTAGGGAGGTGGGTTCGTGTGTGGCAGTTGGGGAGGTGGGTTCGTGTGTGGCAGTTGGAGAGGTGGGTTCGTGTGTGGCAGTTGGGGAGGTGGGTTCGTGTGTGGCAGTTGGGGAGGTGGGTTCGTGTGTGGCAGTTGGGGAGGTGGGTTCGTGTGTGGCAGTTGGGGAGGTGGGTTCGTGTGTGGCAGTTAGGGGAGGTGGGTTCGTGTGTGGCAGTTGGGGAGGTGGGTTCGTGTGTGGCAGTTGGGGAGGTGGGTTCGTGTGTGGCAGTTAGCGAGGTGGGTTCGTGTTTGGCAGTTGGGGAGGTGGGTTAGTGTGTGGCAGTTGGGGAGGTGGGTTCGTGTGTGGCAGTTGGGGAGGTGGGTTCGTGTTTGGCAGTTGGAGAGGTGGGTTAGTGTGTGGCAGTTGGGGAGGTGGGTTCGTGTTTGGCAGTTGGAGAGGTGGGTTAGTGTATGGCAGTTTCACGTTCAAGTTATTGTATATTGCACTCGTTTATCGAACCCCACCCCACCCACCCAAACATTTTTTTAATGATGTCGCGCGGCTGGTTGATATAGAGTTTCACGCTCTAGTTATTGTATATTGCACCCGTTTATTGAAACGGCTGTCAACCCCCCCCCCCCCCCCCCCCCCCCATTGTTTTTTTATAAATGCTGCCGTGCGGCTGGTTGATCAAGAGTTTCACGCTCTAGTTATTGTATATTGCACTCGTTTATCGAACCCCACCCCACCCCCAACATTTTTTTTTAAATGATGTCGCGCGGCTGGTTGATCTAGAGTTTCACGCTCTAGTTATTGTATATTGCATTCGTTTATTGAACGGCTGCCCCCAAAAAAAACCCACACAAAAACAAAAAAAAGATACAGTGCGGCTGGTTGATCTAGCGTTTCACGCTCTAGTTATTGTATATTGCACTCGTTTATTGAACGACTGTTCCCCCCCCCCCCACCCCACCCCAAAAATGCTACCGCGCAGCTGGTTGATCTAGAGTTTCACGCTCTAGTTATTGTATATTGCACTCGTTTATTGAACGACTGTCCCCACTCCCCAAAAAATGCTGCCCAGGGCTGGTTGATGTAGCGTTTCACAGTCTAGTTATCGTATACAATCGTTTATTGAACGGCTGTCGCGTTGCTATGCTGCTACTCGTATGCCCTGGAGGACTGAGTTGTGTGTTACGCCCAATCCGTGAAATTGCTCATTTCATGAGATGGGCAAAATGCTTTGCTCGGTTCATGAAATGGACAATGTATATCACATTTTTCAATCCCCATTCAACACAGGTATTGGTTAAGGTTGATTCGATGACGAAAATCCGTTTAACGTCCTCCGGTCTGAAACATCGGGGACGGTGACTATCTGTGTACCAAACCGGAAGCGAATCGAATCGATTCATAAACGCGCGCGAAATACGCCGCTTCACCTTTTCATGGGACATTAGTAGATATAAAGATGGTGGGAACGATCCTGGATGCAATGCCCGGAGGCAGTGCAACTCCAGGAAAGTCCCGAATTTTTAGCGATACAGATGTATGTTAATGTTGATTCAACAGTAGCACACTTTAATACAGTGTATTTGCAACCCCATTCTGCCCCTCAACTCTACCAGATGCTAAGCTGGGGCATGCCTGAGCCACATGTTGAATTAAACGTGTTATCAAATTAAATCTGAATAAGATCATTTTAATTCATCTACAGATGAGATTTCTCATTCGTTTGAACTAATTCTGGATCTATGTGGGCTTTTTTCATTCATATTGCTTTTCTCAATTGCAAGTTATAAATTGGCTATTTCACGAATTGGGCAAACCATGAAATGGACAATTTCATGGATTGGGCGCAACATATGCACCACACGTTTCAACACAGTCATTAAACGTCTGTCATTTAGTATAATTATACAGCTTTTGTGAATATTGTGGCATCGATCCTCCTCCTATCTTTCTTTCCCCTCTCTCTCTCTCTCTCTCTCTCTCTCTCTCTCTCTCTCTCTCTCTCTCTCTCTCTCTCTCTCTCTCTCTCTCTCTCTCTCTCTCTCCCTCCCTCCTCTCTCTCTCTCTCTCACTCTCTCTTCATGAAAAACACCTTAAAAAACTGCTCCAGTCTCATTTTGACACACACAATCTGTTTCACCCTAATCAAAGTGGCTTCAGAAAGAATCATTCCTGCCACACAGCACTTACTAACCTCATTGAACAATGTCATATGAACATAAATAACGATCTTATCACAGGGGCTATATTTGTAGATTTTGCAAAAGCATTTGACACCATTGATCATAACCTTCTCCAAAGAAAGCTAACTCTTTATGGTCTGTCAACAGAATCGGTTAGTCTCATATCATCTTTTCTATCCAACAGGCGGCAATTGGTCCATCGGGACTGTAAATCATCCTCATTAATATCAGTAAAGTATGGTGTGCCTCAGGGCTCAGTCTTGGGTCCCATTCTTTTTACTATTTATATAAATGATTTACCTTTACACATCTCCTGTCCCTGTGAACTTTTTGCCGATGATACTACTTTACACGACAAGAACAAGACTGCTGACTTAGTACTTACCAACTTACAAAATGACGTGAACAACTTAGTGACATGGACTGAATATAACCACATGGTCCTTCATCCTAAAAAATCAAAGCTTATGCTAATTACCACAAGACAAAAGCGACAGAACATAAAGTCTGATTTACCAAAAATTAAAGTACATGACAAGTTTATAGAAGAAGTGGACTCGCATACTATACTTGGTCTGGGGGTTGACAACAATCTTTCTTGGTCGTACCATGCATCTATTCTCACTCGTAAGTTATCAAAAAAAATATTTCAACTAAACAGAATCAAGCACTTTCTTGATATTCACACCAGAAAACTCTTCTTTCATGCATATATTCAGCCTGACATTGATTATGTTTCAACTTCTTGGGATCAAGCAAGCAAAAACTGTCTAAGACATTTAGAAAGTATTTATAAACGTGCAATTAAACTAATTCTTCTTAAATCATCAACACTACAAATTTCTGATTATAAAATTGTTAACATACTTCCCTTCCACTCCAAATGCCAATTTAATAAGGGTGTATTTATGTATAAAATCTTAAATGGACTCGCACCTCCTTATTTATGTAAAAGGTTTCCTGTAACTCAGGTGCGGAATAAAGAAACCATACTCCTCCCCCGACCTAGAACAGACTTATTTATGTCATCGTTAACATACTCAGGTGGAAGGTTGTGGAATGAAATCCCCGAGTACATAAAAACTAAAAGCACATTGCTGTCATTTAAAAGATGCTTTAATAAATATTTATTCGAAAGGTTATAACAGTTCATTCCCCTTTTCTAAACTTGTCTATTGTGCATGTTATAATTTTAGTAAATGCGCATGTCTGTAGCTATGCTCCTACTACCTGATATTGTAAAATTGTCAATTGATTACTTGTCTAACTATGATTTATGTGTGTGAAAGGAATTGTGAGAATGTTGATTTATATGTCATGTTGTCCTTGTTCTTTGGATTTGTTACATTTGATTGTTACATTGTTTACTTTTGATCCATTTGAGTTTGTTTTGTAATTTATTTATTTATTTATTCACTTCATATGTCATTATTTTAGAGGACCTGATGAAAATAAGCTATTTCTGCTTACTCAGTTTATCCTCATTAAAAATTTCGAGTTCGAGTTCGAGTTCGAGTTCTCTCTTCATATAATTTGCTTTGATAAAACTTTTCTGTGTCCAATGTCTCTCTGTTTCTCTCGCCCCACTCCCTTCTCTCTCGCTCTCTCTCTCCCTCTCTCTCTCTCTCTCTCTCTCTCTCTCTCTCTCTCTCTCTCTCTCTCTCTCTCTCTCTCTCTCTCTCTCTCTCTCTCTCTCTCTCTCTCATAATCATATATCATTTTGCTTTGATAAAACTTTTCTGTGTCCAATGTCTCTCTGTTTCTCTCCCCCCCCCCCTCTCTCTCTCTCTCTCTCTCTCTCTCTCTCTCTCTCTCTCTCTCTCTCTCTCTCTCTCTCTCTCTCTCTCTCTCTCTCTCATATATAAGTATCATTTGCTTTCATAAAACTTTTCTGTGTCCAATGTCTCTCTGTTACCCCCCCCCCCCCCCCACTCTCTCTCTCTCTCTCTCTCTCTCTCTCTCTCTCTCTCGCTCTCTTTCTCTCTTCATATATATAATTTGCTTTCATAAAACTTTTCTGTGTCCAATGTCTCTCTGTTTTCTCCCCCCCCCCCTCCTCTCTCTCTCTCTCTCTGTCTCTCTCTCTCTCTCTCTCTCTCTCTCTCTCATATATATAATTTGCTTTGATAAAACTATTCTGTGTCCAATGTCTCTCTGTTTCCCCCCCCCCTCTCCTTTCTCTCTCTCTCTCTCTCTCTCTCTCTCTCTCACTCTCTCTCTCTCTCTCTCATATATATATATATTTGTTTTGATAAAACTTTTCTGTGTCCAATGTCTCTGTTTCTCTCGCCCCTCTCCCTTCTCTCTCTCTCTCTCTCTCTCTCTCTCTCTCTCTCTCTCTCTCTCTCTCTCTCTCTCTCTCTCTCTCTTGTCATACATATAGGTTACATTTGCTTTGATAAACCTTTTCTGTGTCCAATGTCTGTATTTGTGAACCTCAGAAACAAACTCAGTTAAACGTTAACTTTATGAATTGTTCTGTGTTCTGAAAAGAAGAAAATAATACAAATGTGCTGATTTACTTTTCCTCCCAATGGGGGGGGGGGGGTGGAGGGTGGGGTGGGGGGGGACAGTGCCTTATGCAAAAACAGCTGTTTCGATCCGTGAAGATCTCATCAGTTTGCATGATCAGCCTGCAATTTGACTGTCCAGTGGATGTGTACTTGAGCAAGAAGACATTCTACAAGAGAATGGTGTCCTCTTTGCACCAAATCGAAAATCCACAATAAGAGCAAACCAGAAATAAGCTTAGTAAACATCTTATGGTGTTGTTTATTTTTTGTTCTTTTTTTCTGTTCAAACCAATAACTCACTTTGTCGGTCGGTCTGTCGGTAGGTCCAAAATTGTCGCACTTCAAATCGAGGCTGCACTTCAAATTGAGGCTGCTTTTTAAAATGACGTTTCGTTTTCAATTGTCGCACGCCACAAACGATTGCGAATCCGCGCTTGTTCTTTATTGTCTTTATTGTTGCTTTCGAAGTGATCACTATGATTATCCTGTGTGTGCATGTATGCTTTGCTAAACGTGTAAAATGGAGAGAAAAAATTCCAATAATTTTTTTGGGGAATAAACAAAGCTAGTCTGACCCGTGCGCTTTACGCACGTACAAATCCCACGGCAGTTGAAAGTCGGTAAGAGCAAGGATAAATCCCGCTGCCTGGTATGGCCAAATTGATAGCTAGGTTTTCCAAGTGTGTCCACACCCCTCCTCACCCTGTGCCCCCCCCCCCAAATTTTTTTTTTAAATGGGGACGCTCTCTCCGGGGGAGAGCAGTCCGAATTTCACAGAGATAAGTCTCTGTGACTAGTATATACCAAATACCCAAACAATAAAACATATTGGGTTATTCTGTTATGCCTACGGCTGTTCATTTGCTTTTTAAATTCATGAAAACATTGATAGCTTTAATACCGAGTGGAATAGAGTGTACAATAAAACATGTGTATGTTCGCTTAAAGACCCACCATATCACGCGTCAAAATCACGGGTTTCACGTGCTTTCCCTCTTATAGCTGGAAAGAAATCTTGTTTTGACCAGGTTTGACTCCCATACAAATGCCCCCCAAATTCAAAACGAAACATCATTTTAACCCTTTCCGTACCCCGTGCGTGTGTTTGCATCCATACTTTTACGTTTTGCTTCATATTTTCAAAACCGTCCCTAAAATCTTGCTGAAAGTTTATGACTTTGTCAATGAACGAATCGAGCATGCGCACCCCGAAAATCAAGCA
>CM065709.1:28260766-28263266 GCA_017654935.2 Phymorhynchus buccinoides | reverse complement strand
TCTCTCTCTCTCTCTCTCTCTCTCTCTCTGCCTCTCTCTCTCTCTCTCTCTCTCCCGGCCCTCTCTCTCTCTCTCTCTCTCCTCCTCTCTCTCTCTCTCTCTCTCTCTATCTCCTCTCTCTCTCTCTCTCTCTCTCTCTCTCTCTCTCTCTCTCTCTCTCTCTCTCTCTCTCTCTCTCTCTCTCTCTCTGGTCTCTCTCTCTGTGGTATCTACCCATTTCTGTGCATCGCGTTGGTCGTGTTATCCTTCATTTAACAGAAAAATACAGGCATAGTAAGGGCACAGTGGGTCTACCTGTTTACACTGCCAAGCCTTGTTGGGTTAGGTATGACCAGTACAGTAGTGCTCGTTCGTAGGTAGGTAGGGACAGGCTTCAGCCTTCAAGCCTCGCGGCTTATAAGGCGAGTCGCTGGGCTAGTTTCTCACAACAGGCTTGCAAAGTTAAAAAAAAAAAAATCTCATGGGTTTTTAAAAAAACTTTTTTTGAGTTATGGGTACATGACGTATTCTCTAACATCTTATCTTTCATGTTTATAAAGGACAATCTTTAATATGATCTCTCAATGGTCTTATAAGTGCTTTGAAACAAGTAGGTATGTTCTTCATCTAGGCTAGAATGTAGACTGTTTTCTCAAAATGGTCGACGCTCACTCTACTAACTTAAAATGCTCATAACTCTGGAACAGAAAAAGATACAAGGGTGATTCTTGCATTGTTAGAAAGAGAATTGTCTGAAGTGTTCAAATCCAGGCTTTTCTCAGGATGGTTAGTTTGACACTTAATGTCCCTTTCGTGGTGTCGGGTCACAGTTAATGTTTTCAAAGCATTCTAGGTGTGGAGTGGCACAGAGGCAACGCGTTCGCCTCGGATAGGCTACAATAAACCCGAGTTCGAACCTGGGTGCAGGGGATTTTTTTTCTCTCTCACACTGCACTAGGCCTTACGGTCTGAACGTGGAGTCTTTCGGATGAGACGCCAGCGGCAACGAAAGAGTTGTCGTTTGGTCAAAATGTACCCCCTCTCCTTTCCTTCCTCATTAGTCACACAAAAATCGCATGCAAAAAAATTAAAATAATAATAATAAACGGACACTTATATAGCGCTTTTAATCGAGCACCAAGCGCTTTACAATCAGCATTGAAACACTCACAACAGACACACACGCACGACCGTACGCACGCGCGCGAGTGAACGCGTTCTTGCACACAGACATACACACACAGACCCACACACATTTCATGAAACGCACAGAAAGCACATGCTCACTGAAATGCGCACACACTTACACAAACATACACTTGTACAAACACGCGCGCGCGCGCACACACACACACACACAAACACACACACACACATACAAACACACACGCGCACTCACATACACAAAACACACACGTGCACTCACACTCACAGACACATACTCGCGCACACCCACTCCCCCTCCCCCTCTCTCTCTCTCTCTCTCTTTCTCTCTAGCAGAACACACTCTCTCATCCGCACACACACTCATACACACACACACACACACACAAAAGATAGGCGCGCATATGTGGCGTTTGGCTGATCCCATGAGTGATACTGTGCAATATGATAGTTGTGTTGGTGGCACTGCAGTCTATACCAGCTTGTCTTGAGAGTCAGAAACGCCTACTTTTTGACAATAGGAATTGTTCAGAAATAATTAAGGGGAGTAATTTCACGGTGTGTGGGAGTGATCTTGCCTAATTCAATCAGTCAAACAGGGGAAGTCATTCTACCATCAGCTCTCGTAGCCTATCGACTCCTGTGTTTGAGCAGACATACTGCGCTTAGAACACCGTGCGTAATTCTAAAAAAAATGTCATTTATATTTTTACGTCACATTTTGCAAGTTTTATCAGTTTGTGGCCACTGGCCACCCCTATTTTTTTTTTTTTTTTAATAAAAACAATGTTTGCTAGTCGCTGACTCGCATCCTGCGGTTTCAAGCTTCGACGCCATTGTTGCATTGTTGCTATGGTGTTTAAACGAGTAATGGAGGTAAACAACTCAAATTTTCACGAAGTTTTTTTCCCCTCCGAAAATAGTCTATTTCGTCATATTTATTCATCTTTGGGCAAAACGTGGTGGTGCTGATATGGCTGCTAGACAACTCTATCCAGATATAATTGTATGTAGGAGTGCTGACTGATAATTATTGCTCAACCGCCAACATATGCGTCAGTACACCAAACACTAGGTCACACAGAAACCCAGACATGTTTGTATCAAATAACAACACTTAAGGCTCTTGGAAATGTCCATCTTAGTCAGCCACACAGACAATAGGATGAAAGAGAGCGGGGGAAAGCCTACCTCAAACTAATTTAAAAAAAGCAAAATATTGCTCTAACCTTTAATGGATTAGACTCACCGCCTTTCCCATGGTCTTCATGAAACCCACGACGCTTGACTGTCTAGATACCTTTGCCATAATAATAATAACAATAACAATAGTAATAATAATAATAATAATAATAAT
>CM065709.1:28218266-28255766 GCA_017654935.2 Phymorhynchus buccinoides | reverse complement strand
AAACACAATATAATTGAAAACAAAATATGATGGGACAATAATTATTAATTAATAACGACATTAGAACTGAGTATGCAAGAATTGACACAAATCCCAAACACTTTATAAAACAAATCTAGCTCCAAATACCTTTCGCGTTCTCGCTCTCCAATACTGCCCCCCCCCCCCCCCCTCTTTTACAATCACACGATGCACAGATACATACACATACACACACACACACACACACATGTATACACGTGCATACACACATACATCTCTCTCTCTCTCTCTCTCTCTCTCTCTCTCTCTCTCTCTCTCTCTCTCTCACACACACACACATACTCATTTTTCTTCTTCTTCTTCGATCGCTCAGACGGTTTCCTGTCAATTATGAGCGCAGATGCGTCATGCTGCCGTCATGCCCCTAACTAAGAAATATCAGTTAGGCCCAGCAAGTCCGACTTTTGGCTGGAGGAAATGGTTTTGAAAGCGTTTCTTGAAAAAAGGGCAGGAGAACGGACCCCGGTAAAGGCAGAAAGATAGTAGTAGATGACAGCAAGCAATGGGAAAAGGCAGAGTCAAAGAGAGTGACAGATTAGAGGAAGTTGCAAGCACATAACTTCCAGAAGGTGGGGGAACTAATTATACAAAAGACCCCCCCAGTATCCCCACGGGGGGGAACACTCATTTAATAAAAACAATGTATTCAGCATACAAAGAAAGAGAGTACGAAAGGGCCCCAAGACACACACACACACACACACACACACACACACAAACATGCATACTTGCATACATCCACACAAGCATGCATACATACAAAACTTCAGACGTACATATAATGTTTACATTATATAAGAAGAGCATGGGAAATCCAATTATGTATTACATTTCTAAAACAAAATGTGCGTTGATGCAAAAAAACACCCAACCCATACACATAAGAAACAAAGGCTTAATTTACATTATCAGTCATTGCAAATGAAGACATGCAATGTCTAAAACAAAAAACCCACAACAAACATTCCATAAAAAACCCATAATATGCATCTCTAAAATGCACTCATTTCTCAGAGACATACTGTAGAAGCAGTTAGAAGCAATATTGTTTTCGTAAAACTAAACCTAACATTCATGAAAAGGTATTTTGCACAATGCAAACATTAATGCAAAATGCCAACACAGTCTCTTCTTTTTTTTTTTACATTTTGCTATGCTTTGAATATGTTTCTAGACTGGAGAGAGAGAGAGAGAGAGAGAGAGAGAGAGAGAGAGAGAGAGAGAGAGAGAGAGAGAGAGAGAGACGAGAGAGAGAGAGAGAGAGAGAGAGAGAGAGAGAGAGAGAGAGAGAGAGAGAGAGAGAGAGAGAGAGAGAGAGAGAGAGAGAGAGAGAGAGAGATTGAAATCTTAAAACTTTATTTTCCAAGGATATAGATTTTAGGCAACGCCTAGTCTTCCAATCTGTCCTTGATACATATATTGACATAGAACATAAACATGGCAAGGCATACTATTACGCATACAGAGCTGAACACAAAGGTAAAAAAGCAGGTGATATTGTGTATGATACACAGACACAGAGACAGACAGACAAAGAGACAGACAGAGACAGATAGAAGGAAAAGAAAGGGAGATAAATCATATATATGAAATTACAATTCACGTCATACGAATCAAGATTACCACACTTTCCACATAAAACCACAAAACAAATGAAATACAGTGTATTATATCAACATTGTACAATAAAACGTATGAACTGTATCTAAAACGTCACACAATCTGAACAAAATGCCAGTTCCAGCTGACAAGTTTAATAATTATGTTCATTTAAATATAAAGATGGCAACCAATAATTAATTATTTTTTTAAAAACACACACTCACAAACTCAACCCACTGCTTATCAAAATAAATCATATTGCTTCTTTGTTAAATTGTACGCCCCCCTCTCTCTCTCTCCCTCTCTCTCTCTCTCTCTCAAAATCATCACTCTCAGTCTCTCCGCCAGTCTTGTCTAGATGTCTTTCTGTGTCTCTGACACAGTGATACCCACCCCACCCCACCCCACCCCCATCCCACAGTCACACACACACACACACACACACACACACACACGCGCAAGCGTCAGAGAAGATTTTAAAAGAGAATAATATTAAAAAAAAGGCAAAAAGACAGACTCCAGGCTTCAGGTGTTTCAATCCAATAAGGCCAAAGCCCCATATGAATGAGGAGAGACAGAAACAGACAGACTTGAGAGAAGAGAAAAGGGACAGCCAGACTCTACAAAAACTATTGTAACGGAGAGAGAGAAAAAAGCCGCCACGTTCCAAGATCCCATCAATTAAAATCAACAATTGAAATCATTATCAATACAATCAACAGGTGTCTTCAAAGTAATATCTCCCGAGGGTTATATTCAATGAACCTCATTTGAAAACAATGACAATTTCAAAGTCATCCGAATCAAAATCAGGGAATTTCACATGAAAGATTGTTTGTCGCGATTGTAGAACGTAAGAATTAATAATATGCATGTACATACATACATGAGACTCCCTAGAGTCGAAACGGCTGTCCTCGGCTGGGTTCTGCCATTGCCTCCCTAATAAGGAGGAAAAACTAAGCTAGCACTCTTTCTTCTTTATTCTTTTTAGAACATAATCAAACACCAAGTTAATTTAACTGGTTTTGATTTTTAATGTTCGCATCCAAGACATAGGGACAAAAAATGTTTTAAACAATTCTCTCTCTCTCTCTCTCTCTATATATATATATAGTATACTACAGTATGTATGTAAGCCTACAAAGCTTAGTCAGGGAAAACAGTAGCGTATGATATTTATGAAAGCAGCACGCCTGAAATGATTATAGAAGACATCATCGGGGAAAACGGTAGTGAATCATATTTATGAGAGTGAACAAAATTAGTGTCTGCTTCAATCTTTTCTTTTTTTCCTTCCTTCTAAACAGCATGCAAATAGCCAACATAATCATGGAAACGTGATAAACAGACACATACACCATTGTCCTTCAAAACCATAAGGCTTGCTATACGCTGAATCGCAATCAGCCCTCTCCTCCACCCCACCCCCCTCCCCTACATTGATTTCCCCATGCAATAAAAGCCAACAATAACACGGCACTGCATTCACGCGCACACACACATACACACATGCACACACACACACACACACACACAAAACTATAGTTCCTATACACCGCATCATAATCACCAAGAACACAATGTTCTCCCATGCAATAAAGCACATTAATTTAAAGCAGCATTTCTTCTTCTTCTTCTTCTTCGATCGCCCAGACAGTTTCCCGTCAATTAAGGCGCACCTGATTATAAGGCGCACCCCATCCAAATTGTACACAAACTTCAGATTCTGTTATTATATTTTCTTACTATTTTAGCAGTCATATTATAAGACGCAGGGGTCTCAGTCTGGGAAAAAAGCATCGCCTTATCGCCGAAAGATACGGTAATATGAGCGCAGATGCGTCATGTTGCCATTATGCGCCTAGGGCCGGGTTCACATTAGACGCGTAAGTTCCGTATGGGAAACCCTAAATAAGTGGAAGAAAGAAGGATACAAGTTTACGCGCATAGGGGAAATTCGGACACATGCGCAAATCTTGTCCCTTCTTTGCTTCACTTATTTATGGATTGCGCACGGGTTTCCGCACGGAATATCCGCTTATGTGTGTACGCGGCCTAGCCTCACTAAGAAAATAGTTAGGCCCAGCAAGTCCGACTTCAGCTGGAAGAAATCTTTTTCAAAGCGTTTCTTGAAACAAAAAAAGGCAAGGAGAAGAATAGACCGGACTGGTAAGGCAAAACGTAGATGACAGTAAGCAGAGGGAAAAGGCAGAGTCAAAGAGAGTGACAGATTAGAGGAAGTTACAAGTAACAGAACTTCCAAAAGGTGGGGGAACTATTTATGCAAAAGACCCCCCCGGTATCCCCACGGGGAGAGGGGGGGGGGGGGGGGGGGGGGGGGGAAGCAGCATTTAACAACGGTAAAATATTCGCACCGCATTTTAGATGTACGATATTTGTGATCCAGCACCACGAAAGGGACATTAAGTGTCAAATCTGATAATTCTGGGAAAATTATACTCCTGAAAACTGCAGACAACACTCTTTCTAATGATACAAGAACGATTCTTGTATAAGTTTTCGTTCCAGAGTTATGAGCATTTAAAGTTAGTAGGGTGAGCGTCTGCCATTTTGAGAAAACGGTCTAAAGTCTAGCCTAGCTGAAGAAAATGCATTGACCTACTCGTTTCATAGCACTCAATAAACCATTTAGAGACCATAACATGTAAGTGAGTATAAATACAATGGTTTAGGTACTAGGTACTTTATAGTCACAGAGGCGTCTCTGTGAAATTCGGGTTGCTCCCACGTGTAGAGTGTGTCGCAGCCAGAGGCAATTTTTGTGTGACTGCTCAGGAAGGAAAGGGTGGGTGGGTGTGACAACTTTTGTGTTGCCACTGGGTTTAACGTGTGCTAAGTGCATGGGCACACAGGACCTCGGTTTATCGTCTCGCCTGAAAGACTCCATGTTAAGACCTGTAAGGCCTAGTGCAAAGTGTATAAATAGTTCCCCCACCTTCTGGAAGTTATGTGCTTGTAACTCCCTCTAATCTGTCACTCTCTTTGACTCTTGCCTTTTCCCTTTGCTTACTGTCATCTACTATCTTTCTGCCTTTCTTATTCTCCTGCCTTTTTCTTTCACGATACGCTTTCAAAAACATTTCCTCCTCCAGCAGCCGAAGTCGGACTTGCTGGGCCCTAACTATTTCTTAGTTAGGCGCATAACGGCAGCATGACGCATCTGCGCTCATAATGGACAGGAAACTGTCTGAGCGATCGAAGAAGAAGAAGAAAGTCCACACACAAAAACACATCATGATCAGCATTTAGAAAAGCTTCTCTCAGCTATGGAAACCCCCCCAAAAAAAAACCCCCACCATAACATTCATGAAGTTTTCCAGAAAGCAGAATAGCCGGGCCCTAAAAGCCGCCTCACACTATCCAACCAAAGTCGGATGAAACCACAAACCCGGGTGTAGCTGCGAGTTGGGATTCGGAACGAGCGGCGTGGGAGCAACGCCACTGTACGGCCCAGAAGATGGGACAGCAACAAAAAAAACCAACAACAACAACAAACCAACAACAAAACAAAAAAAGTCGGATGAAACCGGTTGTGACCTTTAAAGAGCCAGCCGATCACGTGTCAAAATCACGGGATTCACGTGTTTTCCCTCTTATAACTGGAAAGAAATCTTGTTTTGACCAAGTCTGACTCCCATCATATAAATTACCCCAAATTGAAAGCAACACATCAGCTTAAAGAGCAGCCTCAATTTGAATACGGGGAAATTCGAATGTGGGTCACAGCAACCCAGAAAAAAACCAAGGGACGTAACCGTGGTGCTGTCACGGGGTCTTTAGTTTCACAGTGTCCCTTTCTTTTTGAGAAAGAGTGAGTAGAAATCACCCCTAAGAAAAGTGCAATTTGTTTGGTCGGACGAAACCCTTCCAACCAGGTCGGAAGGAATTTTTCGGACTATAAGGCGATGCTTTGCCCCAGACTGAGACCCCTGCGTCTTATGATAATTATGACTACTAAAAGAGTAAGAAAATAATAATAACAGAATCTGAATTTTGTGTGCAATTTGGAGGGGGTGCGCCTTATAGTCCGGAAAATACAGTATTGGGGACTGCCCCGTTTACTTCCCATCTCACCCAGGCAGTTGTGGGGAATACAGCCAATGCTTGCTGATAGTGAAGACGGCAATGTCAAGCGGTCACACAAGTAGTTCTTCTTCTTCTTCTTCTCCGCTCCCAGGCCATATGGCCATAATGGGTAAGGTTTTCAGTTTTCACTGGTCTCCCCGCTGCGTTACAGCCGACACATTCCGATTTTCGGAGGAGATCGAAGAAGAACAATTATTTAGAAGATGTTTTTGGAGAGAAAAAAAAGGCAGGAGAATGGGCCAATAAGTCAGAAAGATAGTGGATGATAGAAAGCAAAGGGAAAAGGCAGAGTCAAAGAGAGAGGCAGATTAGAGGAAGTTACAAGCACAGAACTTCCAGAAGGTGG
This sequence comes from Phymorhynchus buccinoides, assembly GCA_017654935.2. Classification (NCBI taxonomy): domain Eukaryota; kingdom Metazoa; phylum Mollusca; class Gastropoda; order Neogastropoda; family Raphitomidae; genus Phymorhynchus; species Phymorhynchus buccinoides. The sequence goes on along the minus strand of CM065709.1, from coordinate 28,249,666 downwards.
TGGGAACTATTTTTTACGAAAGGACACCCCACACCCACCCCCCGTATCCCCACGGGGACACATAAGTAGTTGAATACAGTTCACAATTGAATTGTCTTCCAACTGAAAAAGGTTGGATAGTGTGAGGCGTTTTTAAAAAAAACAACATAGGAAATGTTTTTTTTAAACATAAAATCTTCAAATTCAGGCCCTGGATTATTATTTAAATCTCTACCACACCATGTACCAAGGAGGCAGCACGAGACTCGAACTCTGAATGCCTCAACAAGCCCATGTCAAGCAGCTTATCCACTGTGCACGATTATCTATGTGCAGGGTGACCCCACCCCACCCCCTAGTTCCCATAGCATTAACAGATTAAAGGGGCACCCTGACGGAGGAGCTTTTTTGAAAGAAACACGTCGAGATCACCAGAAAAACAGCCTTTTCAAGGATCGGAACACTCACTTTGCTCTGGTTTCCTAGAAATCAAACCGTCAAAACGGCGATTCCTCCTTGGTGGAGATGCTGGAGGGAGAGAGAGGTCATTTTGGATGGGGTGGGTGGAGGACACTCAAGAGTGGTTGAAGCTTTTTCTTGTTTGTAGTGCAGTAAAAAAAAAAAAGGAGTTATTTCCTTTGTTGTGAGCGGAACTCATTTTGGTAAACTGTATAAAAACTGTAATAAAAAGGCTTGTATTGTGGACATTTCGTGCAAACGATTTGGTCTAACTCAGGCGGGCCATTCTTTCACTGAAATAATCCGACTTCCAGCACCTCCGCCAAGGAGGAATCGTCGATTTGACGGTTTGATTTCTAGGAATCCAGAGCAAAGTGAGTGTTGCGATCTCTGTAAAGGGTGTTTTCCTGGTGATATTGACGTGTTTCTTGCAAAAAAACGTATCCGTCAAGGTGTCCCTTTAAACAAGCTCCAGGCAGTGTACAGTTCCAAGCGAACCAGTACGTTCTATCTCTCAAGCGTGCTTTTTTGATCATACAAGTTCCATTGAAATTTGAATCAACAGCTTTACAGACTCGCACCCCAAAAAATAATAATTCAATAACGTACACACAATACCGTCGCAGCTGTTCAGATGCGTAATTTCGCCAAGCGCATTATATTCCCCCTAATATTCGATGGCTTGGAGTCAATTGACATATTATTCAACTTGTTAAGAAAACTAATAACTTGTATAAAAACAAGATTGCTGAAATATAAAAATCAAAACCCCGTTTTTATATTTCTGCAGTCATTGTTTGATACGAGTTATTAGTTTTTGTAATAAATCCAATAATACGTCTTTGACTCCAAGCCATTGCAGTAAAATTCCTGAAGAAAGGCTCGTATGTGCAATGTAGGACAATATCAGTCCATGACTTGCACGCACAGTGTTACAGTTGTATTAGATCGTTTGTTGGTTTGTCTCTTGAACACCGTCAGTTAGTTAAGCCGTGGCAATGAACAGTCTCAACGAGCTTGTTGTTGTTGTTGTTGTTGTTGTTGCAACATTATATCTGTGTACTGTGTGTGTGAAGGGCCATGAAGGCGAACTTGGCACATTCTTTATATTGAGAATGATGCTTTGTTTGTTTCACTTTGGGCTCTGATCCACGCATTGCTAGATGATTGGTATCGTAATCAACTTTGGTGGAGGGGAGTTAATTAGAACGAGAGTTTTCCCCCTTTGTTCAATTTCCTTATCTCCTCTCTTGGCCTCACTTTTTCATTCTTGGAATATACCTGCAGATTTAAATCTCTTTTTTTTCCCACACAGTGATTATGCACGTCCACACAAGAATAGGCTCGTGCCATGTACACTGTCAGTCCATAACTTGTACACACAATACTTATCATAGCTGTATTAGATTGTTTGGTCACTTAATTAAACACGCGTCAGTTTAATACGATGGCTTAGAGTCAAAACGGACGTATTATTACACTTTGATGTACATGTATTATTGAACTTATTGCGAAAGCTAAGAACTTGTATTAAAAAAAGACTGCAAATAATATAGAATAGGGATTACGCTTGTTATATTTCTGCAGTCTTTTTTTTATACAAGTTATTAGTTTTCGCAATAAGTTCAATAATACGTCAATAGACTATCTAAAGATAGTCCGTTTTGACTCCAAGCCATTGTAATATTATTTGTTGCGTAATTATGAACAGTCTCAACGAGCATTTTATACCAAAAATGTACAACCGCAGATTGAAATCTACAAACAGCGTATCTCCCTCTCTTTCTTTTTTTCTCCCTCTCACACTCACTATTTCCACAAACGGCGTCAACATTCACGATTACTGTTTCTCAGGCACGTGTCCCTAATAGTACTCAGTTGCAATAAACAGCCTCCAAGAGTTTTAATTTTAAGCAAATTTACAATGGCAGCTGCAGATCTCCAACCTCATTATTTCTACAAAGAGCGTCATCATTCACGATTACTGTTTCTCAGGCACGTTTCCCTAATACAGTGGAACCTCCCTTACAAGACCTTCAAAAATCATCCAAAATGAGGTCTTACAAGGGAGGGGTCTTATAAGGGAGGTCATTCTAATACTTACAAAGAAGGGCAATGTGACGTCTCAGAAAAGTAGGTCTTATATGGGAGTTGCAATAAACAGCTTCCAAGAGTTTTAAGCAAAACTACAATGACAGCTTCAGATCTCCAAACTCATTGTTTCCATCAAGGGGGGTCACTATTTAGGATGGTTGTCTCTCAGGCACGCTTCCATCTCTGATGCGTCCTTGCCGTACAAAAAACACCCTCAAAGAACTTTTCGGGTTAAGTTACACTTTGCAGAATCGGACCTCCAACCATCATCAGTCTGTCTGTCTCAATCTCTCTCTCTGGTAGGAAGAACAATTCAAACACATTCTCCCATTCCGAAGAATGAAGGTTAACTTCGTAACTGTTACTCTACCGTCGTGCGTCCTCCCTTCTTCGACGTTGACTCTCTCTCTCTCCCTCTCTCTCTCTCTCTCTCTCTCTCTCTCTCTCTCTCACACTCTCTCTCTCCCTCTCTCTCTCTCTCTCTCTCTCTCTCTCTCTCTCTCCCCTCTCTCTCTCTCTCTCTCTCTCTCTCTCTCTCTCTCTCTCACACACACACACACACACACACACATACACCATATTTCTTGGTTTCTCACACCGAGTCAACAGTTCCGATTTTGTCTCCCACGAACGCTTTCCTGAGAGAGCCTCGATGACATTGGTTTACAGTTACATCTTCAACCTCCCCACCCCACCCCCCTCTCTCTCTCTCTCTCACTCACACACACACACACACACACACAAACACATAACATTTTTTGTTCCGTATACTTAGTCAACAATTCCGATTTTGTCTCTCACGAACGCTTTGGCCTGAGAGGGCCTCAATGACATTTGTTTTCAGTTACATCTTCAACCACCACCCCCTCTCCTCCCCCGTCTCTCTTTCTCACACACACATACACACAAACAGGCATCATATTTTTTGTTCCTCATACAGCGTCACCAGTTCCGATTTTGTCTCTCACGATCGCTTTGGCCTGAGAGAACTGAATAAAATTTGTTTACAGTTACATCTTCAAACCTCTCTCTCTCTCTCCCTCCCTCCCTCCCCGTCTCTCTTTCTCACACGCTCATCACTTCCTCCAAGCGCGTCACCAGTTCCGGTTTGACGCCACTTCCGCTTCCGTTGCGCCCTTCTTCCCCCGGCGAACAAGGGATCTCCTGCACGGTGATCGTGTGCACGAAGACGTCGTCCTTGAAGGAGGAGGAGGAGTTCTTCACGCAGGACAGGTTGAGAGCCAGGTGGCAGAAGCCTCCCAGGACCAGCAGGGCCCCGCCCAGGTAGAAGGAAGCGTCGTAGGAACCGGTCTGCTCGTACACGAATCCTGAAAACCAAAGGGGAAAGAAAGAAAAATTGAGGGAAGCATAGTTGTTTTTTGTAAACCGCATACCGCGACAAATGTTAAGATCAGCTCCCCCCGCTGTTCCATGGTGAAGTTGGCCAATCAGCTTAACGGAAAAGTAAATCGGAGGGAGCTGATTGGCCCTAACCCTTCCCCCTGGAACAGCGGAGGGAGCTGATCTTAACATTAACCCATGCCGCTACTATATAGTCACACACGGTTGTTTGTGCGTTGTGTGCATGCAACGCGGATGTAGTTATAAGAGGCCGCGAGGCGTAGTGGTCCTAAATTCTTCATCTTGATCAGAGTACAGACAGGAGGTGACCGGCCAGAGGACGTCTTGCCATGGCGGCCATTCCTCTGAAGAGGGACATCAGGCCAAAGCCGTTGGCCAGCTGGCATGGTTAGGTAGTAGATGCTATACTATATTTCACGCACATATACTTATAATATATTAATGCTAACAAAGAGTACAGGCTGTAGGTTACCTGCCAGAGGAGGTCCTGCCATGGCGGCCATTCCTCTGAAGAGGGACATCAGACCAAAGCCGTTGGTCACTTGATGAAGTTTTGACATTAATTAACTACATAATTATACATATACGTATTGTGTCAATGTGATTATAATTATGAACATTGAAGTCGGGAGGTCACCTGCCAGAGGAGGTCCTGCCATGGCGGCCATTCCTCTGAAGAGGGACATCAGGCCAAAACCGTTGGTCAGTTTCTCCAGACCCAGCAGATCACAGATCAGGATGGACGACAGCGAGATGAACGCCGCTGGAAACGAAATGCCCCAAAGTGAGCTGTGAATTATTTGTTGTTGCTAAAAAAAATCAAGAAAATAAAGCTCTACGTTAAAGGATAATACCCGCAGTCAGAATTAGCAATTCGAGGAGGAAAGAACCCCAAACAATCTTCTTCTCTTCTTCTTCGATCGCTCAGACAGTTTCCTGTCAATTATGAGCGCAGATGCGTCATGCTGCCGTTATGCGCCTAACTAAGAAATAGTTAGGCCCAGCAAGTCCGACTTCGGCTGGGAGGAGGAAATGTTTTTGAAAGTGTTTCATAAAAAAAAAAAAGGGCAGGAGAATGGACCGGTAAGGCAGAAAGTTAGTAGATGATAGTAAGCAAAGGGAAAAGGCAGAGTTAAAAAGAGCGACAGATTAGAGGAAGCTACAAGCACAGAACTTCCAGAAGGTGGGGGAACTATTTATACAAAAGACCCCCCGGTATCCCCACGGGGGAAGTGAACAATCAAGGGATTTATATTCGAGAAAAGAATACTGCAAATTCTGAACTAAGAAATGTTGTTGGCTTACCCTGGCTAAAAGACTCCTGGGATCATCCCAACGGCGGACGCACTTGAACACTGTGGTACACGGTGCATCAGCTACATTTTATGAGAACATTCCGTCGCGACTATTGCCAGTATTGGCACCTGCGACGTATTGATCCTGATCCTGATCCTGATTACATGTGTGACCGTTTTTGATTACCCCGCCACATAAACAGCCACACTCCGTCTTCGGAGGATTTGGGAGACTGATGACGTTATGCTAGGAGCAGGTCATGGCGAAGGAAACTACCCCGCATAACTATGCATAGCGCAACATTTTGACCTAGCCTTGGTGTAAGAAATGAAAAAAGTCTGATGCTATAGCGTTTTAAAACAAATCAATAAAAGAAAACAGAAATTGTCTTTCATCGATGGCTTGGAGTCAAAACGGACTATCTTTAGATAGTCTATTGACGCATTATTGAACTTATTGCGAAAACTAATAACTTGTATAAAAAAGACTGCAGAAATAATATTATAAAAAAGCATAATACCTATTTTATATTATTTGCAGTCTTTTTTCAATACAAGTTCTTAGTTTTTGCAATGACATCGGTAATAAGTCAATGGACTATCTAAAGATGGTCCGTTTTGACTCTAAGCCATCGATTTTATTCAAAACTAGAAAGCTGTAGAGAGTGTAGAAAATCTGCACAGAAAGGTGGGTCATCATACATTACGTGATACTGAATTCATATAAAGTTCTTTCGTTTCAGTTCAGTTTCACGGCTATTCTGGCACTATCCCAACATTCTTGAACAATAATCCAGATTCGGTCCAAAATCCGAAAGGAAGTTAATAATATATTTTGTTTGGCTTTTACTCAAGAGTCCTAAGGTATTTTGTTCTTTTTTACTTTTAATTTTTAAGGAGTACAAGAACCACACAAAATAATTATTACGAACACGCTGACCATCACATTTTCATAACCCTCCATAATATTTTGTAAAAACATCCGTTCACAGGCACACAGACAGACACATAGACAGAGGTACCTACCCACACTCAGCCCAAAGAGAGAGGCGGCGGCACACAGCAGACCATAGCTGGTGCAGAAGGGGAAGAGGGCGGTGGACAGGCCGCAGACAAAGATGGACACGTAGGTGATGACCAGACTGTTGATTTTCCTCAGGTCAGCCAGCCAGCCAGTGACCACCCGACCCACAGTGTTGGTAATACCTAAAATACAATAATTATTATCAAATTAACAAGTGAGTAACAAACCATGACTTCTTCTTCTTCTTCTTCTGCGTTCCCAGGCCATATGGATATAATGGGTAAGGTACATGTGTCCGGTTTTCAGTATCCACTGGTCAACAGCCAACACATTCCGGAGGAGCTCAAAGGAGAAAATTTTTTGGGAAGAATTTTTTGAAAAAAAGGCAGGAGAATGGGCCAATAAGTCAGAAAGATAGTAGATGACAGAAAGCAAAGGAAAAAGGCAGAGTCAAAGAGCCGCAGATTAGAGGAAGTTGCAAGCACAGAACTTCCAGAAGGTGGGGGAACTATTTTTACGAAAGACCCCCGGTATCCCCACGGGCCATGTTGACCAGACTGTTGATTTTCCTTAGGTCAGCCAACCAGCCAGTGACCACTTGACCCACAGTGAGTGTTTGTGATGCCTGAGAATATCAATCAGAATAACGATGACGAAATTAATACATCAATGATACAAACCATGATGCCCAGATTAAATCAGCCAACCACATTGTTTGCGATTCCTGTGAACACCAATTAGAAATTGTTCGGAAATAATTAAGAGGAGTAGTTTCATGGTGTGTGGGAGTGATCTTACCTAATTCAATCGGTCAAACAGGGGAAGTCAATCTACCATCAGCTCTCGTAGCCGATCGACTCGTGTGTTTGATCAGACATACAGCACTTAGAACACCGTGTGTCATTCTACAAATGTATGTAATTAATATTTTTACGTCACATTTTGCAAGTGTCATCACTTTGTGGCCACTCCTATTTTTTTTAAAAGAAAACGTTTGCAAGTCGCTGACTCGATCCCCCTGCGGTTTCAAGCTTCGACGCCATTGTTGCATTGTTGCTATGGTATTTGACCGAGTAATGGAGGTAAGCAACTCTAATTTTCACGAAGTGCTTTCCCCTAGTTTTTTCTCTCTCCGAAAATCGTCTATTAGAATACAGTAATAATGATGAAATTAATGTTTAACCCTATCACCGCCAGCCATATTTCAGCCAAAAATGTCCATTAAATTTACCTGGGTAGAGAACAAAATCCATCTGCAGTAGGGGAAGACGGGGTAAAAAGCGCATGGGCGGGTAAGAAGCCCACCCCAATTATCTCATGAAATAAAGAAAATTTCAGTCAAATTTGCCCATGAGACGAATGCTAGACATGAACGCTCGTCTCATGGGCAAAATGAGACTGAAATTTGCTTCATTTCATGAGATAATTGGGGTGGGCTTCTTACCCGCCCATGCGCTTTTTACCCCGTCTTCCCCTATTGGAGATTCTTCTGTGACATATATAAAATAAGGTCTATCCTTACTTCCTAAAACTAAGACAACAGGGTCTTTGGATAATGGACCCCAATTTGATGCCTTTTCGTAACATAGGTGTGAAATCACTGTGGTGCTCAAATGCGACTTTGGCGGTGAAAGGGTTAAATGATACCAACATAATGACCAGACTGTTGATTTTCCTCAGGTCTCGCTAAAGCTGGAGACAGACTATGCGACTGCCTCATATGACTCGATCAGGTCGTGACGTTTCACCTCATTTGCATACCATCCTGCTTGATCATTCTGACGCAGTCGGGCCCAGTCAGGTGACAGGGCCGAATAGGGCGGTTTCTAAATCGAGATGATCGGATCAGTTCACTTGCCACCATTGACCAATCAAAAACTATTAAGATCGTAAGATCGTGGCTACACTTCCGTTCGCTATTTTTATCTGCTCAGTTGTCAGTTTTCGCCAACCACTGTACGATTGAAAATAGATCTACTAGGCCTATCGAGAATGTTTATCAAAGTGACGGTTGCTACGGATCTACGAACTGGGCTATTTTGGGTAACAACAAACCGGAATTGACGCAACGATCTTCACTGGGTGACAGTACGTTCTATTTTTAGTACCCAGCCGAACTGCCGAATCACAAAGTGTGTCATGTCCATGCTGCACAGTCGGATCAGATTCGTCACGTGACCAGACTGGTCTGACTGCCTCATATGACTCAAATCAGGCAATGTGTCGCCGGCTTAGCCAGCCTGTGACCACTCGACCTACAGTGTTCGTGATACCTGGGTGAAATCAAAATGATGAATATTGACCAAATTAATAAGTAACAAACCATGATAACCAGACGGTTGATTTGCCTCAGGTCAGCCAGCCAAACTCGTCGCCACTCGACCTACAATACTTGTAACGCCTACAGTAAAATAACAGTGATTATATTAATCAATGGTTGACCGTAATGAGCATGTACCAGAAGGTTTTGTCTTGAAAACCAACTGTTTTTGTGGGTTTTTTTAAACCCAACTGAAACAGACTGCAACATACAACAAACAAACAACTACACGACAAGTGTAAAGTGACGTTATTTTATTCACAAGAGACAAAACAAAACTACTGGATATTTCGGCGAATGTGCTTTTATCAACATCGACAAACAAGGAAAAAGCAAACAGCAAATATAGCGAAAGGAGTAAAAAGCAGGCAACAAAAGGAGCAAAAAATCAACAAGATCAAAAAACAATACTCCCCCTCCAGATCCACGCTGAACACGAAGTGCCCAGGACAAAATAGCGGTTTATATTTATAGTTCTACTGTTTCACTAACTCACCAATAACGGAGATGAGGAATTGGAAGGCAGCCTTCCTCTTGGGCACCCCCAGACTGACAGCCAGATCCACGCTGAACACGAAGTGCCCAGGACAATATTGTAGTTTATAGTTAGTTCTACTGTTTCACTAACTCACCAATAACGGAGATGAGGAATTGGAAGGCAGCCTTCCTCTAGGACATCCCCAGACTGACAGCCAGATCCACGCTGAAGATGAAGGGCCCAGGACAATATAATGGTTTATATTTATAGTTCTACTGTTTCACTAACTGACCAATATCGGAGAAATGGAAGGCAGCCTTGCTCTTGAACACCCCCAGACTGACAGCCAGATCCACGCTGAACACGAAGGGCCCAGGACAACATAGTGGTTTATATTTATAGTTCTACTGTTTCATCAACTCACCAATAACGGAGATGAGGAAGGCAGCCTTGCTCTTGGACACCCCCAGACTGACGGCCAGGTCCACGCTGAAGACGAAAGGCACGTAGAAGCCCAGGAAGGTCAGCACGTTGCCCAGGCAGACCAGCAGGAAGGCCCTGTCCCGGAGCAGAGACAGGTCCAGCATCTCCTGCAGGGTGTCCTTGGCACTGCGGGGCAGGCAGAGGTACCGCCACACCTTGGAAGATAAACACAGGTAATACGGGATAATGACATCATGATGATAATACTCATCAGAGCAGGAAGGCCCAGTTCGGGAGCAGAGACAGGTTAAGGGTCACCTTAGCACGGGTAGATAAAGATAAATGCATATAATGATAAATTCAAGGGAAAAGCAACCAGAAATGATAAAATCTATGCTTCCGTTAAAACCTCATTGAAAGCATGATGAAAGCTCCACGAGCGGAAAGATTGTGAGAGGAAAAAAATCTTCACTAAGATCTCCCAACCCACACCCTGGTGAGTTTCTCCCAAACTACCACTTTCTTCTTTCCTCCTTGAAAGTGTTCATCATGCTGGTGGTAGATACAATACATTTTTACTAATTTCTTCTTTACACGACACAAAACTTACCTCAGCTTACTGACAGTTTTGTCCACTTAATAATAATAATAATAATAATGAAAATTTATGACGCACTTACCTCCCGATAAAACCAGGAGCTCAAGGCGTTTACAATGACAAATAGTTAAAAGTTAAAAGTAGTAATAAAAGACTTCATATAAGCATCATAAAATATTTACATAGCACTCAATTCATAAATCGACACATGCACACGCACACACAAACATAACCAAATGTCTACGCATCCTCCCATTTGTACAGATAAAACCGCACCTATAAATACATGCGCACGCGCAAATACATCGCACACACAAGCGTAGTCCCTCATTCCCCTCACCCCTCGTCTCACACCTCCCCATAAAACTCACGCCCTGCCACCCCCCCCCCCCACCCCCCCTACAACCCTCCTCCCTCCCCACATACACAACAACACACTCACACACATAATTCACACACACACTACACACACACACACTGACGTGAATACACACACACATACACAAGTCATGCAAGGTGCCCAGTCATACACAAAAATCAGAAAGGGGCCAACGCCAATAGGAGCATACTTTTCAGGGATTTCAGTTACACTAGAAGGTAGCTGTGATAAGCTTTTCTGAAAAGATGTATTTTTAAAGAGGATTTGAATTCTAAGATGGTGGGAGCATGACGGATTGAATAGGGAAGACTGTTCCAGACAGTAGGACCTTGGAAGGAAAACGATCGTTCTCCCCATTGTTTTGTTCTAGATTTAGGAATTATAAAGATGCGACTGTCAGAAGAGGAGCGAAGAGTGGACTTCGTTGGAGTGATTGACTTTTTTCACATTTTTATTTTAAATATATGACAACGGTGAAACTTAGCTGCCTACAGTTTATTTTCAAAATGACATGAAAGTATATCAAGTATAAATGTTTTCCTGTTCACGTTTTTGGTGCCAATAACCCTTTCACTTAGAAACTACTTTGGTAGCTTTGCTTACAGATGCTGTGACAATCTGACAAGTTTTTGACAAGCGTATATTTGTCCAGCAGGCTGACTTGATGACAAGTCACTCTCAGCTGAAATGCTTAGGAGTTTTCGCCAATGTTTTACGAAGATTGGCGAACAGAGGGTCGCCGATCGCTGAAAGGAAGGCCCCCCCCCCCTCCCACCCCTGGTCCCTGTTCATGACAGCCGATTGTAGTCAAATGTGTATGGCCTCCTTTGTTTTTAGCATTGTCCAGTCATTCTCCCTTTCCAATATTTTATCCCCCCGCCCCAGTCTATTTTATGCGTTGGAAAACGTGTGTTGGAAGAATAAAAAACACAAAAAACAACCAGCTTAGCTTTTTTAAACATAAAACTGTCTTGCCAGGGTCAAAATATGAATATGTACTGAGATACTGTTGTCATGGGTATTGATAATAATAGTATCTTCTGGTTCTCTTCTGTCTCTGCCTCTCCCTCTCTCTCTCTTTCTCTCTCTGTACTCTATACACACACACACACACATACACCTTGCCCTCTCCCTTTCCCACGAGGGCCGGCTCCCCAGGGATGGTGGTGATGGAGGTGATGTAGCTCTTCATTCTCTCTCTCTCTCTCTCTCTCTCTCTCGCTCTCTCTCTCTGTGTACTGTACTGTACTCTACACACACACCTTGCCCTCTCCCTTTCCAACGAGGGCCGGCTCCCCAGGGATGGTGGTGATGGAGGTGATGTAGCTCTTCATGTCGGGCTGGGAGCGGAAGAGGGGCAGCTGGGTGACGCTGCCGCTGTAGAAGATGTCCTTGCGGTACAGGGGCCGGGCCAGGTCCTTCTTGGACACGGACAGGGACACCAGGGAGTGGCCCACCCCGGCCAATGGCGTGGGCGTGGTGGCCGGGCTCCGCAACGTCTTCAACCTCCAGAGGTTCTTCTCGCTGCCCAGGTTCACCATGGTGGTTTTCCTGTCGGGAACCTGGGAGACAGATTTACCAAAAACGGTAAAGGTCAAGATGTGCCCCCCCCCCCCCCCCTCATCCTGTGGCTCCTCAACGTCTTCAACCTCCAGAGGTTCTTCTCGCTGCCCAAGTTCACCATGGTGGTTTTCCTGTCGGGAACCTGGAGACAGATTTACCCAAAACGGTAAAGGTCAAGATGTGGCCCCCCCTCATCCTGTGGCTCCTCAACGTCTTCAACCTCCAGAGGTTCTTCTCGCTGCCCAGGTTCACCATGGTGGTTTTCCTGTCAGGAACCTGGGGACAGATGGGGTTTTTTTTTAAACGGTAAAGGTCAAGACGTGCCCCCCACCCCACCCCCACCCTACATTTCTCAGCTCTCCACGCATTTTCACACTTGCTTTTCTTACCAAACATTAACCCCCTGACAGCCACCGGCGCATCATGTACTGACCTGATGACATCACTGATGATGTCATCAGATGAAGAGGAATAACCCTGATATGTTGGCCTTTTCTCTAACGCAGTCAAGAGAGTAATATCCCCAGACCATTTTGCCAGATTGGCTCTATCAGTTGTCATTTTCATGGCATGATTTGCCGAATGATTGTTTTCTTTAATTTTCTCTGGCAGTCAAGGGATTAATGTAGGTAGATAGTCAGATAGATAGATAGTCAGATACATAGATAGATAGTCAAGGACAAACAGAGTTCTCTGAAAACATTATTACCAGCTTTTGCTTCGCCGCTGGCTAATTACCAACACGAACATCTTCAACTATATGACATATATTTACCACACGAGAACGCAGAAGAAGAAGAAGAAGAAGAAGAAGAAGAAGAAGAAGAAGAAGAAGAAGAAGAAGAAAAAGAAGAAGAACAAGAATAAGAATAATAAGAAGAAGACGAAGAAGAGGAGGACCGATTTGTCAAAACGTTCCTTTATTTATCACATGAGAACGCAGACGAAGAAGAAGAAGAAGAAGAAAAAGGAGAAGAAGAAGAAGAAGAAGAAGAAGAGGAGGAGGAGGACCGATTTGCCAAAACGTTCATTTAATTACCACATGAGAACGCAGAAGAGGAAGAAGAAGAAGAAGAAGAGGAGGAGGAGGACCGATTTGTCAAAACGTTCTTTTAATTACCACATGAGAACGCAGAAGAAGAAGAAGAAGAAGAAGAAGAAGAAGAAGAAGAAGACGACGACGAAGAAGACGACGACGAAGAAGACGACGACGAAGAAGAAGAGGAGGACCGACTTGTCAAAACGTTCCTTTATTTATCACATGAGAACGCAGAAGAAGAAGAAGAAGAAGAAGAAGAAGAAGAAGAAGAAGAAGAAGAAGAAGAAGAAGAAGAAGAAGAGGAGGAGGAGGACCGATTTGTCAAAACGTTCCTGTATTTATCACATGAGAACGCAGACGAAGAAGAAGAAGAAGAAGAAGAAGAAGAAGAAGAAGAAGAAGAAGAAGAAGAAGAAGAGGAAGAGGAGGACTGACTTGTCCAAAAGGTTCCTTTATTGACCACACGAACTGACCTCTAGGAGAGGGATGACCTCGTGCACGTGGTGGTGCATGTTGGAAGGCACGCTGCCGTTCCTCAGCTCCTTGGCCGAGTGGGCCAGGAGTTTGGTCACCTGAAAAAAAACCACGTCCATCATGCGTGAATGTGTGGCGCGCACGTTTATCTGCCTCCTTTCACGCACTCTGACGCACAAACATTACTACAGTGGAACCTCCCTATTAAGACTCCCTCTGTGACGTAAGTGTCCCGCGCGACCCACTTTCTTTATTTCTTATCTACACCCCCCCCCCCCCTTCTCCCCTCCCCCCCCTCGTCATTTCTCTGTCCAGCCGCCACGTTAATTGCCCCGCTGCTTCAAACGAACGCCGCGGAAGGGCGTTATCTCTTTCTCCCTGGTCAGCACGTACCATCTACCGAGGTTATCTCCCTTCATCCCCCCCCCCCCCCCCCTTTCTACCGTCACATCACAAGAAAGTGACAACCACAGTCGGCCCCTTTCAACCCCTTCCTTTCTCCGAGCACGAGAAAGATTTGAATGTCGGAATGTGATAAGGATGTAATAGGCGCGTGATTGTTCAGTACATTTAGAACAGCAAATTGTGACGTGTGGACTGTAATCCACCAATAGCAGGCTTTCATTGTTTGAAAGTGAAGGCTATAATTGGAGTGGTGAGAAAAAGTTGTCACACAAGATGCTGAAACGTAGCTAGAGCAACACTCACAACCAGTCATCATAAGCCCACTAGTAAGTATTATTGATGGCAGGTGATTGAGATCTTGTGTGTTTGACTCTAGTTTTGATCTAGATCCTATGTTCAATGATGAATAAGGAGTAGATAGATATGTTATAGAAAAGAAGTGGTAAACATTCTATTCTATTTATGTGCACTGATTATTTGTGTGTGTGTGTGTTTTTTGACTTGAACACTTTTGGTACCAGAACCGGAGTTTATGCCTACTAACCCTTTTGTCTATTTTTAGTAGGAAACCTATGGGCCGCAATCTTGCACTATTTTTAGTAGGAAACCTATGGGCCGCAATCTTGCACTTTATGATACCCTTCCTTTCCAGGTGTTGGATGGAGAGTGATGTTGTCTTGATCACCTTTTATGTTTTACTGATCTCAGTTTGTTAACTGAAATTCAGTTTATTTATTAACTACATGTAGTGCTATTGTACAAGGGAAGCCTTCAAGCCGGTTGGGATTCACTAATTCCCTGCCGACTGAAGCCCCTTGTCTCTAAGCCATAGAGATCTACATCCACCTTCTCCTGTGATTATCAGCAGGGCATCGTGGGCCGGACGATCACCCCGGACTCCACCAAGCATCAAGACGGGTCCGTCGCCAAGACAACCTGCACCCAGAATCCGCGAGGAGACCACGCTTGAACCGTGCCATCCCGCGAAGCCATAATAGGAACGACTGGGAGCTACTCTCACCTGACGAGCAAGCCCAGAACTTCAAACAGCTAAGTCTACCTGACTGCGCCAATCATTTGAACTTTCCTACGGACAATAAACATAATTAGTAACCCTTCCGGCATGGGGCGAACCTTATAGAAAGACAAAAGTCTTGTGAATCCTTTCGGATTTCATTGTTTTTTTTATTCATATTTTGTTTTGGGCGCCATTGAGCTGCTTTATTATTATTGTTGCATAATCTTATGCAGATTTTGGGAGTAAATAAAATACAAGTGTCAAATAATCCTGAACCCTTTAGTCAGACTGATGATAGTGGGAGTCTTGTAATTTCATGTAAAACCCTACTTCTCTCTGTCGGCCATTTAGAGCAATTCAACCACTTGTATTTCTTACAACCATCTGACGAGCCAGAACCCGGGCACAAATATAAATTTATTAGATGAAAAGGGGCCGGGAAAGTTGCTCATCTCCCATACCCTAGAGAAGTGGGCTAAAGGCAAATTATCTAAAGTCTTCCCTAGAGACTTAGCCTTTTAACCCATTACCTCGTCACATCTAATTGGGGGCTCGCGTCCGGGATATTTTTTTCATAAAGTCTAACAAATTTCAATTCAAACTGTAGTTCCTTTTCAAAACTTATCTTGTGTCCACTGGGAAAGTTATTGTGATTTGGTTCACTGTGTTTTGATTTGATTTGTTTGAATGCTATTTATGACTTTATTTTGATGTGCATGCTATTTCTGTTTATGCTGAAATAGTTAAGTGTTGTTTGATACATTCAACTCAGCAGCTTTGTTTTTATTTTGAATAGTTGTATTTACAACCATGGCTGAGATTGTTAAACTTAGGAGGGAACTTAAAGAATGGGGAGAATCTCTAGGATTGTCAGGCCAAGAGTTAGCTAATTTTGTCATATCTGAATACGACAAAGAAAGAGCTCATGAGGCTCAAGAGGCTGATAAAGCTCGCGAGGAGGCCGAGAAAGACAAACAGAGAGCTCATGAGGCTCAAGAGGCTGATAAAGCTCGGGAGGAAGCTGAGAAAGACAAACAGAGAGCTCATGAGGCGCAAGAGGCTGATAAAGCTCGCGACACTCAAGAGCAAAGAACATCCGTACTCATGAGTTAAGGCAGAGACAACTAGTGCAGGATGCCAAAAATAAAGAACTCGAACTTGAGGCCACTGAGCGAGAAAAGGCGCGAGATCATGAACTAGCTATGAAGCAGCTAGAAAACTCAGCAGACTCTGAGACTGCTGCCCCTCAAAATTTTCCCCCTCCCATTCATACCTCAGCCATGACCTTCACATTGGAGGCATTCAATGAGGCAACAGAGTCTATCGATGCATTCCTCGATAGATTTGAAAGACTGGCCCAGGAATTTGAGCTTGCTCCGGAAAAGTTCAACCTCAAGCTTGCCCAAAGTCTCAGGGGTGTGGCTTATGAGGTGTACAGCAAACTTCCGTCAAGCCAAATTACCGACTACCCAGCTTTGAAAGAAGCCCTGCTCAACCGATACGAGTTGACAGCGGACGCCTACCGGAAAAAGTTCCGGTCAACCAGAAAAGGTAGGGGAGAGTCCTATGCCCAATTCTCAGATAGACTGGGGAACTATCTGACAAAATGGGTGTCCCTTTCGGCCAAAACTGAGTCCTATGATGATCTCAGAACTGATGGTTGGCGAGCAACTGCGCGAAACCATGTCCCCAGAGTTACGCACCTTTACTGCCGAACAAGGTGCCACAACTCTGGCTGACCTCATCCAGCTAAGTGACCGGTTCACTCTAGCCCATGAAGAACCTAGCGCCCCTAAAAGGCCAAAACTACAGCAAGTAGTTGGGTCCACTGCTTCACAGCAGAGCAGGGGTAACCCCAACTCCAACAGTGGGTCAAACAGTTCTACCCATGAACGACAACCACTGGGACAACCCTTGTTCTGCTCATACTGCAAGTCGAACACCCACAATCGGGATGACTGCAGGAAACTTGCTTACAAGCGGCAAAATGTTGCAACTATGCAAGTCGTCTCGACTTCGCAGAACTGCACAAACCCCTCCCCAGTACAGTGTCCAGGCACACCGTCAGTCGTTGGACAGGCGACTGTCAACAACATCCCTGTTCAGTGTCTCTATGACACTGGACTGTCATGCGACGCAATCGTCTGCGGATCCTTAGTCCCCGCGTCAGCATACACGGGAGACTTCATCTCTCTGCAGGGCCCTGATGCTGCAATCCCCCCATCCACTTTGCCAGTCGCCATAATCAATGTCGACACCAGATATGTTAAGGGACCCATCAAGGCAGTGCTCATGGACAGTCCTGTCTATGACCTCATACTGGGATCACAGTATGTGTTTTTAGGGCACCCCTCTCAACCTGCCCTAGTTTCAGCAGGATTCCCTTCTCCCCAATCCACAAACCAACTCCCTCCCTCCTTCCCAAAGAGCAAATCTCCCTCAGCAGGGAAGAAACCTCTCAACGCGGCAAACCAAATTGCCGCGCGAGCCAATCCAGATTGTCCCAAGTCCCCAAGTCCGCCACAACTTGGAAAATCCTTCCCAAGGAATGTCCGCCTAACGACCCAAGACCACTCGCCACAGGTACCTCAGGTGAAAGGCAGCACTGTACCCGCAAACACCCACCGAAGGTACTATCGGGACAGGCCGCCGCACGTACAGCCGTCACCTACCCCTCCCTTTCAGCGAGTGGCAGTCGACTTGGTCGGGCCTCTACCTAAACGGAAGAAGAAATTCCGGTATATAGTCACCGTGGTCGACATATGTACCATGCAGTGCGATGCCGCCCCAATCTCCTCACTTGATGCTAGCCAAATAGCCGCGGCACTCAAAGCCATTTTCGCCCGAATCGGCCTACCAAACCACATCATCAGCAATGATGAATCCAGGCTAAAGGGGAAACTCAGGCAAGAGGTGTTTGCTATTCTGCAATCAACCTTGGGACAACTCAACACAGGATTGCCGCACCAACCTCAGTCGGAATCCATTCCACTGATCTCTAACCCACCTGCTCCTTTGAACTCTGTGTTGCGACCAGATGTTCCACCATTCCAGCCGACCCAGTCTCCCCACTAATTTGTCCCTGTCGCCCAAGTCGAAAGTGGAGTCGGCGTTCCACAGGAAGATTCCGGTACCAGAATCTTTTCTTCGGGGGGCCTCTGTGACGTAAGTGTCCCGCGCGACCCACTTTCTTTATTTCTTATCTACACCCCCCCCCCCCCTTCTCCCCTCCCCCCCCCTCGCCTTTACATTTCTCTGTCCAGCCGCCACGTTAATTGCCCCGCTGCTTCAAACGAACGCCGCGGAAGGGCGTTATCTCTTTCTCCCTGGTCAGCACGTACCATCTACCGAGGTTATCTCCCTTCATCCCCCCCCCCCCCTTTCTACCGTCTCATCACAAGAAAGTGACAACCACAGTCGGCCCCTTTCAACCCTTCCTTTCCGAGCACGAGAAGGATTTGAATGTCGGCATGTGATAAGGATGTAATAGGCGCGTGATTGTTCAGTACATTTAGAACAGCAAATTGTGACGTATGGACTGTAATCCACCAATAGCAGGCTTTCATTGTTTGAAAGTGAAGGCTATAATTGGAGTGGTGAGAAAAAGTTGTCACACAAGATGCTGAAACGTAGCTAGAGCAACACTCACAACCAGTCATCATAAGCCCACTAGTAAGTATTATTGATGGCAGGTGATTGAGATCTTGTGTGTTTGACTCTAGTTTTGATCTAGATCCTATGTTCAATGATGAATAAGGAGTAGATAGATATGTTATAGAAAAGAAGTGGTAAACATTCTATTCTATTTATGTGCACTGATTATTTGTGTGTGTGTGTGTTTTGACTTGAACACTTTTGGTACCAGAACCGGAGTTTATGCCTACTAACCCTTTTGTCTATTTTTAGTAGGAAACCTATGGGCCGCAATCTTGCACTATTTTTAGTAGGAAACCTATGGGCCGCAATCTTGCACTTTATGATACCATTCCTTTCCAGGTGTTGGATGGAGAGTGATGTTGTCTTGATCACCTTTTATGTTTTACTGATCTCAGTTTGTTAACTGAAATTCAGTTTATTTATTAACTACATGTAGTGCTATTGTACAAGGGAAGCCTTCAAGCCGGTTGGGATTCACTAATTCCCTGCCGACTGAAGCCCCTTGTCTCTAAGCCATAGAGATCTACATCCACCTTCTCCTGTGATTATCAGCAGGGCATCGTGGGCCGGACGATCATCCCGGACTCCACCAAGCACCAAGACGGGTCCGTCGCCAAGACAACCCGCACCCAGAATCCGCGAGGAGACCACGCCTGAACCGTGCCATCCCGCGAAGCCGTAACCGGAACGACTGGGAGCTACTCTCACCTGACGAGCAAGCCCAGAACTTCAAACAGCTAAGTCTACCTGACTGCGCCAATCATTTGAACTTTCCTACGGACACCGAACATAATTAGTAACCCTTCCGGCATGGGGCGAACCTTATAGAAAGACAAAAGTCTTGTGAATCCTTTCGGATTTCATTGTGTTGTAACCATATTTTGTTTTGGCGCCATTGAGCTGCTTTATTATTATTGTTGCATAATCTTATGCAGATTTTGGGAGTAAATAAAATACAAGTGTCAAATAATCCTGAACCCTTTAGTCAGACTGATGATAGTGGGAGTCTTGTAATTTCATGTAAAACCCTACTTCTCTCTGTCGGCCATTTAGAGCAATTCAACCACTTGTATTTCTTACAACCATCTGACGAGCCAGAACCCGGGCACAAATATAAATTTATTAGATGAAAAGGGGCCGGGAAAGTTGCTCATCTCCCATACCCTAGAGAAGTGGGCTAAAGGCAAATTATCTAAAGTCTTCCCTAGAGACTTAGCTTCTCTGAGACATTTCCCTTCTTTGCAAGTATTAAAAATACCTCCCTTATTGGCCTCTGCAACTAGGGTTATTAACGCCCTTGACAGTGGGAGTGAATCCCTTGCTGGTCAGTACGGACAAGGGCATTCACTCTTGCGAAAGGCGGCCATTTAGTGACCTCAAATAGGGTTATTGGCGAGAGTTAATCCCTTGTTTGGTCAGTGCTCAACCATCTCCCCCCACCCACCAAGGGCATTCACTCTTGCAAAAGGTGTTCTTTGCAGTAGCCAATAAGACCCCTCCCTTACAAGACCTCATTTTGGATGATTTTTGAAGGTCTTATAAGGGAGTTTCCACTGTACTTCACACACCGATTTACGCGCAAGAACAAAAAAATGAGAAAACTCCCCCAAACAACCCCGAGATGACACAGTCATGTAAACAAACATTACTACTTTACACACCGATTTACGCGCAAGAACACACAATAAACAACAACAAGATGGCACAGTCATATAAACTGCAGGGATCATTCTTGTCAAAGCATACATAGGTCAAGTTCCCATTAAGATTAATAGGTTATTTTCCTCAATCCATAATATTATATTAAAAGAACAAAATTGGCAACATGCAAAAGTAAAGACATTCTTTTTTCTATAGGCTTTCGTTTGGGGCGCTTTAAATTTTTTAAACCATTTCCAGTCCACTTATTATTTTTTTAAAGCATTTCCAGTCAATCTGACACAGTAGTGCGGAATCAGCCACAGCAAATGACAAAATCCTCAAGTTGATAACTGTCCTGAAGTTGTTGTTTTCGTTCCCCAGCTTAAACCTTCTGGGAGCACACCCAGTGCCATGTGAACATTTTGCATGGCCTTAGGTGGGGAGATTACGTGTAGGGCTGCTTTAAACCCTTTCACCGCCAGCCATATTTCAGCCAAAAACTGCCATTACATTTACCTGGGTAGAGAACAAAATTTATCTGCAGTATTGGGGATTGTTCTGTGACATATATACAAAAAGGTCTATCCTTACTTCCCAAAACTGAGGCAATAGGGTGTTTGGTTAATATACCCCAATTTGATGCCTTTTTAGTGACATAGGTGTTAAATCACTGTGGTGCCAAAATGTGACTTTGGCGGCGAAAGGGTTAAAGGGCCCCGCCACATGGGCGGCCATACTCCGACTTCAGGGGATCTGCCCTGAAGTAAAGTGAATAAGTCATAATTATGACCTCGCTACCAGCAAAAAAACAATAGGTCATTTCAAAATGTTATATGTCAAGGACTGATGACCGGTGCTAAGAATGATCCCTGACTCTGTTCTCACAGTTCAAGGCAAGGACTAAAACAAAACAAAAAGCAAAACGCGAGTAATTTTTCATAATATAAAATGGAAAAAACAACATGTGTGTGCTCCTGATTGTAAATTTCGAGTTCTCTCTCTTGAATTTTCGTCAAATAAATAAAACCTTTTGGTGAAATTCAGGGGAGTTAATTTTGGACTCTACTGGGGTCTGCAACGAACACCTTTTGCAAGAGTGAATGCCCTTGGAGGGTGGGGGAAGATGGTTCAGTACTGACCAGACAGGGGGATAACTCTCGCCAATAACCCCTATTTGATGCCACTAAATGGCTGCCTTTCGCAAGAGTGAATGCCCTTGTCAGTACTGACCAGCAAGAGCAATTACTCTCACTGTCAAGGGCGTTAATAACCCTAGTTGCAAAGGCATTATTGGTTTTGGTGTTACATGTACATTTCTTGCTTCAGTACCGACAGCACTATTATTTAGAAATTAGATATTTTTACAACAAAATATTATTATTTGACACAACTTATTCGTTGCCACTGGGTTTAACGTGTGCTAAGTGCATGGGCACACATGACCTCGGTTTTATCGTCTCATCCAAAAAGACTCCACGTTCAGGCCGTAAGTAAGGCCTGGTGCAAAGTGAGAGGAAATATTCCCCCTTACCCAGGTTCGAACTCGGATTTACTTGACACAGGGCGAACGCGTTACCACTGTGCCTCTCTACTACACCTCCAAGAACGCCACAAAAAATACATGGCGCTAGTAGAAGAGCCAAAAAAGCCTTCCAACCCCCCCCCCCCCCCCTAAAACTAAAAGACGATGATGGCATCTATATACATAACCGAGCTGTGTGTGTGTGTGTGTGTGTGTGTATACCATTTATGTCGAACGTGTGTGTTCGCTTTGTATTGCATCTTTGTTTGAATGCGTTATGAATGCTAACGTGTGTGTGCGCTTTGATTTGATTTATATCAAGATTCAGCGCCGTATAAATACTGTATGTTGTTGTTGTTGTTGTTGTTGTTGTTGTTGTTGTTGTTGTTGTTGTTGTTGTTGTTGTGTGTGTGTGTGTGTGGGGGGGGGGGATTCTCGGGATAAAACCATATTTAGCGTGGTTTTATCGCCGCCAAACTTTCACAGAATCCAGATGGATGATCCCGGGTTAACATAGGGTACATTACATTTTGCAACACGCTCCGTAGTTAGTCAAAGTGGTTCTACCCACTGCTTTTTACAACTATAAGGCAAAATTTTCAACAGACAGCAGCAAGATACAATAGCCTAATGGTTCGTCAATTTAAAATTTTTTTTTTTTTTTTTAACAACAACCCAACACGCAAATAATAATACAGTGGATTCTTAATACAGTTGACTACGCTTATATCCGCGAAACGGGTAGCAACCGGCTAGTAAATCATAAATCAGGACTTACTGCAGGATCGCTTTTCCTGTTCCGAAGCACCAGACCATTCTTCACGGCGGGCCCCAGAGAGTTGGTCCGCCCGACCCCCCTCTCCCCTACAAGCCCTTTGCCCTCCCCCTCCTCTTCCCCGTCCCCTCTCTCTCGGGGAGTAGGGGTGGTGGGGGAGCAGGAGGCGAGGGGCGGGGAGGTGGGGGGAGTGACGAAGCACTCGGAGCGGGAGCGATCCGTGTTGGTTCCATCGTCGTTGTCGTTTTCGCCGAAAGTGCCCGAGTCGGCGTCGACGAAAGTGTCGCTGGCTGAGATGACGTCAGGAGAGGGGGAATCTGTTGAGGGAGGGAGGGAGGGTGGATATGAAGAAATCAAAGAATATACATTTTTCATGCTTTCATAGAGTTTGTGACCTAGCACCACGAAAGGGACATTAACACTTTCGCCGCCAGCCATTTTTCAACAAAAAATGCAGACATCCATTAAACTTACCTGGGTAGAGAGAAAAAAATTGTTTGCAATAGTGGGGATTCCCCTATGACATAGTTGAAGTAAGGCCTATCCTTACCTCCCCAAATTATGAAAATGGGCTCTTTGGATAACAGACCCTGGTTTGAGGCTTTTTCTTGATACATGGGTGTTAAATCATTGTGGTGCTAAAATGCGACATTGGCGGTGAAAGGGTTAAGTCGCTGGGCTAGTTTCTCATAACAGGCTTGTAAAGTCAAAAATATCATTTTTTTAAATCAATTTTGAGTTAGGGGAAGACGGGGTAAAAAGCGCATGGGCGGGTAAGAAGCCCACCCCAATTATCTCATGAAATGAAGCAACTTTCAGTCTCATTTTGCCCATGAGACGAGCGTTAATGTCTAGCATTCGTCTCATGGGCAAATTTGACTGAAAATTTCTTTATTTCATGAGATAATTGGGGTGGGCTTCTTACCCGCCCATGCGCTTTTTACCCCGTCTTCCCCTATGGGTATTTTCGTAGTCTCTAGCATTTCATCTTTTTTATATTTATAAAGGATAATCTTTAGTATGGTCTCTAAATACTCAAAAAAAAGTGCTTTGAAATGAGTAGGTGGGTGCATTTTCTTCAACTAGACTAAACTTTAAGACTGCGATTTCTCAAAATGGATGACATTCACCCTACCCAACTTTGAATGCTCATAACTCTACAACAAAAAGAGTTACAAGAATGGTTTTGATATCATTTGAAAGTGAATTGTCTGAAGTTGGTGAATGGACCATTGTCTCAGAATGGTCATTTTGACACTTAATGTCCCTTTCGTGGTGCTGGGTCACATTACGTATAGAATAATACTAAACCAGTACTTCGATACATCAACAGCACAGGGTCACAAAGAGTGGTTTTTATGAATACAGCTAGATTCTTTTAAGTTTTTGTTTGTAACATACTACAGCATTATACAAACCAGTATAAAACAATACACAAAACTACTTTGGTTGTTTTTCTTCGTCAAAATATTACAACGTTACTGTCAATAACTAGTGAATATAAATAAAGCACACAAAGTCAAAGAAGACAATGTACATGAGATAGCCTATACCGTACCGGCTAATGTTAAGATCAGCTCCCTCCGCTGTTCCAGGGTGAAGGCTTAGGGTTAAGCTGATTGGCCAACTTCACCATGGAACAGCGGAGGGAGCTGATCTTTGCCACTGTACTGAATGTTTCATCAAATACCAAAACAAGGGCATCGCCGAGCGGCAGCAACGCATTGTAAGTGCATCGCCGAGCGGCAGCAAGGCATTGTGACAATGCAAACCCGGCCAGAGTTATGTCCTCTCCCCCCCCACCCCCCAATAAACACACCACTTTCCACCCTTACAGAACGCATAAAATACATAGCCCAAAATTTGAAGCGATTCTGTTCACTAGTTCACAAGATACAGCTGAACTTTTATACAAACGTCCTTGCACCATGGTACACCACCACACAAAATGTGAAGCGATTCTGTTCACTAGTTCACGAAATAAAGCTGGGGGGAAATTACGTAGCCCAAAGAAGGAAATTTCGGTTTTCAAGGTCAAACTTCAAGGTCAAGGTCAGCACGGTGTTGATTAACGAAAGGAAGCTTCCTTTTCAAGCAGTCTACCCCTCTGCCAATTTTAATCAAAGTCCAAACAGTAGTTTTTAAGATAATCGATACACAGGCACACACACACAAAACAATAGCAAAACAGAGAGGCCGGGTAATAAACAGGATGAATACGTCATTTGTAATACCTAGACGTGTAAAAGCACGTACACACAAGTAAAATGCTTCCGTACGGAAACTCCGTGAAGAAGTGGGAATAGAGAATGGAGTTTTACGTCCTCTTGGTCTGAATCAGACACATACGGGACATTTGTAAATACAAATATGGTGGGAACAATACCGGAGGCAATGCCCGGAGGCAGTACGAAACCAGTAAAGTCCCGATTTTTTTAATGAATACAGATAGGTGTAGCGGTAACCACGCCTCGGTTAAACCTCATCGGCTATGGCACCGCCACAAGTAGTGATTTCCGTGAAGAAGTAAAAGAAAGAAGGTGAGAGAAAAATAAGCGCATACGTTTTCGTGCGTAAACGTGCGCGCTTAATTTTTTTCCCCCTTTCTTTCTTTTCAGTTAATTACGGTCGCTTCCGTGTAACGGAAACATTTAGTTGTGTACGCCGGCTAATTTGTAAAGATAGGTTCAAATGGGAAAGGATGAATCTTCTTCTTCTTCTTCTTTGATCGCTCAGACAGTTTCCTGTCAATTATGAGCGCAGATGCGTCATGCTGCCGTTATGCGCCTAACCAAGAAACGGTTAGGCCCAGCAAGTCCGAGTTCGGCTGGAGGAGGAAATGTTTTTTGAAAGCGTTTCGTAGAGAAAAAAAAGCAGGAGAATGGTGGACTGGTAAAGCAGAAGGATAGTAGTAGATGACAGTAAGCAAAGGGAAAAGGCAGAGTCAAAGAGAGTGACAGATTTAGAGGACGTAACAAGCACATAACTTCCAGAAGGTGGGGGAACTATGGGGGAAAGGATGAATCAGCACGTCACCTTCAGTGTCCTTGGCAACAGACTGGTCTTTATTTATCCTCTCCCCTCCTCCTCCTCCTCCGTTTTCTGAGTTCCTCTCCCGTTCAGTAGAGCGGGACACGTCGGTGGTTTCATAGCCGGAGCTTTCGTCAGCACCACGATGACGCTGTGGATCGGCAGCTGTGTCTTCTGGTCTGAACAAAACACACACACACACCCAAACATTGAACAATGTTAAGTCCAACGATGGGAAAGATATGGCCACAAGAAGAAATGTGCATTTTCAAGGTCAAACTTCAAGGTCAAGCTCAGCATGAATTTTTTATATTTTTTTTTATGGGACCTTTTTGTGTACCATGATGCGCCACCACAGTAACTTTGAAGCGATTCCATACAACAGTTCTTGAGATACAGCCTCGGGGTTCGAACCCCGTGATTCGCACGCACGCGCGCACGGACAAATTCATGAATATAATGTTATAGCCCTTTTATTAAAAAAACGTTGTGAAAAGAACCGCATTGGAATACATGCAAACTTTTTGAGATATTAGCGATTACGTGTTTTGGGTGTTGAACTCCTTAATCAGCATGACATTGACCTAAAAATAAAAAGAAAGTGCGATCAGTCGATAGGTAATAATTATCCTCTAAAACATGTACACTAAAAGTGACTGAAATAGATTGAATGGTTTTCAAGAAAACGCGTCCGGAAGCACGCACGCAATGCACGCACAGACGGACGGATATAACAAACGCAATAGGCCCTACTTCCCGACGCTTTGCACGGGAACTAACAACAACATAGTAGATATTTGGGGTGTACGTGCATGGAGGAAACCCTGACGAACCATGGAGGACATCCTGGACGCGCTTCACCCGGTTAATTTAACATGGGCAGACAAGACATACCCTTTAGCGCTCCCTGACGCACGAACGAGGACATCCTGGACGCGCTTCACCCGGTTCATTTAACATGGGCAGACAAGACATACCCTTTAGCGCTCCCTGACGCACGAACGAGGACATCCTGGACGCGCTTCACCCGGTTCATTTAACATGAGCAGACAAGACATACCCTTTAGCGCTCCCTGACGCACGAACGAGGACATCCTGGACGCGCTTCACCCGGTTCATTTAACATGAGCAGACAAGACATACCCTTTAGCGCTCCCTGACGCACGAACGAGGACATCCTGGACGCGCTTCACCCGGTTCATTTAACATGGGCAGACAAGACATACCCTTTAGCGCTCCCTGACGCACGAACGAGGACATCCTGGACGCGCTTCACCCGGTTCATTTAACATGGGCAGACAAGACATACCCTTTAGCGCTCCCTGACGCACGAACGAGGACATCCTGGACGCGCTTCACCCGGTTCATTTAACATGAGCAGACAAGACATACCCTTTAGCGCTCCCTGACGCACGAACGAGGACATCCTGGACGCGCTTCACCCGGTTCATTTAACATGGGCAGACAAGACATACCCTTTAGCGCTCCCTGACGCACGAACGAGGACATCCTGGACGCGCTTCACCCGGTTCATTTAACATGGGCAGACAAGACATACCCTTTAGCGCTCCCTGACGCACGAACGAGGACATCCTGGACGCGCTTCACCCGGTTCATTTAACATGAGCAGACAAGACTTAGGCCGGGTTCACATTAGACGCGTAAGTCCCGAAGCGGAAAACCCTGAATAAGTGGAAGAAAAGAAGAAGGATAAAAGTTTACGCATAATTATATGGGAAATTCGGACACGTGCGGCAACTCTTTTCCCTTCTTTGTTTCACTTATTTATGGATTGCGCACGGGTTTCCGCATGGACTATCCGCTTATGTGTGTACGCATATAGGGGAAATTCCGACACGTGCGGCAAATCTTTTCCCTTCTTCGTTTCACTTATTTATGGATTGCGGCACGGGGGTTTCCCGGCACGGAATATCCGCTTATATGTGTACACGGCCTTACCCGTTATTAGCACCCCCTGATGACGAACCCTCCGCCAAAATGGACAAGGACGTGGGCGCTACCATCAGCGAGGAGGACATCCTGGACGTGCTTCCCTCCCTCAGGGGACTCCCCCCCGCCAGACTACCACTACCACCACCACCAGCCTCGCCATGGTCCGACAGGGACAGCTTGTGGTGGACTCTCAGGTCCTTCCTGGAGGAGGCGGAGGAGTCCTTGTTGCTCTGCTGGCGGACCAGGAAGATGCTGGGGAGGGAGCCCAGCTCGGAGTCGTCCTCCTGGAGCCGCTTCTCCCGGAGCAGCTTGGCCTCCATCACGCGTTCCAGAACAGCGTTGGCGTCGATGTCGTTGTGGTGGTGCGGAGACGAGGAAGGGTAGAAAGGTTGGTGGATGCCGTTCTCTGACGGGGTTCTTGAAAGGGAAAATTTCCACACACAAAAAAAAGAAAGAAAAAAAGATTGTACTTTAACTCATTCAAGTCGTTCCAGCCATTATATTATCAAGATCAAGATTCGAGATCAAGAAGATTCTTTAATCAGCCAATGCATCGTACTACAAAGGAAATCGTTTAGGTCTTGCACAAGACACAACCCAACAACAACGAAAGCATGCACATCGATGGACAACCAATATTAGAGAGAGAGAGGGAAAAGAAGATAACAAAATCAGATTACATCATCGTGAATCAGTTATCAGATCGACCTGTTTACTCTTTTCGAGTAGTTTTCTACTCAATTTGGACCTCTACTACTCTTCAAAATTGAAAATAATGCTCTTTAATTCTTGATTACTACTCATTTTCAGGGAATATTGTTTGATGGTTTCATGACTAAAACTTACACATTTTGCACCCAAACTACTCATTTCAGCTATTCAGACTACTCCAGACTTGTGTATTGGGCAAACAGGTCTGATACATGTGCGGAATCAATAGATAGCTGTCAATTTGATGCATTTGCTTCGAAGGAAGTAAATCTATGTGCACACCATACCTTGGTCACTTCTAAACTCGTCTCGCTCCCATAGACCACAATTTTGCCTCTGACGTCGCTTTCGTAGTGGCTTTGTTTGTTGCGGGAAAACCTATTGGCGTGGAGATTCGTTTCTATATAAAGTCTATATAAAACAGTCTGATCTACCACTTCCTTATGTCTAACTAAACCTGAAGTAAAAACATCTAATCTTCTTTTATTTCTCCTTTTGTTTATGTATGTTTTGTTTGTGTGTATATGACTGGAGTGATTTGTGAAGTTTTTTTGATAATTCAAAATAGTTGCGATGCGAATGAGTTAACCCCCCCCCCCCCCCACACACACACACACGTTTACGACCCTCAATCTCAAGGTCTGTTTCTTTCAGTTTTTATGACAATAATCCTAGGCTAAGGAGGCGCAGTGGGTAACTAGTTGGTTAGTCACCGGCTCATAATCCAGTGGAATTGGCAGTTTGTTTGTGTGTTTTTCTCTATTTTACATTTTACATTCAGAGTAAAAATGCTATAGACGCACTACTCGTGACAATAGGACCTGTTACAGTTTTAACCCTTTTACCGCCAATGTCGCATTTATGCACCACAATCGTTTAACCCTTTCACCGCCAATGTCGCATTTATGCACCGCAATCGTTTAACCCTTTCACCGCCAATGTCGCATTTATGCACCGCAATCGTTTAACCCTTTCACCGCCAATGTCGCATTTATGCACCGCAATCGTTTAACCCTTTCACCGCCAATGTCGCATTTATGCACCGCAATCGTTTAACCCTTTCACCGCCAATGTCGCATTTATGCACCGCAATCGTTTAACCCTTTCACCGCCAATGTCGCATTTATGCACCGCAATCGTTTAACCCTTTCACCGCCAATGTCGCATTTATGCACCGCAATCGTTTAACCCTTTCACCGCCAATGTCGCATTTATGCACCGCAATCGTTTAACCCTTTCACCGCCAATGTCGCATTTATGCACCGCAATCGTTTAACCCTTTCACCGCCAATGTCGCATTTATGCACCGCAATCGTTTAACCCTTTCACCGCCAATGTCGCATTTATGCACCGCAATCGTTTAACCCTTTCACCGCCAATGTCGCATTTATGCACCACAATCGTTTAACCCTTTCACCGCCAATGTCGCATTTATGCACCGCAATCGTTTAACCCTTTCACCGCCAATGTCGCATTTATGCACCGCAATCGTTTAACCCTTTCACCGCCAATGTCGCATTTATGCACCGCAATCGTTTAACCCTTTCACCGCCAATGTCGCATTTATGCACCGCAATCGTTTAACCCTTTCACCGCCAATGTCGCATTTATGCACCACAATCGTTTAACCCTTTCACCGCCAAAGTCGCATTTTAGCACCGCAGTGATTTAACACCTATGTCACTAAAAGGCATCAAAATGGGGGTCTATTATCCAAAGACCCTATTGTCTTAGTTTTGGGAAGTAAGGATAGACCTTATTTTATATGTCACAGAAGAATCCCCAATACTGCAGATGGATTTTGTTCTCTACCCAGGTAATTGTAATGGAAGTTTTGGGGCTGAAATGTGGCTGGCGGTGAAAGGGTTAACACCCATGTCAACAGAAGGCATGGAATCAGGGTCTGTTATCTGAAGACCCTATTCTCTTAATTGTGGGAGGCAAGGATAGGCCTAATGTTATACATGTCTCATAGTCCCTCCGCTTATGGGATAACATGAATGGCAAATTGCAAATTAGGTTTAAGCCATGTCCTTTGGCACACATGTACCTTAGACCCTCCCCTAACATAAAATGATGGGAAACACCTTCGCAGCTGGTGGTTTCTGTGAGAAACTGGCCCCTTTGTGACGTCACTATAATACCGCTATTACCACTTGCGAATCCAACTACATTATCATAGGAAATCACAATATTGCAGATTTTTTTTCCCCAATTAAGTGTAATGGTATATTTTGGCTGAAAAATGGCTGGCGGCGAAAGGGTTAATTATTGTCGAAGACCGTGGACCTCTTCTGTTGTCGCTTTAACCCTTTCACCGCCAGCCATTTTTCGCCCCAAACAATTCCATTAAAATTACCAGGGTAGAGAAGGAAAACAATTGCAATATTAGGGATTCCTCTATGCATGACATGTATAACGTAAGGCCTGTTCTTACCTCCAAAAATTAAGGGAAAAAAGGCTCTTTGAATAACAGACCCTGCCTTTTAGTGACATGGGTGCTAAGTCATTGTGGTGCAAAAATGCGACATTGGCGGTGAAAGGGTTAAACACCGGCAATGTCGCATTTACGCACCACAGTGATTTAACACCCACGCCACTAAAAGGCATCCAATCAGGGCCTGTTATCCGAAGACCCTACTTTCTTAATTTTGGGTGGTAAGGATAGGCCTAATGTCATGCATGTCACAGAGGAATTCCCAATATTGAAGATATTCATTTTTTTTCTACCCATTTAAGTTTAAGGGTGTTTTTTTTGCTGAAAGATGGCTGGCGGCGAAAGGGTTAACTAATTACGAGTAGATATCTGTGATACTGAAAACATATATTAGACTCTTCTATATTTCGTTTCATTGTTTCAGTCTATCCATGAGGGTTTTTCAGCCTTTTTAGATTACATATTCTTTATCAGAGCTTCAAGCTTACTCAGGAAGTGGCTAAGACGTTCGTCTGCCAATTTCGATGCATGAATGATCGACCCCGGGTACGAATCCCGGCCTCGCCCTTTCCCTTTCTATGTCGACAAGAAAATGTAACTGAACGTCGAGTCCTTGGGATGGGGGACTTAAAGATAGTCTGACCTGTGCCCTTTCCCTTTCTAGTTCGACAAGAAAGTGGAATTGAAAGTCGAGTGCTTGGGACGGGGGACTTAAAGATAGTCTGACCTGTGCCCTTTCCCTTTCTAGTTCGACAAGAAAGTGG
>CM065709.1:28208266-28213266 GCA_017654935.2 Phymorhynchus buccinoides | reverse complement strand
GAAGCACCGCATACTCGTCGTGTCTGTTGTAGTGTCTGTATTACGTATGTTTATTATTTTGTACGCTTTTAAAATACATCATTTTAAAGAGCGGCCTCAATTAATTTTGAAGTGTAGCCTCGATTTGAAGTGCGACATTTTGTCAAAATGTGCGACAAATTTGGAACGACAGACAGACCGACCGACCGACAAAGTGAGTTATAGGTAGCCACAAACAAAAATGGGAGGGCGTGCCTCTGGCTGCGACGCGCTATCCAAGTGGGAGCAACCCGAATTTTACAGAGATGCCTCTGTGACTATGAAGTAACCAAACACAGTGGAACCTCCCTTATAAGACCTTCAAATATCATCCAAAATGATCGATGTCTTATAAGGGAGGGGTCTTATAAGGGGGGTAATTTTAACACTTACAAAGAAGGGTAATAATAATAATAATAATGAATTTTTTAAATAGCGCAACGCCTCTCGGTGAAACTGGAGCTCTTTGCGCTTTACAAATGATTAAAATAAAAAAGATACATAAATAAGCACCACTAAAGTAATACACAAAAGCTACAATAAATACTGGCATTAATACAGTACATCCGTAGGCATAAACACATATTAAATAAACATCAACTATAGCAAATTAATTATATTCACACGCAGACAAACAAGGGTCAACACGTTAGTACATTAATATCAATTGAAGAAATAATCAAACATCAAAACCTAATATTTTCATCACACAGAAATACGCACGCACGCGTGTGCGCACCTCCTCCTCCCTCCCCCCCCCCCCTTTCGGAGAAGCAGGTGTTATGTGGGAGGGAGTCTTATAATGGGAGGTCTTATAAGGGAGGTTCCGCTGTACCAACAGTAGGTTTAGTAAACGTAATTTTAGAATAAACATTTCCTATTATTAAGTCACTGACCCTGAGCACACAGACACACACACAGACACACGCACACAGACACACGCAAACACACACAGACACGCACACACACGCACACGCACGCACACACACACGCACACGCGCACACACACGCACGCACACACATACACACACACACACACACACACAGACGGTATAACCCATAAAGTGGGTTACCAAACACTATAAAAAACATCTTTTACGGAAAAAGTGCTGTCTCTATAGGGGTTTTGAAGAATGAAAAATATCACTGTTTCCGTCACAAAATCCTTCATACTTGGAGTGCAAGTGCAGTTATAGTGCGCGTGCACTACAACTGCACTTGTGCAAGTGAAGTTTTAGTGCGCGTGTACCACAACTGCACTTGTAGTTCGAAAAAGACTGGGTGGCCAAAATAGCTACCCAGTTTTTTTACACCCACCCATTTTTGCGGTTCTGGGCACACACAACCACCCATTTTTAGGGTTTTACAACCACGCGCACGCACGCGCGCACGCACACACACACACACACACACACACATACACACACACACATAGGGCTAGGTTCGGCTAGAGGATCTTCAAAGGTTCTTGAACGCGACCAAACAATACGTCTATTATATTATGACGTCATGACAATCATAGTGACGTCATCACATCACTGACCTCCCATGACGCCGTAGGTGATGATGAGGACGTCCACAGAGGGCGCCATGGTGCTGAGGAGAAAGGCCAGAGAGGCCACCACGCTACCAGCCACGGCCACCGGCCTGCAGCCGAACTTGTTGATCAGGGCGCTGACCAATGGGCCTACGGAACACACACATACGCGTGTATTTTTATTTATTTTTCTGATTTTGTAAAACGCATAGAGCTTAAAGGCATTCGCTATATAAATCTTCTTAATAAATCAAACATACGCACACACACACACACACACATGCACACGTAAGCGCGCACACACGTACACACATTGTCTGAATCACTTTTAGTGGAAGGACGTGAAACTGAAGAACACACACACACTCTCTCTGTCTCTCTCTGTCTCTCTCTCTCTGTCTGTCTGTCTCTCTCTCTCTCTCTCTCTCTCTCTCTCTCTCTCTCTCTCTCTCTCTCTCTCTCTCTCACACACACACACACACACACACACACACGCACATACACGCATAAAGCACACACATTCACACAAACACAAACATATACTAACAACACACACACAACAACAACAACACACCAACAACACACACACACACACACACACACACACACACACACACCAACAACGACTCACACACACACCACCACCACCAACAACACACACACACACACACACACACACACACACACACACACACACACACACACACACACACACACACACACACACACACACCAACAACACACACACACACCACCACACACACACACACAAACAACCCAACTCACCAGCGAACAAGTAGACGCCGCACAGAAGCGAACCCACCAGGGACACCTTGCTCTTGCTCTCCCGGAAATAATCGGAGAACTCCAGCAGGAACACCCCGAAGGAGTACCCCAGCCCGTCCACCACCAGGTTGCAGAACAGCGAGGCTCCCACGATCACCCACCCCCAACCCCCGTCCGGGGGGCTCGGGATGTAGTACTCATAACTCTCCGTGCTCTCCGTGTCGGATTCGTGCCGCTGCCGCGCCGCGGAGTTCGTTTCTGACCCGGATCGGTTTCGTTTCGCGTCCGATTCGCGCCGCGAGCTGGATTCGCGCTGGTGTTGGTGGTGGTGGTGTTCCGAGTTGGTTTTAGGGGGTGGGGAGGAGGGACTGGTGGTGTGGCCGTTTGGGGTGGTGGTGGTGGTTTTGGAGGAGGGTGGTTTCCGACCGTTCGCGATGGTGGTGTTCTCCTGGGGGGTTGGTTTGTTGCTGCTCGGCGCCATGGTTTTTGTGTGTGTTTTTTGTTGTTCTTCTGAGTGCAGTGAGATTCTTGGGTGGAAAGTTGGAGATTCTATTTCAGGGGTGGTTTGTTTCTTTCTGCGTTAATGTTGAATCCTGAAGATCCTGTACGTCTGGTTTTCTGGTCAAGTTTTGAGCACAGCACAACTCTCTTCGCAAATCAGATAATTAATATAAGAATTGTTAGATAGCCAATTGGGTGGGGTTGTTTTTTTCTTGGGGTGTTGTTTTTATCAAAGCCCGGATCGGTTTTTTCGTTTGCGGTTGTGTATGGTCCATTAGTTTGACAACAATATGGTGCTATTATTAATTTCAGTCTGTTTATCTTAATATCAAAAGGGTTTCGGTACCAATGCTAAATCGTCAAAACGTAACACTAGGTAATATCGAGCACACCCGTCACAAACCTACTACTCGCATTAATAAAGATATAGTAGAACAGCTTCGGGACTTCTGATTCCACCTCGCGAGTCATGCTTTCTTCAACTCAGTAAGCTGTCTCTGGTCAGCTATGTGCCAGGAGGGTATTGTTAATGTTTATGTAGCGAGCTAGCAAGGTTGGGGCGTTAAATTCGCCTTACAAACAGAAAGCACGTTGGCAGGAGCACACACACACACACGCGCGGTCAACCTTGCCTTTATTTAAAGGGTCAATGGCCCTATGGTCAAGAATAACGAAACGATTTTTGTTGTTATCCTATTGGGTTGTTTTGTCTTACGGTCTAGTTCCGAGGCCAGAAAAACCGATACGCTAAGAGAGAAAAAAGAAAGAAAGAAAAACAAAACCACCCGAAGGTGACCGAGGATAGGACTCACACAGACC
Source organism: Phymorhynchus buccinoides (assembly GCA_017654935.2). Lineage (NCBI taxonomy): Eukaryota > Metazoa > Mollusca > Gastropoda > Neogastropoda > Raphitomidae > Phymorhynchus > Phymorhynchus buccinoides. Next base: position 28,209,605 of record CM065709.1, on the reverse strand, counting down.
GCACGGCACTGACGCCTACCTGCCCTACCAACACGAGCGTCTCTTTCTGTCTACCGTCCCGGTCTGAGGCCCGCCACAGAGAGACCTGGAAGTCCGTTTACGGTCCAGAAGCGCGTGACGAAAAGGTAGAGGGGTGTGAGAGGAAGGAAGGAGGAGGAGTGGGGGGGGTGGGTGGTAGTGGGTGGGGGTTGTGGAGGTGATCAGGTGGGATCCCTTCTCTTTTTCTCGTGTTGGGTCATCATCCAGGGGTGGTGGTGATGATGGTGGTGGTGGTGGTGGTGGTGGTGGTGGTGATGATGATGAGCGTGTGTCTCTGAAACACAATGTAAAACGTACGACGTACAGCACGTGCGCGTACGCGCGCGTTCATACATACACGCGTGCATGCACAAGACCGCAAACACACACAGACACTAAGATGTCAAGATAGTGGAATCTTTGTTTTGACAATGTCCGAACCACATGTGGCCTGTCTGTCTCTGTCTCTCTATCGGTCGGTCTCTCTCTATAATTTAGGCTGGGAGAGAGAGAGAGAGAGAGAGAGAGAGAGAGAGAGAGAGAGAGAGAGAGAGAGAGAGAGAGAGAGAGAGAGAGAGAGAGAGAGAGAGAGAGAGAGATTCACACAGTTTACTGATCCAGGCCTTCTGTCCATGTCAGAGGGGAGGGGGTTAGAAAGGGATAAACAACAAGTGCGACGTCGTGCGGCTGCAAAGTCCCCTCGCCAGCATTGCCGAGCTACTCCAAAATCGGAATGTGTCGGTTGTACTCATACGTAAAAACGCATCAAAACACCACGTAACTACATAAAAACGCATCAAAACAGCACGTAACTGAATAGTTTTTTTTATATATAGCCTTAGGGTTCGGCCCCGTGATTTGAGCGCGCGTGATCATGCGCACACGAGCGCACAAACAAATTCATGACTGTGTTATAGACCATTCATCAAGAAAAGTTGTGAAAAAAACCTGCATTGAAATACATGCAAAACTTCGCGAGATATTAGCGATTATGTGTTTCGGGGTTTGAACCCCGTAACTGGCGCGACCTTGACCTTAATGTAATACTAAATACATCAGTGGATAGCTTGCATCTTGGCAAACTAGTATACCAAATTTTGATGATGATACACTGAATAGTTGTTGAGAAAAACGAACGAATAGCCGGACGGACGGAGGCACGCCGGACGGACGAATAGCCGGACGGACGGATGGACACCGGACGGTCGCAGCATCGCCGAGGTACTCCGAAATCGGAATGTGTCGGCTGTACACATACATAAAAACGCATCAAAACAGCACGTAACTACATAAAAACGCATCAAAACAGCACGTAACTGAA
>CM065709.1:28188266-28193266 GCA_017654935.2 Phymorhynchus buccinoides | reverse complement strand
TCCCCAATTTCGTCTATATGTGTCCCCGTCTATATGTGTCCCCGTCTATATATGTCCCTGTCTCTATGTGTCCCCAATTTCGTCTATATGTGTCCCCGTCTATATATGTCCCTGTCTCTATGTGTCCCCAATGTCTCTATATGTGTCCCCGTCTCTATGTTGTCCCTGTCTCTATGTGTCCCCAATTTAGTCTATATGTGTCCCTTTTTGTACCCGTCTCTATATATGTCCCCGTCCATATGTGTCCCCGTCTATATATGTCCCTCCCTTTAGTCTCTATGTGTCCCAATTTCGTCTATTCTATATGTGTCCCCGTCTATATGTTGTCCCCGTCCTTATGTGTCCCCGTCTATATATTTTCCCTGTCTCTATGTGTCACAATTTCGTCTTTATATGTGTCACCCTCCCCCCGATCTATTGTGTCCCCGTCTTTATATTATGTCCCCTGTCTCTATGTGTCCCCAATTCGTCTATATGTGTCCCCAAGTCTCCGTCTTATATGTGTCCCTGTCTCTATGTGTCCCCAATTTCGTCTATATGTGTCCCCGTCTATATATGTCCCTTGTCTCTATGTGTCCCCAATTTTCGTCTCTATATGTGTCCCCGTCCATATGTAGTCCCCGTATATATATGTCCCTTGTCTCTATATGTCCCCAATTTCGTCTATATGTGTCCCCGTCTATATATGTCCCTGTCTCTATGTGTCCCCCAATTTCGTCTATATGTGCCCCCGTCTCTATTGTGTCCCCGTCTCTATATGTCCCTGTCTCTATGTGTCCCAATTTTCGTCTCTATGTGTCCCTCGTCTCTATACTGTCCCAATCTCTATATGTGTCCCCCTTTCTCTATATGTGTCCCCGTCCATATTGTCGTCCCCTGTTTATGTGTCCCTGTCTCTATGTGTCCCCAATTTCGTCTATATGTGTCCCCGTCTCCATAATATGTCCCTGTCTCTATGTTTGTCCCCAATTTCGTCTATATGTGTCCCCGTGCGCCCCCATCTCAATGTGTCCCCGTCTCTATATGTCCCTGTCTCTATGTGTCCCCCAATTTCCCTATCTCTATGTGTCCCCGTCTATATATGTGTCCCTGTCTCTACTATGTGTCCCCATCTTCTGTCTATATGTTCCCCCAGTCCATATGGTGTACCCGTCTATATATGTGTCCTATGTCTCTATGTGTCCCCAATTTCGTCTATATGTGTCCCCGTCTATATATGTCCCTGTCTCTATGTGTCCCCAATTTCGTCTATATGTGTCCCCGCGTCTATATGTGTCCCCTGTCTCTATGTGTTCCCAATTTCATCGTCTATATGTGTCCCCGTCTTACTTATGTGTCCCCGTCCATGCTGTCCCCGTCTATATATGTCCACTTCTGTCTCTATGTGTGTCCCCACCAATTTTCTATATCTATATGTGTCCCCGTCTTATATGTGTCCCCGTCCATATGTGTCCCCATCTCTATGTGTCCAAGTCTCTATGTGTCACCAATTTCGTCTATATGTGTCCCCGTCTAAATATGTGTCCCCGTCTCCATGTGTCCCCGTCTCTATATGTCCCTGTCTCTATGTGTCCCCCAATTTCGTCTATATGTGTTCCCCCGTCTATATGTGTCCCCGTCCGATATGTGTCCCCGTCTATATATGTCCCTTGTCTCTATGTGTCCCCAATTTCGTCTACATATGTGTCCCCCGTCTCTATAGTGTCCCCGTCCCATATGTGTTCCCCCGTCTATATATGTCCCTGTCTCCTATGTGTCCCCAATTTCGTCTCTATGTGTCCCCGTGTCTCTATATGTCCATGCAAAGACAAAACATCTGTCTTTGCATAGGCACTGTCCATCTCTCCCATTGAGAGAAAAAAGAGCAAACTCAGCATCATTATTTCCTCTTCTTTTCTTCTTTTCAGAACACAGAACAAATCGTAAAGTTAAAGATAACTGAGTTTGTAGTCTGAGGTTCACAAATACCCGACATTGGGACACAAAAAACGTTTATTATCAAAGCAAACTATATGTCCCTGTCTCTATGTGTCCCCCAATTTCGTCTCTATGTGTATATATTATGTCTCCGCACCTATGTGTCCCCAATTTCGTAGAGACATAGAGACGGGCACACAATGACAGGGACATAATTATAGAGACGGAGACATATAGAGACGGGGACACATAGTGACAGGCACACAGAGAGACGGGGACATACAGAGACGGGGACACATAGAGACGGGGAACACAATGACTAACATATAGGAACGTGAACATAGAGAGATTAAGATTAAGATTAAAACAAGTGCACAATCGCCGTGCGGCTGCAAAGTCCCCTCGCAGCATCGCCGAGGTACTCCGCAATCGGAATGGCGTAAATTTGACCTTAAAAAACTAAGTACATCAGTGGATAGCTTGCATCTTGTGCAACAAGTATACCAAATTTGACGATAATAGACTGAATAGTTTTTGATATATAGCCTTGGGGTTCGGACCCGTGATTTGAGCGCGCGCGATCATGCGCACACGCGCGCACAGAACAATTCATGACAACTGTGTTATAGACCATTCATTAAGAAATGTGAAAAAAACTGCATTAAAATAGATGCAAAACTTCGCGAGATATTAGCGATTATGTGTTTTCGGGGTTTGAACCCCGTAACTGGCGCGACCTTGACCTTAATGTAAAACTAAATACATCAGTGGATAGCTTGCATCTTGGTAAACTAGTATACCAAATCTGATGATGACAGACTGAATAGGTTTTGAGAATTCTGCTCAACGTCCTCTGGTCTGGAAAAGACACATACTTAAAGACATAAAGACGGTGGGAACGATCCTGGAGGCAATGCCCGGAGGCAGCGCAACACCAGGAAAGTCCTGAATTTTCAACAATACAGATGTATTATAAAAGTCATCATTTAACTGTTCCCCGTGGGGATATACGGGGGGTCTTTTGAAAAAAAATAGTTCCCCCACCTTCTTGACGTTCTGTGCTTGTAACGTCCTCTAATCTGCCACTCTCTTTGACTCTGCCTTTTCCCTTTGCTTTCTATCATCTACTATCTTTCTGACTTATTGGCAGCCCATTCTCCTGCCTTTTTCGTTCTCCAAAAACTCTTCCAAATAATGTTTCTCCTTTGAGCTCCTGCGAAATCGGAATGTGTCGGCTGTACGCAAGCGGGGAGACCAGTGAAAACTGAAAACCAGACACATACGTACCTTACACATTATGGCCTATGGCCGTGGGACCGCAGAAGAAGAAGAGAAGAGAAGAAGAAGAAGCAAAGAAGAAGAAGAAGAAGAAGAAGAAGAAGAAGAAGAAGAAGGAAGATAACTGTTAACATATAGAAACGGGAACACATCACACTACAGCAAATCGCCTAGTAGAGCCTGATCAATCGATAGGGGGAGCTGAACGCTGACATATAATATACAAACCTGACTCACGGACACAATGAACTACATTCACGAGTGCACTCTCTGTCTCCCTTTCTCTGTGTGTCTGAGTCGGTCGGTCGGTCTGTCTGTCTGTGCCTCTGTCTTTTCTCTCTTGTCTCTCTGTCTATCTCTCTGTATATATATGTCTGTCTGTCTCACTCTCTCTCTCTGTGTCTGTGTGAGTCCTCTCTCTCTGTATCAGTGTGTGTCTGTCTCTTTCTCTTCTCTCTCTCTCTGTCTCTGTCTCTCTGTCTCTACTCTCTCTCTCTCTCTCTCTCTCTCTCTCTCTCTCTCTCTCTCTCTCTCTCTCTCTCTCTCTTTGTGTTTGTGTGTGTATCTCTGTATGTCTGTCTCTATCTCGTTTCTCTCTGTCTCAGTCTCTCTCTCTCTCTCTCTCTCTCAGTGCGAAAGGTCTCGTCCGCTCTCTCTCTCTCTCTCTCTCTCTCTCATCTCTCTCTCTCTACCATAATGTTTTGCAACCAACATAAAGCGGCATGGGCAAACATTAACATTGTTTAGCGTTGTCCTCTTCCCCACCCCCCACCCCCTCTCTCTCTCTCTCTCTCCCTCTCTCCTATCATTCTTCCTAAGAATATAGCTTTCTATCTCTATGTGTGTGTATGTATTGCGGCGCGCGCGTATGTGAATATGTGTGTCCCTGTGTGTGTGTGTGTGTGTGTGTGTGGTGTGTGTGTGTGTGTGTGTGTGTGTGTGTGTGTGTTTGTGTGTGTGTGTGTGTGTGTGTGTGGGTGGGCTGTGTGTGTGTCTGTAGTGTGTGTGTCTTTGTGTGTGTGTCCTCTGTGTGTGTGTGTGTGTGTGTGTGTGTGTGTGTTGTGTGTGTGTGTTTGTGTGTGTGTGTGTGTGTGTGTGTGTTGTGTGTGTGTGTTTGTGTGTGTGTGTGTGTGGTGTGTTGTGTGTGTGTGTGTGTGTGTGTGTGTGTGTGGTGTGTGTGTGTGTGTGTGTGTGTGTGTGTGTGTGTGTGTGTGTGTAAGTGTATGTGTGTGTGTTGTGTGTGTGTGTGTGTGTTGTGTTATTGTATGTCTGTGTGTCTGTGTGTGTGTGTGTCCGTCCCTGTGTCTGTGTGTCTCTGTGTCTATGATGTGTGTGTGTGTCCGTCCCTGTGTCTGTGTGTCTCTGTGTCTATGATGTGTGTGTGTGTAAGCTGTATCAAAGAAGTGTTGTTTTCTTCCTGCGCGATACTGATAATGACACTAATTTCCTTTTGAAATATTTCCCCTTCTTCTCTTTCAAAGCCAAGGCTCGTGTAAACAATGAGCGTGAAACTGTGTTAGTACTACCATTTCTATGATTAAAGGATAATAATGTAATATTACCGAGACCATCCCATAATGGAATGTTCGTAAAAAGCTGTCATTAGTGTGTGTGTGTGTGTGTGTGTGTGTGTGTTGTGTGTGTGTGTGGTGTTGTGTGTGTGTGTGTGTGTGTGTGTGTGTGTGTTGTGTGTGTGTGTGTTCCTGTGTGTGTGTTTGTGTGTGTGTGTGTGTGTGTATTGACGTGCGTTCGTTGCGGTGCTGTGTGTGTGTGTGGTGTGTGTCTGCTTGTTTGTCTGTGTGTGT
>CM065709.1:28170766-28180766 GCA_017654935.2 Phymorhynchus buccinoides | reverse complement strand
TTTAGTGACATAGGTGTTAAATCACTGTGGGGCTAAAATGTGACTTAGGCGGTGAAAGGGTTAAAGCAAAAGGTGGAAGGTGGGAAGTGTTCGTGTTGTTGTAGGCAGTGAGTTCACAATGATCCCCAGCTGTAGTGTAGGTGAAAGGGTGGGAGAAAAAACCCAACCGGCTTCAGTCAGCTGCGGAGTGCGAGCTCTTTGTATATTCATACTTTTTGGTCAGACTTACCACAAATCCTACAATACTAAGCTTACCATAAAATAAAATAAAAAATAATACGCACGACTAAATTAATTATCAATGTATTATTAAAAATTCGGAACTTTCCTGGTGTTGCACTGCCTCCGGGCATTGCCTCCAGGATCGTTCCCACCGTCTTTATATCTACTAATGTCCCATATAAACCGGATGACGTTAATTTAACCCTTTCAACGCTAGCCATTCCTCAGCCAAAATGTACCATTAAACTTACCCGGGTAGAGAAAATATTTTGTCTGTAATATTGGGGATTCCTCTGTGACGTGCATAAAATAGGGCCTATCCTTACCTCCCAAAATTAAGGACATAAGGTCATTGGATACCAGACCCTCATTTGATGCCTTTTAGTGACATGGGTGTTAAATCATTGTGGTGCCAAGAGGCGACAGTGGCGATGAAAGGGTTTTAACCCTGTCACCGCCAGCCATATTTCAGCTAACAATTTCCATTAAATTTACCTGGGTAGAGATCAAAATCCATCTGCAGTATTGGGGATTATTCTGTGACGTACATACAATAAGGTCTATCCTTACTTCCCAAAACTAAGACAATGGGGTCTTTGGATAATAAATGGGGTCTTTGATGCCTTTTAGTGAGGTGTTAAATCACTGTGGTGCCAAGAGGCGACAGGATGGAAGTTCAGTTTAACGTCGCGTATCGGCTTTCGCCATGTACGACGGGCTGAACAAACCAACCAGGGTATAAACAAAAAAAAATGTGCCTGAATCACTGTCTTAGCCAAAAGTCCTATATATCTCTGTCTCTGTGTGTCTCTCTCTTCTCTCTTTCTCTGTCTGTCCCTCTGTCTGGCTCTCTGTGTCTCCGTCTCTGTCTTTCTCTGTCTGTCTGTCTGTCTGTCTGTATGTCTGTCTCTTTCTCTTTCTCTCTCTCGTTCTCTTTCTCTCTCTATCGTTATAAGTGTGGGTGTGAGTGTGATTTGTTAATAATGTGGCCCGGGCGTCTTTAAGTGTCCATCAGTGTGAGTGTTTCAAGTTGGTTGCGAAAGTGTACTGTAGATTATGTCATTCATTATTTGGGCGTGATTGAGAAATTGACTGAGGGATCAGGGAAGGGGGGGGGGGGGGTGTTGGTCAATGTTTGATGTATACTTTTTGTTCATTGTGTTTACTATTCATGTTAGTGATTTCTGTAAAGCGCTTAGAGCTTAAAGATTAGGCGCTATAAAAGTTGTCTTAATAAATAAATAAATAAATAAATAAAAGGCCGAGAAGCGATCAGAATTCATACATGAGGCGACAGTGGCGATGGAAGGGTTTTAAGCAGAATGTCTTCTTCTTTGCGCACCACTAACTCATGGGTGAAAGCAACACATCTAGTCAGTACTGAAATGCCACGTTTCAATGCTCTCTCGATCTTCCCAGTCCTGATCATGAAGTGCATGGTGACCGCATTATTGAAAATATTTTCCAGTGTGTGTGTGTGTGTGTGCGTGCGTGTGCGTGTGTGTGTGCGTGTGTGCGTGCGTGTGTGTGTGTGTGTGCGTGTGCGTGTGCGTGTGTGTGTGTGTGTGTGTGCGTGTGTGCGTGTGTGCGTGTGTGTGTGCGTGTGCGTGTGCGTGTGCGCGCGCGCGCGCGCGCGCGCGCGCGTGTGTGTGTGTGTGTGTGTGTGTGTGTGTGTGCATGTGCGTGTGTGTGTGTATGTGTGTGTGTGTGTATGTGTGTGTGTGCGCGCATGCGCGTGCGCGTGCGTGTACTGTCAGTACTCCCAATCGTCCCGCAAAACAAGGGGTCCGGTCGCATGGACTCCTTCACTTACATTATAGAGGGTCCTAGAGGCGGGATAGAGGGTCCCACTGGCATTGTGAATGCTAAAAAGATTTTTTCTAGGGCATCCCTGGGACTCCCTGCACATTCTTTTAATGGGTCCTTTAGAATTGTAGTACTTCATAGACCCCCAAATGGGGGTCCCTGGGAGCCCTGACAGGGTGGGTGAGGGTAGCGTTAGAATTGCTTCCACCCACCCCATCCAAAATGGCTACTATCTCCAGCATCTCCGCCAAGGAGAAATCGCCGTTTTGACGGTTTGATTTCTAGGAAACCAGAGCAAAGTGAGTGTTCCGATCCTTGAAAAGGCTGTCTTTCTAGTGATCTCGGCGTGTTTCTTGCAAAAACTCATCCGTCAGGGTGCACCTTTACAACAAAAACAATACTTCCCGAAGCTTCGATGGGGAACTAACAAGCACAGCAGAGAATAGGGCATTTGCCACGAGTGTTCGTTCTCTATAAACGAACTACTAATTTGCCCGCACTCGTTCTGCCCGAGTTACGCTGACCTTTCTAATTCAGCTCTCTAAATTCGACTCAGTGAAATTCAAGGTCGCTGGTGCGCGGCAAATGCCCTATTCCAACAACCGAAACGAACGTAAGCTTACAAACTCTCTCTACGACAAAAAGCGGGCGCCAAAACTGGAACCATCGATATACTATACACACACACACACACACACACACACACACACACACACACACACACACACACACACACGCATCGATGAAGCCTTTATTATTACACACACAACAAACAACAAACAACAAAGCTGTGCACGTGCTCTTTGTGAGTTGACATCATTTTTTCTTTTTGCTCAGTTGTGACGCCTCAGCATCTTTCGGTCGTCAACGATTTTACCTATATAGCAGCTGTGCATCTTTTTTCTCTCTCTCTCGATTTTTGTAAGAGCAGAAATACTTTGTGATCGGTTCGCGTCTGTTTCTGTTGGCAGGGCTCCCAATCGCCCCGCAAAACAAGGGGTCCCAGGGACAGCTTCACTTACAGTATAGAGGGTCCTAGAGGCGGGATAGAGGGTCCCAGTGGCATTGCGAATGCTAAAAAGAATGTTTCCAGTGCATCCCTGGGACCCTCTGCACATTCTTTTAGAGGGTCTTTTAGAATTTAATTACTTCATAGACCCCCAAATGGGGGGTCCCTGGGAGCCCTGGTTTGTACATGTAGTCATCAAAATGTGTCTCCAGAACTGAACGTTCTTCTTCTTCTTCTACTTCTTCTTCGTCCATCGCTCAGACAACAGATGTCAATATGCGTGCATATGCGTCATGCTGCCGTTATGCGCCTAATAGGCCCAGCATGTCCGTCTTCGGCTGGAAAACATCTCTGTAAGTGAATTGGGTTTTTTGGGGTTTTTTTTTGGGGGGGCCAGGAAAATGGACCTGTGAAGTACCGAGGATCGAAAAGTGATAGGACAAACTGTCCCGAGACAATAAAAAATCAATAGGACAATGTCCTGGCTCGTGCAGAATCAATCAGACAAAGTTACAAATTTCATCAGACATTAATTTTGCCCTAACAGGGAAGAACACAATAGGACTTTTTCAAATTTAATAGGTCAATGGCCTATGACCGGAGCCTCGGGACATCACTGAACTATAAGGCAGAAAGATAGTGTAGATGACAATGAAGGGGCAAAGGCTATAAAACTAACAACTTTATTGACCACAAAAACACACCAAATTCGCTTCTTCATTTTCAGCAATTCGCAAAGGAAACCAAGGGAATGCCTACCGAACACACATTACCATGTACATGAACATTACAATGAATCTACAAGATTATAAATGCATCATTTCATAGTCTGCCAGTCTGACACACTTGATCTTCTTTTTTCCTTCACCGCAGTTCTGTTACAAAGGGGAGTAGCTTAAGACCATCAGTGGAGATTGTCAGCTCTTCATAAGTCATAAGTTTCTTTATTGTCCATTGGCATTGTAACAACGTACATGGAAACTTGTCTTCCACCGAAAAAATATTAAATAAAAGTATGAAACAAATTTACATGAACAAATATGTAACTCTCCAATCATTCATCCGCTCTCCGCTATCTTGCTCACTCATCATGCAACCCACCACCACTTCCGCCTTCATTTTTAACCCTTTATTTTATTTTTTTCCTTCCTTTCCTCCTTTTTTCCTTCCTTTCCTCCTTATTTCCTTGTTTCTTTTCTCTTGTTTTCCCCTTTTCCCCCTCTCTCTTCAATGTATGTCTGCGAAGAAGCTAACAGAATTCCGTTTTGGGGGGCTTGCTGCCTAGTTTAAATACAACTTTCGCCCATGATCAGAAGTAGCGTCAGTACATAGCAAGCATTTTCAGATGAGTTTTTTTTCTTTTCTAAATTAGAAATCGTGACAAACTTACTTCTAAGCCCGGCAAGGGCGTTACAACAAGGCTCGCCACAAGGTCGGGTGGAACAGGATGGCACAGCCACGAACACTGTACCCCCCGTTCAGAACAAAGAACAAAGGAAATTTACAAAGCGGAAACAAAAACATGGGAGAAAATAAATCCCTGCTGAATCGGTGGACTATGGCTTGTAATGATTTCTTGGTGTGTGTGTGTGTGTTTTATAAAAAAAGAAAAATCTACAAACTCGCAAGCCATTCCTTTTAGGGTCAACTGGAACCAAAGAATTCATCGCCCTTACTAACATTGACTAACATTTATTAACATTAGCATTATGGGGAAAAAACCAGACTTACCCTATGGTGGGAGTACGTCACTGATGGACATTTTTATTGATTAATTGACATAACGGGAATCGTCGTCATGATATATTAAGGCACCATTCTCTATAGTTTCGGTTAAGATCGGTTTGGTAGTTTAGGCCCTGTGAAGCGGAATATAAAGACGATAACGGGACTCGTCATCAGAACACAATACCATTCTTTCGAGTTTCGTTAAGAACGGTTAAGTAGCTTAGGCCCTGTGAAGCGGGATATAAAGACGTTAACTGGACTCATCATCAGAAAACAATACCATTCTTTCGAGTTTCGCTAAGAACGGTTAAGTAGCTTAGGCGATGTGAAGCGGAATATTCTTCTTCTTCTTCTTCGATTGCTCAGACAGTTTCCCGCCAATTATGAGCGCAGATGCGTCATGCTGCCGTTATGTGCCTAACTAAGAAATGGTTAGGCCCAGCAAGTCCGACTTCGGCCGAAGGAAATCCTTTTGAAAGTGTTTCTTGAAAGAAAACAAAAAGGCAGAAGAATGGGCCGGTACGGCAGAAAGATAGTAGATAACAGTAAGGAAAGGGAAAAGGCAGAGTCAAAGAGAGTGGCAGATTAGAGGAAGTTACAAGCACAGAACTTCCAGAAGCTGGGGGAACTATTTATACAAAAGACCCCCCGGCATCCCCACGGGGGAAGGAAGCGCAGTAAAGACGTTAAAGGGATTCATCATTCAGAACACAATACCATTCTTTAGTTTAAGTAGCTTAGGCGCCGGGAAGCGGAATTATACAGACGCTGACACTTGGACGCATGAGCGCAGGCACCAACAGACAGACAGACAGACAAGACAGACAAGACCAGGGCTCCCAGCACTATGAAGCACTAAAATTCTATAAGGATGTGCAGTGGGTCCCAGGGATGCACTAGAAACATTCTTTTTTAGCATTCCGGCAATGCCACTGGGACTCTCTATCCCTCCTCTATGCTGTAAGTGAAGGAGTCCCTGGGACCCCTTGTTTTGCGGGGCAATTGGGAGCCCTGCTAAGACAGAACAACGCACAGACATTCGTCCCAGTTGTAAAGTCCTACCGTTCTCAAAGAACCGGGTGTAGGCCTACACGCGACAAGGAAGGAAAAAAAAATCAGGTCGGCTAGTGCAACCCGTTGTGACATTTAGGTCGACTGCATCGCGGCCGGTGAACGTGTGACAAGGGTGGGTTGGGTTATTTCTCTCTTTTCTAGTATAGGCGGCTTCTAATATTTCTTCTTCCGTATCATGGGATTCGCTTAATTATTGTCATTGCGTGCTTTGACGGTACGGGTAGGGAAGAGAGAAAGCTGACTTGGGGGAAATTCTGGTGAAGTGATTGTTTGTCAGTTGAGGGATACCCCTCTCTCTGTTAGTCTCTGTTTCTATCTCTGTCCCTGTTTGTCTGTCTGTCTATCTCTCTCTCTCTCTATGTCTGTCTCTCTCTCTCTCTCTCTCTCTCACCCTCTCTCTCTCTCCCACCCTCTCTCTCTCTCTCTCTCTCTCTCTCTCTCTCTCTCTATGTCTCTCTCCCTCTCTCTCTCTCTCTCTCTCTCTCTCTCTCTCTCTACTCTCTCTCTCTCTCTCTCTCCTCTCTCTCTCTCCTCTCTCTCTCTCTCTCTCTCTCTCTCTCTTCTCTCTCTCTCTCTCTCTCTCTCTCTCTCTCTCTCTCTCTCTCTCTCTCTCTCTCTCTCTCTCTCTCTCTCTCTCTATCTCTCTGTCTCTCTCTCTCTCTCTCTCTCTCTGTCTGTATCTCTCTCTCTCTCTCTCTCTCTCTCTCTCTCTCTCATAAGGCTAGAAATGCGGTCACGCGTACAGACAGACAGACAGAGAAACAGACAGACCTACCGACCAATAGACACTGATACAGACAGACAGATACGCACAGAGAGTGAGAGAGAGAAACAGAGACAGAGATAGGCTGAGGGAGACACAGAGACAGGGAGATAGGGAGAGAGAGAGAGAGAGAGAGAGAGAGAGAGAGAGAGAGAGAGAGAGAGAGAGAGAGACAGAGAGAGAGAGAGAGAGAGAGAGAGAGAGAGAGAGAGAGAGAGAGAGAGAGAGAGAGGGAGAGAGGGAGCGAGAGAGAGAGAGGGAGAGAGAGGGGAGAGAGAGAGAGACAGACAGAGAGAGAGAGAGCGAGAGAGAGAGAGAGAGAGAGAGAGAGAGAGAGAGAGAGAGAGAGAGAGAGAGAGAGAGAGAGAGAGAGAGAGAGAGAGAGAGAGAGAGAGAGAGAGAGAGAGAGAGAACTTGGATGGCAATCAGACAAGACTTGGAACAATGAACGACGCAAACACGGAGGGATGAAAATAATGTAGATCCTGGGGGGGGGGGGGGGGGTGTGTGTGGTGTGTGTGTGTGCGTGTGCGTGTGTGTGTGTGTGTGTGTTGTGTGTGTCGTGTGCGCGTGTGCGTGCGTGTGTGTGTGTGTGTGGGTGTGTGTGTGTGTGTGCGTGTGTGTGTGTGTCTGTGTGTGTGTGTGTGTGTGTGTGTGTGTGTGTGTGTGTGTGTGTGTGTGTGTGTGTGTGTGTGTGTGTGTGTGTGTGTGTGTGTGTGTGTATGTGTGACTGTGTGTATATGTGCGTGTGTGTGTATGTGTGTGTCGTGTCTGTCTGTCTGTCTATGTATCTGTCTGTGTTTGTACGTGCGTGTGCGCGCGCGCGTGTGTGTGTGCGTGCGCGCGCGCGTGTGTGTGTGCGTGCGCGCGCGCGCGCGTGTGTGTGTGTGACAGGTGTGACAGGTTGCGTGTGTGTGATATAACCTAATACCCATGCGTAGTGAACACAATCATTATGATGCTAGTAACATATCGTAATAATGTTTGTGTAGGATTTTCTGCATTGCATTGTGACTAATATTAATGTACCTGAGCTACATACATGTACAATCACGTGCATACTTGTACGTTATAGTTATGCACATGTGCAGGAAGATGATGTGTATGCGAGTATGTTTTGGAGAAGAGGGGACGGGGGGACACAGCATTGTCTGTATGGTTTTTAGTGTGACGGCTACGTGCGCGCAAGGAATGTGTGTGTGTGTGTGTGTGTGTGTGTGTGTGTGTGTGTGTGTGTGAAGTCAAGTCAGGTCAAAATGATCTTTATTGAGAATAAAGGAATAAGCTTGACAGCTTTTTTCATCGTGTGTGTGTGTGTGTGTGTGTGTGTGTGTGTGTGTGTCTGTCTGTCTGTCTGTACGGTCTGTCTGTATGTGTGCGTGCGTGCGAGCGATTCATGGCGTGAATGTGTGCATAGGCCTATACACGCGCGAGCATCAGTGTGTGTAAGTGTGTGTGTATGTGTGCGCACGCCGCGAGTGTGCGTTCATGCACGCTCCCACAAATGTGTGTAAGTACATATATATGTGTGTGACGGTATATCTGCGTTGCCATAATACACGGAAATAATCATAGGGCCCATTAGACCCTATGCAGGCCTATCTCTACGATCTCTATGCCTTTGTACAAATCATGCATACATGTGTATCGAGTATGCATCATGTACTAACTGCATACACGTGCAATTTTAACCCGACAGTGCATGCACGAATCTCAAAGTCTGCACGCGCACATGTCTCGCGTATTAACTGCATGATCTAATAGCCAGTGAGGTTGGGCGAAAGAAAGTGGAGGGGTGGGTAGTGAGGGGTGGGAGTTAAGTGAAATAAATGACGGGGAAGAATTCTCATGCCAGAGCCTTAGAGACAGCAGCCCGGCTAGAGAGAATCGTCAAATCAATAATTGACCTCAAGCAACTGGAACCGAACAATCCCAGCTGTTTTTGCCGGCCAGAACCGGCCGAGCCGAGCCGGCGTGAATCATCATTATACAATAATCAATACCAGTATGATCATCAGCCTCGAAAATACATCGAAAACACAGATGGCATTTGTTTTCATGAACACTCTCAATTTATCTTCCACAACACAATATACTGTCCAATTCATGCAAATGTTACAACTGATTTTTCGTCTGACACAATTTCCCTAAAATCAGCTGATTTCAGCATTCCTCGTCCGTTATCCCCCTCTCTCAAAAATCTCAAATCAAACTAGGCCTAGTGCCAGTAGTGGTCAAAGTGCTTGGCGATGCATTTTTTCAGAAGCAAACAGAACAAATTGATTCACTTACCCACTATTCCTGAAGCGTCAATATCGGGATAATTCTTCACTTTTCACACAAATCGACTGCTTCGACTTCGATACCATACAAGTTTCTTCAATACGCTCAAGGGTTTTTCCGAGAGAGCTTTTTTGCGCGAGCCAACTAAAACGTGTTCCAGTCTTCTGCTTGGCGCATCAGCTGGTCGGCGATAAAAATAGCACTTCTGCGCGTCTGCTTCTGTCGTACAATGCGGCTCGACAGGGTGTACATCTACTTTCCAAAAGCGCAATCAATCTTATTTCTGAACTGCAAAGCTCATCTTAAAATATAATCTTTATATTATAGATAGTATTCATTTCATTAAGATAAATTCAGTATAGTTTAATCGTAATATAAGAAATGAGTACTACGAAAGTAAGGAAATATACACGAGTCCTGTCGAGCCGCACGATTATGAAAGTAGGCAGCGCGTTGCATCAAAAAATGGTTGTGGGGGGAAAATATCGATGTGCGCTTCCTCACACATGCTCGCTTTGCATGGTCGTGACAGAGCGTAATCACGTGTTTACTCTCGCTCTCTCTCTCTCTCTCTCTCTCTCTCTCTCTCTCTCTCTCTCTCTCTCTCTCTCTCTCTCTCTCTCTCTCTCTCTCTCTCTCTCTCTCTCTCTCTCTCTCTCTCTCTCCTCTCTCTCTCTCAATTATTTTTCTCAAATTATTTATCCCAATAAATTTATGGATTATAGGTATGTGATTGAATGTAATTGCCTATTGCTTTAGTTTACATTTATTTATTGATAAAAAGTATTGATACGAGCAGAGAGGCCTAATCAATAAAAACTTCAGACTTCAAACTTCAGCTCTGTCTCTCTCTCTCTCTCCTTCTCTCTCTCTCACTCTCTCTCTCTCTCCCTCTCTCTCTCTCTCTCTCTCTCTCTCTCTCTCTCTCTCTCTCTCTCTGTGTATATAAGGCTTCTACAATCATATCATCGCATTAACCGAATTTATCCGGTCATAATGTTAACTTCTCTGCATAGCTAATGACAACAGGCAAAACATGCATGCATGACAAAAGCGCAAGGATATTTTATGTCACTTTCGCTGTGACCAATCTCTCTCTCTCTAGTTCGCTCCTC
>CM065709.1:28146898-28162766 GCA_017654935.2 Phymorhynchus buccinoides | reverse complement strand
TGTTTTTGTGTGTGTGTTGTGCGTGTGCGTGTGTGCGTGCGTGTCGTGTGTCGTCGTCCTGTGTTTGTGATCTTCTCTGTTGCGTTTGTGTTTTCTGTGTGGCCCGTTTGGTCATGCCTCCCGTCTGTGCCACCTGATCCTGGTTTTGCCGGCGTTTGTTTGCCTCCTTCATGCTCCTATGTTGGGTGTGGAGTGTGTAGCGATGCGCGCGGCGCGAGCGCGGTGCGCTTCTCTCTCTCTCTCTCTCAGTTTCATATCTTACTTTCTCTTGTACACTACAACAGTACAACAGCAAGAAGAAGAACAACAAAGAGTGAGGTAGATGACACCTTTGTCACCAAACCACCTTGAAATCCATTCACTATCTTTGATTTTTTTTTTTAAATTGATGCCGTTGTGATTTTCAAATCTGAGGTTTATAGGGATTGCGCTGATATGGTTTGTGATTTAGCCAACGTGACACCACCACGGGCCGTCTCTACAATACCTATAAGGAACCGTTCGTGCCAAGTTTCGTTAAGATTGGTTCAATAGTTTAGGCATTGTGAAGTGGAAGACATTTGTATCACACACATACACACATGCGCGCGCACACTCACACACACACACACACATACAGAAAGAGAGAGCAAGCGAGAGAGAGAGAGACAGAGAGGAGGAGAGGAGAGAGGAGGAGAATGTGAAGAGGAGAGGGAGAGAGGACGAGCTCCGGAGAGAGAGGCGAGAGAGGGAGACCTTTGAGAGAGACGAGGGAGAGAGGGAGAGGAGGGAGAGAGCGAGAGAGAGAGAGAGGAGAGATGAGAGAGAGAGAGAGAGGTGAGAGGGCGAGGAGAGATGACAGAGCTGAGGATATGATCGATCGAAGAGGAGGAGAGGAGGGTGAGGGAGAGCTGAGAGAGAGAGGACGGAGAGAGGAGGGACGAGACGAGAGTTGGAAGTTAAAAAAACCCCCCCCCCCCCGGTTCACAGCCAACTCGAACCGGGGTGTTTTCGAACCGCGAATGTTTAGCACCGGTTTTTCGGTTTTTCAAAACCGGTTTTTTCCTCCCACCTCTACATACAAAGTACTTGATCCTGAAAAATGAGATGAAACGAACCCGCACGCAAACGCAAGTCAGGTTTCCAACACAAGCATTCAATATCACCTTTAGTCACTCAAACAAAATAAAGAACTAAATGAAGCCTTTATATATTTGTTTTGTCAATGCTTTATTAATATGGTATTGTTGCGTTCGCATATTATATTTTTTTTGCCCCCACATTTTTTTTTTTTTTTTTTTTTTTTTTTTTTTTTTTTTTTTATTTTATTTTCTTTTTTTATTTTTTTTTTCTGAAGCAAATAGTAATGGAATAGAAAAACAAACAAAGCAAACACAATATAATTGAAAACAAAATATGATGGGACAATAAGTATTAATTAATAACGACATTAGAACTGAGTATGCAAGAATTGACACAAATCCCAAAAACACTTTATAAAAACAAAATCTAGCTCCAAATACCTTTCGCCGTTCTACGCTCTCCAATACTTGCCCCCCCCCCCCCCTCCCTTTATACAACACACGATGACACAGTGTGACATACACATACACAACACACACACACACACATGTACACCGACACATACACACGCATACACACATACTCTCTCTCTCTCTCGCTCTCTCTCTCTCACCACACATACTAATTTTTATTCTTCTTCTTCAGATCGCTCAGACGGGTTTCCTGTCAATTATGAGCGCAGAGATGCGTCATGCTGCCGTCATGAAGAAAAAAACTAAGAAATAAATTAGGCCCAGCAAAATCTGACTTCAGATGGAGGAAATCTTTCTGAAAGCGCTTCTTGAAAAAAAGGGCAGGAGGAATGGACACGGTTAAGGCAGAAAGAAGAAGATAGTAGTAGATGACAGCAAGCCAATGGGGAAAAGGCAGAGTCAAAGAGAGTGTGGCGGTTTAGTGGAATTTGCAAGCACAGAACTTCCAGAAGGTGGGGCGGAAACAGGTATACAAAAGACCCACCCCCCGGTATCCCCATGGGGAGGAAACAATGATAATAAGACAAACAATGTATTCAGCATACCAAGAAAGAGAGTACGAAAGGGCCCCAAGACACACACACACACACACACACACACACATGCATACATCCACACAATCATGCATACATACCATATATTCCAGACGTACATATAATGAGTACATTATATCAAGAAGAGCATGGGAAATCCAACTATGTATTACATTTCTAAAACAAAATGTGCGTTGATGCCAAAGAAAAGAAAACCCATACACATAAGAAACAAAGGCTTATATACATTATCAGTCATTCAAAATGAAGACATGCAATGTCTAAAAAAACCCAACAACAAACATTCCATAAAATAACATAATATGCATCTCTAAAATGCACTCATTTCTCAGAGACATACTGTAGAAGCAGTTAGAAGCAATATTGTTTTCGTAAAACTAAACCTAACATTCATGAAAAGGTATTTTGCACAATGCAAACATTAATGCAAAATGCCAACACAGTCTCTTCTTTTTTTGACATGTTTGCTAGGCTTGGAAGATTTTTCTAGACTGGGAGAGAGAGAGAGAGAGAGGAGAGAGGAGAGAGAGAGGAGAGAGAGAGACGAGAGAGAGAGAGAGCGAGAGAGGGAGAAAGAGAAAGAGACTCAGAGAGAGAGAGAGACACTATGGACGGCTGAGAGAGGAGAGAGAAGAGAGGAGGGAGAGACGAGAGAGAGAGAGAGAGAGAGAGAGAGATTGAAATCTTAAAACTTTATTTTGCAAGGATATAGATTTGTAGCACGCCTATTCTTCCAATCTGTCCGTGATACATATATTGACAAGGAAACTTAAAATCGTGTGGCAAGGCATACTATTAACCGCCTATAGATTTGAAGCACAAAGGTAAAACAACGCAGGTGATAGATTGTGTATAATAACACAGACTAGACAGGAGACAGACAGACAAAGATACAGACATAGACAGATAGAACGGAAAAGAAAGGGAGATACATCAATATATATGAAATTACAATTCACGTCATACGAATCAAGATTACCACACTTTCCACATAAAACCACAAAACAAATGAAATACAGTGTATTATATCAACATTGTACAATAAAACGTATGAACTGTATCTAAAACGTCACACAATCTGAACAAAATGCCAGTTCCAGCTGACAAGTTTAATAATTATGTTCATTTAAATATAAAGATGGCAACCAATAATTAATTATTTTTTTAAAAACACACACTCACAAACTCAACCCACTGTTTATCAAAATAAATCCTATTGCTTCTTTGTTAAATTGTACGCCCCTCTCTCTCTCTTTCTCTCTCTCTCTCTCTCATTCTCTCTATCACTCCCTCAAATCTCTCCGCCAGTCTTGTCCTATGATGTCTTTCTGTGTCTCTGACACTAGTGATACCCACCCCACCCCACCTCCACCCCAACCCACAGTCTAACACACACACAACACACACACACCACGCAAGCGTCATGAAGATTAAAAGAGAATATTATTATAAAAAAGGCAAAAAGACAGACTCCAGGCTTGAGGCGTTTCAATCCAATAAGGCCAAAGCCCCATATGAATGAGGAGAGACACACAAACAGACAGACTTGAGAGAAGAGAAAAAAGGACAGACAGACTCTGACAAAAAATATTGTAACGAAAAAAAAAGCCGCCACGTTCCAAGATCCCATCAATTAAAATCAACAATTGAAATCATTATCAATACAATCAACGGGTGTCTTCAAAGTAAGATCTCACTCAGCCAGAGTTATTTTTATATTCAATGAACGCTCAGTTTGAAAACAATGACAATTTTCAAAGGCATCCGAATCAAAATCATACTCTTTTGCGCACAATGAAAGATTGTTTGTCATGATTGTAGAACGTAAGAATTAATAATATGCATGTACATACATGACATGAGACTCCCTAGAGTCGAAACGGCTGTCCTCGGCTGGGTTCTGCCAATTGCCAGGGTCCCTAATAAGGAGGACAAAAACTAAGCTAGCACTCTTTATTCTTTATTTCTTTTTCTTTTTTTTAGAACATAATCAAACACCAAGTTAATTTAACTGGTTTTGATTTTTTTAATGTTCGCATACAAGGACATAGGGACAAAAAATGTTTTAAACAATTCTCTCTCTCTATATATATATATATATAGTATATACGTATGTATGTAAGCCTACAAAGCTTAGTCAGGGAAAACAGTAGCGTATGATATTTATGAAAGCAGCACGCCTGAAATGATTATAGAAGACATCATCGGGGAAAACGGTAGTGAATCATATTTATGAGAATGAACAAAATTAGTGTCTGCTTCAATCTTTTGTTTTTTCCTTCCTTCTAAACAGCATGCAAATAGCCAACATAATCATGGAAACGTGATAAACAGACACAGACACCATTGTCCTTCAAAACCATAAGGTTTGCTATACGCTGAATCGCAATCAGCCCTCTCCTCCACCCCACCCCCCTCCCCTACATTGATTTCCCCATGCAATAAAAGCCAACAATAACACGGCACTGCGTTCACGCGATCCACAACCGACACATACAGACACATGCACACCACACCACACACACACACACACAAAACTATAGTTCCTATACACCGCATCATAATCACCAAGAACACAATGTTCTCCCATGCAATAAAGCACATTAATTTAAAGCAGCATTATCTTCTTCTTCTTCTTCTTCTCGCATCGATCGTTTCCAGACAAATTGATCCCGTCACATTATTAAGGCGCACCTGAGGGGGGTAAGGCATAAACCCATCCAAATTGGTACACAAACTTCAGATTCTGTTATTATTATTTTCTTACTATTTTAGCAGTCATATTATAAGGACGCAGCAGTGCAGGGGTCTCAGTCTGGGCAAAAAAAATCAGCCTTCGCCTTATCCACGCCGAAAGATACGGTACTATGAGCGCAGATGCGTCATGTTGCCATTTGGGATGCGCCTAGAGGGCCGGGTTTCACATTAGACGCGTAAGTTCCGTATGGGAAACCCTAAATAAGTGGAAGACAAGAAGGATTACAAGTTTACGCGCATAATATAGGGGAAATTCGGACACATGCGCAGAATCTTGTCCCTCTTCTGGGGGGAGCTTCACTTATTTATTATGGAGATTGCGCACGGGTTTCCGCACGGAATATCCGCTTATGTGTGTACGAACATGTGTGTACTGGACCGGCCTAGCCTCTCACTAAGAAAGTTAGTTAGCTTAGGCCCAGCAAGTCCGACTTCAGCTGGAAGAAATCTTTTTCAACGTTTTGCGTTTCTTGAAAAGAAAACAAAACAAAAAAAAGGCAAGGGAGAAGAATAGACCATGGACTGGTTAAGGCAGAATAAAACGTAGAAATGACCAGACAGCAGAGGGAAAAGTCAGAGGTCAAAGAGGAGTGACAGATTAGAGGAAGTTACAAAAGCAGACAGAACTTCCATGGGCGGTTTGGGTGTGGGGGTGGGGGAAACAATTTATATCCGAAAAAGACACCGCTACCCACCCCTGGTATACCCCCCCCCCCCCCACGGGGGGACGGGGGGGGGGGGGGGGGGAAGCAGCAGCTTAACAACGGTAAATATCCCCCACCGCAATTTTAGATTTTTAGATGTAACGATATTTGTGATCCCGCACCACCTAAAAGGGACATTTAAGTGTCAAATCTGATAATTCTGGAAAAAATTATTACACTTGAAAACTCGCAGACACTTCTCTTTTCTACTGATACAAGAACGTACATTCTTGTATCTTTTCCGTCCCAGAGTTATGAGCATTTAAAGTTAGTTTAGGGTGAGCGTCTGCCATTTTGAGAAAACGGTCTAAAGTCTAAAATAGCCTAGCTGAAGAAAATGCATTGACCTACTCGTTTCATAGCACTCAATAAACCATTTAGAGACCATAACATGTAAGTGAGTATAAATACAATGGTTTAGGTACTAGGTACTTTATAGTCACAGAGGCCGTCTCTGTGAAATTCGGGTTGCTCCCAACTGTAGAATTGTGTCGCAGCCAGAGGCAATTTTTGTTGTGACTGCTCAGGAAGGAAAGGGTGGGTGGGTTGTGACAACTATTTGTGTTGCTCCACTGTTTTTTTGTTTAACGTGTGCTAAGTGCATGGGCACAGACAGGCCCTCCGGTTTTTCAACATAGGGACCTCGGTTTATCGTCTCGCATAGGAAAGACTCCAAGCGCATTAAGACCTGTAAGGCCTAGTGCAAAGTGTATAAATAGTTCCCCCTTCTTCTGGAAGTTATGTGCTTTTGTAACTCCCTCTAATCTGTCACTCTCTTTGACTCTCTGCCTTTTCCCTTTGCTTACTGTCATCTACTATCTTTCTGCCTTTCTTATTCTCCTGCCTTTTTCTTTCACGATACGCTTTCAAAAACATTTCCTCCTCCAGCAGCCGAAGTCGGACTTGCTGGACCTAAACTATTTTTTAGTTAGGCGCATCACGGCAGCATGACGCATCTGCGCTCATAATGGCATCAGGAAAAAGAAAACTGTCATGAGCGATCGAAGAAGAAGAAGAAAGTCCAACACACAAAAACACATCATGATCAGCATTTAGAAAAGCTTCTCTCAGCTATGGAAACCCCCCCAAAAAAAAACCCCACCATAACATTCATGAAGTTTTCCAGAAAGCAGAATAGCCGGGCCCTAAAAGCCGCCTCACACTATCCAACCAAAGTCGGATGAAACACACAAACCCGGGTGTTGCTGCGAGTTGGGATTCGGAATGAGCGGCGTGGGAGCAACGCCACTGTACGGCCCAGAAGATGGGACAGCCACCCCCCAAAAAAACCACACAACGAACAACAACAACAAAAAAAAGTCGGATGAAACCGGTTGTGACCTTTAAAGAGCCAGCCGATCACGTGTCAAAATCACGGGATTCACGTGTTTTTCCCTCTTATAACTGGAAAGAAAATTTTGTTTTGACCAAGTCTGACTCCCATCATATAAATTACCCCAAATTGAAAGCAACAACATCAGTTTAAAGAGCAGCCTCAATTTGAATACGGGGACATTTGTATGTGGGTCACAGCGACCCAGAAAAAACCACGGGGACGTAACCGTGGTGCTGTCACGGGGTCTTTAGTTTCACAGTGTCCCTTTCTTTTTGAGAAAGTGAGTAGAAATCACCCCTAAGAAAGAGTGCCAATTTGTTTGGTCGGATGAAACCCTTCCAACCAGGTCGGAAGGAATTTTTCGGACTATAAGGCGATGCTTTGCCCCAGACTGAGACCCCTGCGTCTTATGATAATTATGACTACTAAAAGAGTAAGAAAATAATAATAACAGAATCTGAATTTTGTGTGCAATTTGGAGGGGGTGCGCCTTATAATCAGGTGCGCCTTATAGTCCGGAAAATACAGTATTGGCGACTGCCCCGTTTACTGTCCAACTCACTGAGGCAGTTGAGGGGAATACAGCCAATGCTTGCTGATAGTGAAGACGGCAATGTCAAGCGGTCACACAAGTAGTTCTTCTTCTTCTTCTTCTCCGCCTCCCAGGCCATTATGGCCATAATGGGTAAGGTACATATGTTTTCAGTTTTCACTGGTCTCCCCGCTGCGTGCAGCCAACACATTCCGATTTCGGAGGAGATCTGAAAAGAGAAAACTATTTGGAAGATATTTTTGGAGAAGAGAAAAAAAAGGCAGGAGAAAATGCGGCCAATATTAAGTCAGAAAGATAGTAGATGATAGAAAGCAAAGTGGGAAAAGGCAGAGTCAAAGAGAGGGCCAGGCAGATTAGAGGAAGTTTACAAGCACAGAACTTCCAGAAGTGTTGGGGGAACTATTTTTACGAAAGGACACCCCACACCCACCCCCCGTATCCCCACGGGGACACATAGAGTAGTTATAGATACAGTTCACAATTGAAATTGTCTTCCAACTGAAAAAGGGTTGGATAGTGTGAGGCAGGTGTGTTTTTTAAAAAAAACGATAAAATCTTCAAATTTCAGGCCCTGGATTATTATTTAAATCTCTACCAACACCATGTACCAAAGGAGGCAGCACGAGACTCGAACTCTGAATGCCTCAACAAGCCCATGTCAAGCAGCTTATCCCACTGTGCACGATTATCTATGTGACGGATGAGCTTTTTTGAATTGCAAGAAACACGTCGAGATCTCTACACCAGAAAAGCACCCTTTACACAGGATCGCAACGCCGTCACTGCGATTTGCTCTACCTTTGCTCTGGTTTCCTAGACATATCAAACCGTCAAAACGGCGATTCCTCTCCTAGTCTCCTCTTGGTGGAGATGCTGGAGGGAGAGAGAGGTCCATTTTGGATGGGGTGTGTGGAGGAACACTCAAAGGGTGGTTGAAGCTTTTTTTCTTGTTTGTAGTGCAGTAAAACAAAAAAAGGAGTTATTTCCTTTGCTGTGAGCGAAACTCATTTTGGTAAACTGTAAACTGTATAAAATAGCTGTATTTAAAAAAGCTCTTGGTATAGTGGGACATTTCGTGCCAAACGATTTGGTCTAAACTCACTGAACTCAGGCGGGACATTCTTAGAAAAGAAAGAATCTGACTTCCAGCATCCTCCACCAAAGAGGAATCGTCGATTTGACGGTTTTGATGATTTTCTAGGAATCACAGAGCAAACGTTGAGATGTTTGCGGATCCGGTTCTGTAATAAGGATGTTTTTTGTCCCTTACTTCCTGGTGATCTCGAACGTGTTTCTTTTCTTGATGCAAAAAAAACGTATCCGTAAAGTGTCCCTAGGTGTCCCTTCCCCCCTTTAAAAAACAAGCTCCGCAGTGTAACAAGTTTCCAAGCGAACCAGTACGTTCTATCCATCTCAAAGCGTCTTTTGGTTTTTTTTGATCATACAAGTTCCATTGAAATTTTGAATACAACAAGCTTTACAACAGACTCGCACCCCAAAAACTAAAATAATAATTCAATAAACGTACACACTAATACCAGTCGCAGCTGTTCAGGAGATGCCGTAATATTCGCCACGCGCATTATATTCCCCGCAATAATTATATTCCCCCCTAATATTCGAAGAGAATGGCTTTTTTTTGGGGAGTCAATGGACATATTATTCAACTTGTTAAGAAAACTAATAACTTGTATAAAAACAAGACTGCTGAAATATAAAAAGCAAAACCCCGCTTTTATATTTAAGATATTTCTGCAGTCATTGTTTGACACAAGGATATTGTTTTTTTGTGTAATAAATCCAATAATACGACTACGGTGACTGGGGACGTCTTTTGACTCCCAAGCCATTGCAGAGTAAAATTTCCTAGAAGACAAGGCTCGTATGTTGAATGTTAGCAATGTAGGTAGGAACCATCCATATATCAGTCCATGACTTGATTTTGCACAGCCCCTTTACAAGAGAAGTTGTATTAGATCGTTTGTTGGTTTTGTGTCTCTTGACACACCGTCAGTTAGTTAAGCCGTGGCAATGAACAGTCTCAACGAGCTTGTTGTTGTTGTTGTTGTTGCAACATTATATCTGTGTACTGTGTGGGTGGAGGGTTATAAAGGCGAACTTGGCACATTCGTTATATGAGAAGATCCTTTGTTTGTCTCACTTTGGCTCTGATCAACGCATTGCTAGATGATTGGTATCGTAATCAAACTTTGGTGGAGGGGAGTTAATAAGACAGAGAGTTTTCCCCTTTGTTCAATTTCGCTATCTCCTCTCTTGGCCTCACTTTTCATTTTTGGAATCTACCTGCAGATGTTAATCTCTTCTTTTTTCTCCACACAGTGATTATGCACGTCCACACAAGAATAGGCTCGTGCCATGTACACTGTCAGTCCATAACTTGTACACACAATACTTATCATAGCTGTATTAGATTGTTTGGTCACTTAATTAAACACGCGTCAGTTTAATACGATGGCTTAGAGTCAAAACGGGACGTTATAATATACACTTTGACGTACATGTATTATTGATGTTATTGCAAAAACTAAGAACTTGTATTAAAAAAAGACTGCAAATAATGTAAAATGGGGATTACGCTTTTTATATTTCTGCAGTCTTTTTTTTATACAAGTTATTAGTTTTCGCAATAAGTTCAATAATACGTCAATAGACTATCTAAAGATAGTCCGCTTTGACTCCAAGCCATTGTAATATTATTGTGTTGCGTAATTATGAACAGTCTCAACGAGCATTTTATACCAAAAATGTACAACCGCAGATTGAAATCTACAAACAAGGAGCGTATCTCCCTCTCTTTCTTTTTTTCTCCCTCTCACACTCACTATTTCCACAAACGGCGTCAACATTCACGATTACTGTTTCTCAGGCACGTGTCCCTAATAGTACTCAGTTGCAATAAACAGCCTCCAAGAGTTTTAATTTTAAGCAAATTTACAATGGCAGCTGCAGATCTCCAACCTCATTATTTCTACAAAGAGCGTCATCATTCACGATTACTGTTTCTCAGGCACGTTTCCCTAATACAGTGGAACCTCCCTTACAAGACCTTCAAAAATCATCCAAAATGAGGTCTTACAAGGGAGGGGTCTTATAAGGGAGGTAATTTTAATACTTACAAAGAAGGGCAATGACAATGTCTCAGAAAAGTAGGTCTTATATGGGAGTTGCAATAAACAGCTTCCAAGAGTTTTAAGCAAAACTACAATGACAGCTTCAGATCTCCAAACTCATTGTTTCCATCAAGGGGGGTCACTATTTAGGATGGTTGTCTCTCAGGCACGCTTCCATCTCTGATGCGTCCTTGCCGTACAAAAAACACCCTCAAAGAACTTTTCGGGTTAAGTTACACTTTGCAGAATCGGACCTCCAACCATCATCAGTCTGTCTGTCTCAATCTCTCTCTCTGGTAGGAAGAACAATTCAAACACATTCTCCCATTCCGAAGAATGAAGGTTAACTTCGTAACTGTTACTCTACCGTCGTGCGTCCTCCCTTCTTCACGATTGACTCTCTCTCTCTCCACTCTCTCTCTTTCCCTCTCTCTCTCTTTTTTTTTCTCTCTTTCTCTCTTCTCCCTCTCGCTCTCTCTCTCCCTCTCTCCCTATTCTCTCTCTCTCCCCACTATCTCTCTACTCTCTCTCTCTATCGCTCTCCTCTCCTCTCTCTCACACACACACACACACACACCACAATATACACCATATTTCTTGGTTTCCCACTACCGAGTTCAACAGTTCAGATTTTGTATCCCACGAAAACGCTTTCCTGAGAGGGAGCCTCGATGACATTTGTGAGTTACATCTTAAACACCCCACCCCACCCCTCTCCTCTATCTCTCTCTATCTATCACACACACACACACACACACCAAAACATAATAATTTTTGTGACCGTATACTTAGTCAACAATTCCGATTTTGTCTCTCACGAACGCTTTGGCCTGAGAGGGCCTCAATGACATTTGTTTTCAGTTACATCTTCAACCACCACCCCCTCTCCTCCCCCGTCTCTCTTTCTCACACACACATACACACACACCCAAACAGGCATCATATTTGTTCCTCATACAGCGTCACCAGTTCCGATTTTGTCTCTCACGATCGCTTTGGCCTGAGAGAACTGAATAAAATTTGTTTACAGTTACATCTTCAAACCTCTCTCTCTCTCTCCCTCCCTCCATCCCCGTCTATCTTTCTCAAACACGTAATCAACTTCCTCAAGCGCGTCACCAGTTTCCTGTTTGACGCCACTTCCGCTTCGTGCGCCTTATTTCCCCGGCGAAACAAGGGATCTACACTTGCACGTGATCGATGTGCACGAAGACGTCAGTCCTTGAAGGAGGAGGGAGGAGTTCTTCACGTCAGGACAGGTTGAGAGGCCAGGTGGCAGGAAGCTCCAGGCACAGGCAGGGCCCCGCCCAGGTCGAAGAAGCGTCGTAGGGAACCGGGTCTGCTCGTACCACGAAATCCTGAAAAAACAAAGGGGAAAGAAAGAAAAAGGGGGAAGCATAGGTGTTTTTGTAAACCGCATACCGCGACAAATGTTAAAGATCAGCGTCCCCGCTGGTTTTCCATGGTGAAGGTGCCAATCAGCTTAACGAAACAGTAAATCGGAGGGAGTGATGGGGGCCAAACCTTCCCCCTGGAACAGCGTGAAGGAGTGATCGAACATTAACCATGCCGGCTACTATATAGTCACACACGGGTTTGTGCGTTGTGTGCAGCACGCGGAGTAGTATAGAGGCCGCGAGGCGTAGTGGTCCAAATTCTTGCATCTTGATCACGCGTACAGAAGGAAAAAAGGTGACCGGCCAGAGGAGGTCTGCCATATCGGCCGTTTCCTCTGAAGAGGCGGACAATCAGGCCAAAGCCGTTGGCCAGGCTGGGCATGGTTAGGTAGTAGGATGCATACTATTTTCACGCAACATATTACTTATAATAATTTAATGCTAACAAAGAGTACACGGGCTGTAGGTTTACCTGCCAAGAGGAGGTCCTGCCATGGCGGCCATTCCTCTGAAGAGGGACAATCAGACCCAAACGCCGTTGTCACTGATGACGTTTTGAATAATAAACTACATAAATATACATATTTTACGTATTGTGTTTCAAGGAGTATTAATTAGAGGGAAAACATTGAAGGTCGGGAGGTCCCAGGGACGTCCAGAGGGAGGTCTGCCATGGCGGGGCCTTCTCTGGAAGAGGGACATCAGCCAAAAACCGTTGGTCAGTTTCTCCAGACCCATCAGATCACAGAATTCAGATGGACGAGCGAGAATGACACCGCGCTGGGGAACGGAAATGCCCAAAGTGAGCTGTGAATTATTTTGTTGTTGTTAAAAAAAATCAAGGAAAAATAAAGCTCTACGTTAAAGGATAATACCCGCAGTCAGAATTAAGCAATTCGGGAGGAAAGAAAACCCCAAACAATCCTTCTCTCTTTCTTCTTCGAATCGTTGACAGTATTCCTGTCAAAGAGGAGGCCGCATATGGGCGTCATGCTGCCGTTATGCGCTACCTAAGAAATAGTTCGGCCCAGCAAAGTCCCGGACTCGGCTGGGAGGAGAAAAAATGTTTTGAAAGTGTTTCATAAAATAAAAAAAAAGCAGGGGAATGACCGGGTAAGCAGAAAGTTAGTTAGTGATAGTAAGCAAAGGGAAAGGCAGAGTGAAAATGAGGCGGGGACAAGATAGAGGAAGCTAACAAGCACAGAAAAACTTCCAGAAGGTGGGGAAAAACATTATACAAAAGACCCCCCCGGTATTCACCCCACGGGGGAAGTGAACAAATCAAGGGATTATAAGGCGAGAAGAAAAAAGAAATACTGCAAATTCTGAACTAGAAATGGTTTCTTGTTGGCTTACCCTGGCTATAAAGGGGGGACTCCTGGAATCATCCCAACGGCGGAGGACGCACTTGAACCCACTGTTGGACCCGGTGCATCGCTACATTTTAATGAGAACATTCCGTCGCGGACTATTGCCAGTATTGGGCCAAACCCTGCGACGTATTGATCCTGATCCTGATCTGTATTACAGTTGTGTGACCGTTTTGATTACACGCCACATAAAAACCAGGGCCCACACTCCGCTTCGGGAGGATTGGAGGAATGATGAGTTATTGATAGGGCAGCAGGTCATGGCGAAGGAAATACTCCCGCATAACTATGCAAGCGCAACATTTTGACTAGCCTTGGTGTACGAAATGAAAAAAGTCTGATGGCTATAGCGTTTTAAAAACAAAGCAATAAAAGGAAAACAGGAAAAATGTCTTTCATCGATTCCACGGGGATTGAGTCAAAAAAAACGGACTATTCTTAGATAGGTCTATGGAGCGGCATTATTGAATTATTGCGAAAAACTAATACTTGTATAAAAGACTGCAGAAATAAATATTTAAAAAAGCATAATACCTATTTTATTATTTTATTGCAGTCTTTTTTCAAAATACAAGTTCTTAGTTTTTTGCAAATGACATCTTCGGTAATTAAGTCAATGGACTATCTAAGATTGTCACGTTTGGACTCCTAAGCCATCAAATTTTTATTCAAAAACTAGGAGAAGCTGTAGAGGAGTGAGAAAATTGCACAGAAAGTGGGTCATCATAACATTACGTGATACTGGAATTTCATATAAGTTCTTTCGTTTCCAGGTTTTCAGTTTCCGGGCTATTCTGGCACTATCCAAACGTTCTTGAAACAATAATCCAGATCGGTCCAAAATCCGAAAGGAAGTTAATAACAATAATTTTGTTGGCTTTACTCAAAGAGTCCCTAGGTATTTTGTTTTTTTACTTTTAATTTTAAGAGTTACAAGAACCACACCAAATAATTATTACGAACACGTGGGGTGGGGGGTGGGGGGGGGGGGGGGGGGGGGGGGGTTGGTGGGGGGGGGGGGGGGGGGGGGAAAAACCATCACATTTTCATTAACCTCATCATATTTGTAAAAACAAACATCGTCACAGGGCACACAGACCAGGACAACATAAGACAGAGGTACTTACCCACCACTCAGCCCAAAGAGAGAGGCGGAGGCACAGAGCAGGACCATAGGCTGGTGCAGACACAGACAGACCACAGACAGATGAAAACATACCCCACACTCAGCCCAAAGAGAGAGGCGGCGGCACACAGCAGACCATAGCCGGTTGCAGACACAGGACACAAGTACGATGTGCCTAACCCACACTCAGCCCAAAGAGAGAGGGCGGCGGCCAACAGCAGTGGACCAATCGTGGTGCAGACACAGACAGGACAGACAGACGAGGGACAGGACAGAGGTACCTACCCACACTCAGCCCAAAGAGAGAGGCGGCGGCAACACAGAGACCATAGCTGGTTGCAGACACAGGACCATCAGACAAAAGACAGATGAAACCTACCACACTCAGGGCCCAAGAGAGAGGGCGGTGGCCACACAGCAGACCATAGATGGTGCAGGACACCAGACACAAGGACAGAGACAGACAGAAGGTACCTACCCAACCACTCAAGCCCAAAGAGAGAGGCGGGCCGGCACACAGCAGACCCCTAGCTGGTGCAGAAACAGGACACAGGACCAGACACAGACAAGCTGGAACCTACCACACCTCAGCCCAAAAGAGAGCGGCGGCACACAAGCAGACCATAGCTGGTGCAGAAGGGGAAGAGGGCGGTGGACAGGCCGCAGACAAAGATGGACCACGGAGTGATGACCAGACTGTGATTTTTGCTCAGGTCAGCCAGCCAAGCCAGTGCCCACCCCGACCCACAGTTGTGGTTATACCTAAAAATACAATAATTATTATCAAATAAACAAGTGAGTAAACAAAAACATGACTTATTCTTCTTCTTCTTCTGCCGTTCCCAGGTCCAGATGGGATATATATAAATGGGTAAAAGGTAAACCATGTGTCCGGTGTTCAGTATACCTGGTCAACAAGCCACAAAAAAAACATTGCGGAGGAGCTTCAAAGGAGAAAAATTTTTGGGAGAATTTTTGAAAAAAAGGCAGGAGAAATGGGCCAATAAGTCAGAAAGATAGTAGATGGACAGAAAAGCAAAGGAAAAAAAGGGCAGAGTCAAAAGAGCCGCAGATTAGAGGAAGTTGCAAAGCCACGAACTTCCAGAAGGTGGGGGAACTATTTTTACGAAAGACCCCCGGTATACCACGGGCCATGTTGGACCAGACTGTTGATTTTCTAGTCAGCCAACAAGGCCAGTGACCACTGGAACCCACAGTGAGTGTTTGTGGATGGCACTGAGAATATCAATCAGAATAAACGATGACGAAATAATACATCAATGATACAAACCATGATAGACAAGATAAATCAGCCAACCCCACATTGTTGGCGATTCCTTTGTGAAAACACCCAATTAGAAAATTTCGGAAAAATAATAAAGAGGAGTAGTTTCATGGTGTGGGA
>CM065709.1:28131502-28146398 GCA_017654935.2 Phymorhynchus buccinoides | reverse complement strand
TGGTCAAGTCAAGTCAATTCAAGTCAAGTCAAAATCATCTTTATTGAGGGTTAAAGAATAAGCTAGAGCAGAAGCTGGTGTTTCATCCTGGCCGCTCATAGAGAGAAGGAAAATACACATCACAAGTCAAACATCAATGAAACTTAACATATTTACAGGAACACAAAAACAGAAAACATTATGATCATGGTAATAAATGAAAGAAAAACAACAACAACAAAGAAACCAAACAGAAGAGAGAGAAGGAATAGGGGAGGAAGAGATGAGCGGAGAGAAAGCTGAGGGGAGGAACACTCACATACAACCCCATGCGCGTTGTGTGCGCATATACACACACACACACCTACGCTCACCACATTATCACCGCTCGACTCACACGGACACACACACACAACGCACACGCACGCACCACACACACACACACACACAACACACACACACACACACACACACACACACTCACACTCCACACACACACCTGCACACACAATTGGAAATACAAAACAAAAAACAGAAGGCAAAACGGGAAATAGAAGGAAGAAAAGGAAATATTTACAGACATAAGAACACGCAATGCATATATACATCTCAATAATGCCAGGATTACAATTATCAACAGGTGCAGGTGCCTCTTTTAAAGCTTTTTAAAAGCTGGTTTAGATGGACCCAATGATTTCAAGAATGATGGCAAGTTGGTCATGTGTTCCCCCAGAAGTATGTCAAGATGCGATTTGACAGGACAGTATGTCGATTTCACTGATTTAAGTAAGGAACTTATTATTTATTTGGGGCTGTTCCGTTTACGTGCTGTACATACATAGGCATTTGTTTTAAAAAAAGTCTTCTTTAAACGGAAGGCTGTTTTAGTTGTTTATAGGTCAATTCTTGTCAAACTAGTAGACTTTCAAGTGACAAGCTTTTAAAGCTCTTTTGTTTGTAAGCGAGTTATGTATTTTAGATGTGTATTTTCACTAGCATAGGCGTAGGGGTACCAGTAGGGGGTTGATCGTGGATGCGTAATTTATTCAAGAGGTAAAGATGGGTGCATGAAATAAAGATGTTTTCTTGAATGAAGGTTCTAAGAATTCTTTATTTTTGATTAAATGGTAAAGTTCTTTTAGAGATACGTTACCGAGGTCATAATGTGACACTCCACGATACGTCCTTATCAATGATAAAACCCTAACACTTATTGGGAGGAAACTTCTTCAATTTATTGTATCTTTGACATACAATGGAGGAAACCCAGAGTTCACTTTTTCGCTTTTGACGTGTGGTATTATACATACATTTGTTTTTGGTGCATTAGAGACATGTGGTCAATTCGTCCACTCAGTTAGCTTATTAACATTGGTCTGCAGATTGTCTACTAATTCAAAAGGAGGGATTGGCACACTGTTAGATTGCAATGACAAGTAGTCTATCAGCTACCATTGCACAAACAGCAGTTAATGTACAAAGGAAGTCGTTACATAATAGACTGACAAATAAGAAGTGGCCCAAGACTGATCCACTGGAACGGAGGTGGGGATCGGTAGGCCAACACACTTTATAGGAGTACTTTAGGACCTGACTTAGAATTGTATTTTTTCAACCAGCTGTGTCGTCAGTAAGAGAACTGACGCTACTGAACACAAAGACACTGCTAAAGAGAGGTGTGAATGAGCTAGTTTTTTTTTTTTCTAATTACAAAGTGAACATGCCGTTGATAACATAAAACGCTTTAGCAAAATCTATGAATAAAGCACCTGTAAAATTCGTTGTTATTGATATTTGAAAGACATCTATCTACTAGCTGTATAAGAGCAGTATGAGGAGGGATTTGTCTAAAACCAGACTGATGTGTGTGTGTGTTGTGTGTGGTGTGTGTGTGCGTGGTTGCATCAGTCTAGTAATAGAGGGACGCATACGTGTGTGTGCACGCACGCAAGTTCTATGTATGTCATATCAAGCTAGCAGGATTATTTAAGCTTGTGTGTGTGTTGTGTGTGTGTGTCGCGTTGTGCGTGCTCTGTGTGTATGTGTGTGAAGTCATATTATCAAGTCAAGTCAACCAATCATCTTTATGAGGGTTAAAGAAAAGTGAAAAGCTGTGTGTGTGTGTGTGTGTGTGTGTGTGTGTTGTGTGTGTGTGTGTGTGTGTGTGTGTTGGTGTGTGTGTGTGTGCGTGTGTGTGTTGTGTGTGTGTGTGTGTGTGTGTGTGTGTGTTGTGTTGTGTCATGTGTTGTGTGTGTGTATGGTGTGCACTGTGTGGGGGTGTATGATGTGTTTATTGTTCTCTATTAATAGTAAACGTCGTTTCACATAAAAGTGATTATTAGACATATATAATATTATCTATATATATATATATATATATATATATATATATAATAAAAGCAGGAAAGAATGCATCTGTTTTAAAACTACTAGGCATCAGTTATTTTTTATTCCAAACGTTTCTGTGCTCTCCAGTGACCTATCATCCGAGAAACAACCCTCAGACAATTGAATGTACATAACCTATATATGATATATATAAATATATTATATATATATAGATATATATATATATATATATATATATATATATCCATATATATATATATATATATATCATATATATATGATATACCTTATATATATATATATATTATATATATATATGGATGTGTTGTGTGTGTGTGGTGTATGGTGACACTTATTTTTCCCCCCCCCCCCCTGATATGTTGATTCATTTCTGAAGAAACTGGTGGTTGAGCCTGTCTAGTCATGCCATAAACACTGTGACATTCGACCTACCCCCACCTGGAGAATGCGTCACATCTTTTGCAGGCACCACTCTTTTGTCTGTGTCGTGTGTGGGGGTGTGTTGGGTGGTGAGGGGGATGGACTCAGGAAAACCTAAGCTATTATAATGTGTGCGTGTATGTACACTGCATGATGGGTGTTTGTGCTTGATATATATATATATATGATATATGTGTGTTGTGTGTGTGTGTTTTGTAGTGTGATGTGTGTACAAAGCTATAATATGGGTGTGTGCGATGATAAGCGTGTAGCGTGGTGCGGCCGCGTGCGTTGCGTTGCGTGTGTGTGTGTGTGTGTGTGTCGTACGCATCGCGCGTGGCGAATTAGCGTATGTTTATCATGTCTGGACATGTTGGATGTAGGCTCAGGAAACCTAGCTTATTACCTAAGCGCTTGCAGTAAGCAACAAAAAACTGTGCTGTACATGCATGTGTGTGTCTGTGCGTTTTTTCGTTGTGTGTGTGTCGTGTGTGTGTGTGTGTCCTACGTTGTGTGCTAGTGTGTGTGTGGTGATGTAGAATAGTAGTGTATGTGTACGTAACGCGCTGTGCGAATGACGCGTATGTTATGTCTGGACATGTTGTTTGTCTTTTGATGCTAAGCATAATGAAGGGGGGTGAAGGTCAGCAAGTGATGCTATGTAATAATTTAACGAACTAATGTATTAGTATATTTGTGCAAATAAAATGCTTAGGCACACTGGTATTATTAGCGCGCGCATGCAAATGGCACGCGAATACCAGTGATATTGTTCCGTGCTCATAATATACAATCTAGAGGCCCTCAGTTGTTATCATTGGATTGACATTAGCCTGTAGTAGGCGCAGAAAGCCCAACATAACATGAGAGTGCTATCAAAATGATTTCTACAGTGATGAAAATCATGGTACAGTTAGTCTTTGTGGAAGACGTATTACTCTCAAACGTGTTGGTGGCCTTGTGTCACCGGCTATGGTCTGCAGCTCAAAGGGAGTGGGGTTGGCCTTTGGGGCCTTCGCACACGACCAGTCAGAACAGTCTATTTCAAATCCATCGTGGTGAGATTGATTTGAGCTCGTGGGTCGAAACTCTTTACCGGGGTTTTTGTCAATCCATAGCAATTATGTGTTGAAAGATGTTGTTGATAATTGTGGG
Source organism: Phymorhynchus buccinoides (assembly GCA_017654935.2). Taxonomy (NCBI): domain Eukaryota; kingdom Metazoa; phylum Mollusca; class Gastropoda; order Neogastropoda; family Raphitomidae; genus Phymorhynchus; species Phymorhynchus buccinoides. The sequence goes on along the minus strand of CM065709.1, from coordinate 28,142,474 downwards.
GTTGGGGTGGAGGAGAGTGGAGGGTGGCCGTTGCTGAATTCTGACTATAATAAATTCCCCCTAAGCGGAAGGGGGAGAGAGAGAGAGGGAGCGAGAGGAGATAGAGCGAGGAGAGAAGCGCGCAGAGCGAGAGAGAGTACCTCTATTCAACACACATGCGTAGCGTACCACACGCACACGCATCCTTTCATACAAGCACAAACACTACAAACATGATGTAAAATATTTGACTGAACAATGCTTTTTGTAACATACATAATGTGGCATTGTGTGCGGAGCACCGCACACCGCTACGCACAACCTTTATCGTGTTCATCACACGCGAGCCCCACGCACGCACGCACGCGAGCATCGCATCACTTACACACACAGCTACACTACACCAGCACACATAGTATATAGTCATATAATATTTCTTAGCGATTTTTTTGTATTTCAAACAATCTAAAAATGTCTTTGGGAAGGGTGAGAAGGGTATGAACAGTCTATTTGTTCACCCGATCACGAGGATCCTACTGCAAAGGCTGATTTGATTACTTAATATATGCAGGGCCCCCCCCCCATTCGCGACGAACTTTTGTTTAAAAAACTGAGCTTGGCTGTTTAAATTATCTGTTGTTTGTCGTGATTGTGGTGAAGTGTGACTCACTCGCCCCAAACAGGATTGTGTAGCTCTGTTCTGAGGGGGGAGGGAAATGTTCATTTAAGAAAAAAAGGTTGTGGGCTGTGGCTTTTCATAATATGGTTTTTCTTATCATGCCACCCTCCTCCTTCTCCCTGGGGGTGGGCCTACTCTAACATCATCTCTCTCTCTCTCTCTCTCCTCTCTCTCTCTCTCTCTCTTCTCTCTCTCTCTCACCTTTATGTTTCAAATATGTATGGTGGTAATATTGATGACGTCTTGCTCATTTTGTATTCAATGTTCGTGTATTTGTATCAAGGATCATGATTGGAAGAGGATACTAGGCATGGGTGCGCGCTAAAATGATTTTGTGTCCTCAAAAGAATAGGGGGGGAGTTGCAAGTTTTCAAGTTCTCATCATCATCTCTCTCTCTCTCTTATCTCTCTCTCTCTCTCTCTGGCTCTCTCTCTCTCTCTCTGCTCCTCTCGTCCTCTCGCACTTTGGCCCTCTTCCGTTGGCCCCCTTGCAACTTACCATTATACTTGGTAAGAACAATAATTTAGTATAGACAGTACTATTTACCCAATTGAATACAGGTCTGCTTCTCGTCTATATCTCTCTCTCTCTCTCTTCTCTCAACTCCCACACTCTCACTCATAACCTAACGAAAAATCTACTCTCTCTCTCTCTCCTCTTCTCTCTCTCTCTCTCTCGTCGCTCGGCTTGATCCTCTCGCCCTCTCTCTCTGTCTCTCTTTTGTTCCTCTCTGTTGTCTCTCTGCTGGCTCGTCTTCGTCGTCGCCTCTACTGCGGCTCTGGGCTCTCTGCGTGGGCTCTGTGTACTCTCTCCTCTACTCTCTCGTCGTCGTACTCTCTCCGTTCTGCTGGCTCTCTGTCTCTCTTCTCGTGCTGCTCGGGGCTCTCTCTCTATACTCTACTCTACTCTCTCTCGATACTCTCTCTTCACTCCCTATCGCTCTCTCTTCCGTAGCGCCCTGCAAACTTACACTTCTAGTAAGAAACAATTTAGTCCAGAAAGTCTTTCCCGAAATATAATATAATCTCTCTCTCCTCTCCATCATCTCTACTACTCATCTCTCTCTCTCCTCTCTCTCTACTCATCGCTCTCTCTTCTCTCCCTCTCCTCTCTATCTCCTTCTACATCTCTCTCTCTCTCTCTCTCTCTCTATTTTTTCTTTCTATATTCGTTGAAGGACCATACTAACTTACCTCTTTGGTAAGAACCATTATTTTGAGTGTAGACCAGTCTTTTCCCTTGAAATACGCTCTCTCTCTCTCTCTCTGTCGTACTCTCCCTCTCTCCCTACTCTGCTCTCTCTCTCTCTCTCTCGTCGATCCACCCCCACCACCCGAAAAAAAAGGCCTTGTGTACACAACGCACTAGTAAGTACTAAAGTCAGGTAAACCCAAAGAAGCAAAACATACACAGAGTTAAGAGTTCCAAACCTGGCTTAGGTCATGTCAACAAAGCGTGGCATGGTAATCGCTATCTCGCGACCCACCCCACCCCCCCCCCCCCCCTGTGGGGACATTCGGAGGATCTTTGGCATAAATAGACCTACCCACATGATGGGAAGAAGTTCTGTGTTTGAACTCTCCTCTAATCATCGTACTCTCTGTTTGTACTCTTCCTTATATAACCTACTGCGATGCCTGCTCAGTCTATAAATTAATATAGTAATAGATTTCAATAATAAAAAATAATAATAATAATAATAATAATAATGGACATTCTAGCGCTTAATCTTAAGATAAGCCTAATTAGCGCTACAATAATAAAATAAGTTATAATAAATAATAAGCCATCAATAGAAACAAATGAACGTCAAAAAATATGTTGAAACACAAGCAGATACAAGACACAGCACAAACCACACACACCACAACACACCTCACACACACACCACACACACACACACACACACACACATACACAACACACACACACACATCACACACATACACACACACATACATTACACACACACCACACACACCCCCCCCCCCACAGCCACACACACACACACACACACACACCACACATACCTACCACAACACACACACTAACACACCACACATAACACAATACACACATACACACACACACACACACACACAACACACACACATACACACACACACACACACAACAAGCACTACACATCACACACCACATACACAGACACATACACACACATACACACAACCCACACATAGCCCATGCACACACACACACACGACACACACACACACACATACACAACACACACACACACACACATACATACAACACACACACACACACACACAGACACACACACCCACACACACACACACACACATTACACACACACACACACACACACACACCACACACACACACACACACACACTCCCCCCCCATACACACCCCACACACCACACACACACACACACACCCACACACCACACACAGACACACACACACACACACACACACACACACACACACACACACACGACACACCACACCCACACACCCCCCCCCCAAACACACACATACACACACAAACGACAAATACACAACACACACACACACACACACACACACCACACACACACACACATACAACACACACACATACACACCACAGTACACACACACGCACGCAGATATGCACGACAGCAACATGACAGCAACAGCACTACACATACACACACACGGACAGCACAGCCAGCACACCACAGACAACATACATACAGCGACACGCACACATGCACACGAAAAGACAAGACACAGCCAAGACAGCAGCACACACACCCATAAACAACACACACACATACATACACACACACACATACTACACACACAACACAACACACAACACACACACACACAGACACACACACACATCAACACACACACACACACACACACACACACATACATACACACACACACACACATACACACACACAACACACCACACACACACACACACATCACACACATCCATCACCCACACAACATAGACACACACACACACACACACACACACACACACACCCAGCACCACACATACACACTACCACACACCACACACACACACATACACACCACACACAGACACACACACACAGACGAAACCATCATCCACACAACATACACGCACACACATCACACACACACACACACACAAGCGACACACATCATACACACACACCACACCACACACACCACACACAACACAACACACACACACACACATATGCACACACACACACACACACACACACACACCACACACACACATACACACACACATCACATAACACACCACACACACACACACAACACACAAATACACACACTACACACACACACAACAACACACACCACACACCCACAAAACACACTAGCAAACCACACACAGCAGACACACACCGACACAGCAGCGACACACACGACGACAAATACCGACACACTAGCACACCACACACACACACACTACACACACACAACACACACACCCACACACACACACACAAACACCACGTGCATGGAAGGAACAAAGAACTTGAAAGAAATGAAGCAGACATGATTGAAGAGAGTATAATTCTTATCTCTTTTCTATATCTTTCTGCCTTACCGGATCCATCTCCTGTCTTTTTTTTCGAGACACAAACAGTTCGAAAAATATTTCCTCCAGCCGAAGTCGGACTTGCTGGGCCTAGCTATTTCAGTCTTAGGCGCGTAACGATAACGCAGACAAGCATGACGCATCCGCGCTCAATTTGAAGGAAAAACTACAGTAGTCGTTCTGAATGAAAATTCATTTAACGTCTCGGGTCTGACACAGACAACATATGGGACATTTATAGAGATGACAGATGGTAGGGGAACGATCCTGGAGGCAATGACCGAAGGCGTGCAACACAGGAAAGTCCCGATTGTTTTAAACAATGCAATTTTTAACACAGTAGTAGAGGACAACTGTTGAGCCGATCGAAGAAGAATAATTATTCGCGGACTGACTATGCAGGGCACCTTATTGACCCAGCTGACTGATGATAGATCTACCAGGGCTTCAGTCGTCAAGCACCGAGGTGATACTTGTGTTAGACTGAGAACAAGTGCCAGTGCCAGCAGCTTGTCCCATCTCCACAGGATAAACCTGTCACACAAGTGAGTGCCCCTGTGGCACCGGCATCCAGACTCCTGAGCATATCCTCCAGGACTGCCCTACTTACCACGACATTCGGTGTCAAACCTGGCCGGTGAGAGTGGAGCTCAAGGAGAAGCTGTGGGGACCAACAAAAGGCGCTAAGAAAGACAGCAGACTTCGCCATCGGGACTGGACTAAACGATTTAAACATGGCCAACAGGAACGCAGAAGAAGAAGAAGAAACCAGACGGACTGAATCACCACTTGTTCCTCAGAAATGAATCAAAATGGGGAACCAGAAAGAAGAGAGAGTGAGAGTGAGAGAGAGAGAGAGCGAGACGAGAGAGAGAGAGAGAGACGAGAGAGAGTGTGAGAGATAGAGAGCGAGAGAGAGAGAGAGAGAGGAGAGAGGAGAGGATCGAGAGCGAGAGAGAGAGGAGAGAGAGAGAGAGAGAGAGCGAGAGACGAGGAGGAAGCGATGGAGCGAGAGAGAGGAGAGAGAAAGACGGAGGAGGAGAGAGAGAGAGAGAGAGGGAGGGATGAGAGAATGAGAGAGAGAGGAGGAGGCGAGAGAGCGACCAGTGAGGTATGAGAGAGAGAGAGAGAGAGAGTTGGGAGTAGAGAGAGAGAGAGTAGCAGTGAGGAGGAGATGAGAGTGGGGGTTGTTGAGAACGTTGTAGATGATTGTAGAGTAGAGGAGAGGGGTGGATGAGAGAGAGAGAGCGAGAGAGCAAGAGATAGAGCGGAGGGAGACAGATGCAGAGAGAGCGAGCAGAGAGATTTTTTTTGACGAGCCGATTGAGTATAGAGGACAGAGAGAGATGATGATGAGCATTGTTTGAGACGAGAGAGAGAGGAGGGCAAGAGAGAGTAGAGAGAGAGCACAATGGAAACACAATCTGTGAACAATTGAACACAATTTAATGTTTCAGGCCTCGCCGGCCTATAAACATTAGGATGTGTGCGGTGCACAAATAAACCCGAAATGACAACAAGTGATAATAATTTAAGATAACTAAACAGCATACAATCATTAATGTGGGCTAGTTGAATATCACATTCGATGAACGAGTTTCTTCTCACTTTTTCTAGTGCCATAGTACGATGTAGCATAGCCATATCGTCCTAGAAATAAGGAGAGCCCAGAAGAGAGAGAGAGAGAGGATATGGAGTAGCAGGAGTAGAGATGACGTAGAGATGAGAATTTTGAGATGAGAGGAGAGAGAGAGATGATGACGAGGGAGAGAGAGAGTTGAGAGAGAGAGAAAAGAGGAGAGAGAACGAGAGAGATAGACGAGAGATGAGAGAGGAGAGAGCGGACATCGAGACGAGAGAGAAGATCTAGACAGGAGAGAGACATGAGAGATGTTGAGGGCGAGATGAGCGAGCGATTTGAGAGAGATGAGTAGATGAGAGGAGGATTGAGAGTGAGAGTGGAGAGTTGAGAGTTTTTAAGAGTGTAGGGAGAGAGAGGAAAGATACTGAGAGAGAGATAAGACGGAGAGAGAGAGAGAAGAGGAGAAATAGAGAGAGAGAGAAAGAGAGGAGAGTGAGGATTAGCTGAGCTGCATGCTTGTGGGTGTGTGTGTGTGCGTCGTGCGTGCGATGCGTGTGTGTGTAGTGGGTGTGTGTGTGCATGTGTGTGTGTGTGTGTGCGCGTGAGCGTGCGTAGTGATGTGTGTGCCGTGTGTGTGCACGTGGTGATGTGTGAGGGTGTGTGTGTGTGTGTGTGTGTGTGGTAGTGCGATGGCGTGCGTGTCGTGTGTGGTGTGTGTGTTGATGTGTGTGTGTGTGTGTGCCACTAATGTGATGTGTGTGTTTGTACGAGTGAATTGCGTGTGGGTGTGTGTGATGGTGTGTGTGTGTGTGTGTGTGTGCTGTGTGATAGGTATGGTGAGTGTATGTGTGTGTAGTGATGAATGTGTAGTGGGTGTGTGTGTAGTCGTTGTGTAGTGTGTAGTGTGTAGATGTGTAGTGTTGTGTAAGTAGTAGTGTAGTGTGTCGTAGCTGATGTAGGTGCCGATAGTGTGATGTTTGCAGGTGTATGTGTGTGAGTGTGTATCCCTATTTGGTTTAAATATTTGTTTAATTCAGATCAACAGGGCACCATACACATCAATACAGTGTCAACATTAAAATGAGCAGCAACAAGCTTGAAGATTACAGTGTGCTAGTCTATTACATGTATAGTACATATGACGACCTGTTGAGAAAACAACCATAAAACAAGTGCAAACGCGATGCGGCTGCAAAGTCCCTCGCAAGCATCGCCGAGTACTCCGAAAAATTGGAATGTGTCGGCTGTACACACAGTGGGGCAGACCATTGAGGAGAAAACAGGACGCACGCAACGGAACGGATGGAGGCCGGAAAGAAAGTGCCGCGACATATTTCGGGCTGTGACACAAAGGGCCTAGGCACAGCGGGCTTATCCATGTTTAGCGACTCTCGCCGCGCATGCGTTCTCGCCCGGTCATTGCGCACGCCGTTTGGCTGTCCAAAGGGTTGATGCTGAGAATGATGGCGGCGTCTTTCCAAGTAATCTTCCCACCAATGCCGCGCTTGTTTCATGGCGCATGGTGTGTTCGGACCGTGTATTTGATGCGCGCACGCGATCTATGCGCACCACAACGCGCACAGAAAATTCATGTCCTGGGAACAATGCGGAAGCGGCAGAGATATCAAAAAGACAACACCTTACCATTACATAAAAAAAAGCATCAAAACAGCACTGACAGTTGTTTATATATAGCCTTGGGGTTCGGGAACGTGATTGAGCTGCGCGCGATCATGCGCACCCTGAGCGCCCACAGCTCAGGAGAGGATTCTTGACAACTGTGCTTATAGACCATTCATCAAGACAATGTTGTGAAAACAACGGCACTGAACTGCATGGCAAAAATATCGCGGATGTATATTAGCGACTATAGTGTGTTTTGGGGTTTGGAAACCCGTAACTGGCGCGACCTGGACTTTAATGTAAAACTAAATAAATCAGTGGACAGCGCATCTTGGCAAAACTAGTATACCAAATTTGTGATGAAGACTGAATATTTTTTGAGATAAAAAACGGACGAATATTCGGACGGAGGAACGCCGGACGGACGCCGGACGGACACCGGACGGACCGATCGAAATAAAGGACAAGAGTTTCCGCCGAACCATCGGCTGGGAAACACAATGAACAATGGCATAAGCAATCAAAGTTAAGTTCAACCAAAGAACAAGAAGTAATATATATAATGGTCTGGTAGGAGCAGAATGTTCACTAATATCGATTCGTTGTTGAACATTTCGGAAGAACAGTCGGCTTGCTTCAGCCTGTCTAGGTTCATGCCTTAGGTACAGTACACAGTAAATGAATGCCATAAACACTGTGCCCTTCGACCTACTCCCCCACCGGAGAGTGCGTCACTCTTTTGCAGCACCACTCTTTTTTGTTTGGGGGGGGGGCGGGGCGCGGGTGAGTGAGGGGGATGGACTCGGGAAAACCAGACTTATACATACTTTGTCCATACCAGTTAGCAGAGCTGCCGTAGTGTCTTGCTTGATTGGCGTTGTTGAACTCGCGTGCTTTTGGGTTTTTTTTTAACGCCGCGTTTAAAGCATAACGGTGCAGACCTGCTTTCAAATCCCCACCCGAAGGTACAGCTCTTGTTCCTCCTCTTTCTTATACTCCATTTTCTTTTTTCTTTTTTTGTTGGGGGGGGGGGGGGGGGGGTTCTGGTCATCAGGCGGGTCTTTCCAGTCACAAAACTGGTAAGCGGAACTATTCAGTTTGGATCATAATCACACATCAAACACACACACACACACACATCTACACACCAAACACACACTAAGCACCACCTCCACTCGCATTCACAACACCGCACGGCACGCAGCGCCACGCCACGCACGAACATACACACACACGCACACACGCACACACGCACACACACACCACACACGCACGCACACACCACGCACACACGCACAAACACGCACACACGCACACGCAACACAACACACACAGCACACACACACCACCTCCCCCCCACCCCACACCACACAAACACACACCTTGACTGCAATATTGTATCCTTCTCCCCTTTTTCTTGAAAAAAAGTTACCGGAACCACTTGCTTCACAATGTCAATTATCTGTTAAAGCTATTTGCGGGTCTCGAAAAAGGAATTGCTAACAAATAAAGGTTAAGATATTTATGACACCGCTCAAAAACCACCCCACCAATTACATAGAGAAAAATCATGTCAAGGTGGCCTGTCCTCTTTAAGAAACATGGACTGACGCTATTGACGCCTATTGTGCTTTGCTACTTTTCTGTTGTTGTTCTAGTCGTGTTGTTTATATATATAATATGTAGACCCAGCACCACGAAGGGACATTAAGTCGTGAGCAGTTTCCACAACAGGGTTGTTAAGTCAAAAATATCATTTGTCTCAATTTAGTAAGTTATTGGTATTTTCCTGCTCTCTAACATCCCTTCTGTCAGTTGACTACTACAGTCGGATGGACACGTCCAGGTTCTAAGTCGCTCCCCCCCCCCCTCGGGCTTTCGCCATGTACGAAGGCTGAAAAACACAACCAGGGTATAAACAAAAATGTATGTTCCTGAAATCCACTGATCTTTAGCCAAATGTGTCGAGAAGCTGATACAGAATTCAATTTTTTTTTGTCTGACAGCGGCAGTCTTGTTATGCCTCTAATACTCCAAAAAAGTACTTTAAAACGAGTAAATGAGTAGGTAAATGCAAGTTCTTAGCTAGGCTAAACTTCGAGACTGTGGATTTATCAAAGTGGCAAATATGGGGCGATCGCTACCAACTTGAAATGGCTCATAACCTCTAAAACGGCAAAAAGTTACAAGAATGGTTCCTTTAATCATTTCGAAAAAGAATTGTCTGGCGTTTCTACTGTACGTTATTTCAGATATGGTCAATTATGACACTTAATAGTCCCTTTGGGTGGGTACTAGGGTCACCTAAATATATATAAAAACGCGTTCTATTTCACAGCTGATTGTGGAGAACGAATTACATTGTCCCATAACATTTTGCTGACCAGTAGTAGGCTTATATCTCTGTTTGAAAAACAGAAACAAAAAAAACTTCAACGATATGAAGTGAGCTTTGAATTGCGGTAAGATAGTCGATAGATGAACGACACTCTTTTCGCAATCATGATTATCACCAATGCAAAGCAATACTAGGCTTATCAGATTAGTTCTAGATAATCAGGCAAGTCCAGACGAACCTTAGCTACACACTTATGTAAATTGGGGGATAGATACCATAAATGTATAGGACATTGTTTAAAAACCATTTTCGTCGCTTGATGTCTTTGTTGTGTGAAACGAATATTAAAGCCACCAAAACCCAGTTCTATGCTAACTCGGTATCTTGAATCTAATGTTCTAAAAAACATAAAGAGTGCTAGCGTAGTTTCTCATCTTTATTAGGGATTGGCTAATGCAGAACCCAGCGAGGACAGCTATTTCGACTCTAGGGAACAGTCTCATCAGCTCGGCACTGGATGGGGTCTTACCCTACAAGGGGAAACTACTCTTACCTCACAAGAAGATTGTTCCACAAATGGCGGAAAATGTTCCTTCCTGTATATTGAGTTAAAAGGATCAAAATTAGCAAACCAGCGACTCAAGTAAAATTAGAAGATGATACCAAATCTTATGTAAAAAGTGGAACATAAGAATAAAATATTAACAAGATGAAAAAATAAGCGACACGATACATATAATAATATATATATATACTAGTACACCCGTGTACGCACGGGTCCAGACACTAATTGGTTTGGTAATGCAAAGATACATTATTCAATGTTACATTGATCAGAAACATACAATATGCTTGTCGTGAATTGTAAGACAGTTCCCCGTACCACATACTAAAGACCCTAAAGATGCCATACGGGAAGCCAATGCAAATCATGACTTGAAGAAAATTGTACGTGACTCAGTGACAAACTTATAGCACTGTTGTCGTTGTGCAAGAGCGAGGAAGGGGAGGGACGAGAGAGCAGAGAGAGGAAGAGAAGAGAAGAGCTATGAGAGTATGAGATGTTGAGATCTGAGATTGAAGAGGCTCAGAGAGACGATGAAGAGAGAGAGAGAGAGAGATAACTTGAAACTTGAAAACTTATTACGCAAGGAAAGTTTTGTCTA
>CM065709.1:28114002-28129002 GCA_017654935.2 Phymorhynchus buccinoides | reverse complement strand
ACACACACGCACACACACACACACACCCATTTGTATCCAACATGTTATCTCTTACCATGAACATTCAATAGGGTACTAATAATTACCAATGAATAGGGAAAGAAAATATCAGAATATAAACGCATAAAAAAAAAAAATTTGTCCTCCCGCGTTTAAACATTAATTCATTGGATGCAAGTGATTTATATATTGGAAGGGAATAATTTTTATATTATGCGGAGGAAACAACGTGGCGTACATATAGGTTATTTATAAACATTCTGCTAAGTATTTATTATATGATTTTTTGAAAGACACCAAGGTGCTCTTGTTTTGGGCTGCACGAAGGTCGTTTGTTTAAAAACAAAGTGAGTCTATTGTATCGTACATGTTCGTTTGTGTTTCTGTGTATGTGTGTGTGTGTTATGTGTGTATGTGTGTGTGTGTGTGTGTTTCGTCAGTGGCCCCGACCTTTAACCTTTAACCTTCCAATTTAAATCCAAACCTTTAACGTTGTCGTTTTTCACTCTAAAAGTATAAGGCGTTTGGTAGTTTTAAAGTTAGCATGATGTTTGATTTTGAAGTTAGCCTTCAAGTCATGATGATCAAAGTAGTCAGATGTATCAATAAAGGACATAAGAAAGACTATCATTTGTTGTAGAGATTATTGTTATGCGACCTTTAATCTTGCATTAAGTTGCAATCTCCAGACTTTAACGTTGTCGTTTTCTCTAAAAAATATAAGGTGTTGGGGGGTTAAAGTTAGCAGGATATTTGATTTTGATGTGAGCCTTCAAGTCACAATGATCAAAACAGTCAGAAGCATCCATATAGAGCATATATATAAGATTGCTCTATAAGATTGGTGAGTGCTGTATGACAAGAATGATGCTTCCTGAAACCACTTTGGTTTGGGTTAAATAAATTATATATTGTAAAGTGTGTTTGAATCATTTGTTTTAAATGCTTTTGAAGAGGTTTAGAAATACTAGATAAAAGTGATATGTGTCTATAATTTGAGGCACAAATTCCTATAACCAGATTTAAAGTAGGGCAACACCCTGGCGTCTTTCAATGGTTGTGGATAGTGGCCTTTTTCAATGCAAAGGTTATGTTAGATGTTCAGAAATGATTGGTGCAGCATGTTTCAAGATTCGATTATCAAAATTGTCTAGTACTCGAGATTTAGATCGATTTAATAAACACAATTCTAAGAAAACTTCATGTACACTAATATAATTAAAGTTAAGATTGGTTTTAATGTCTTTTGGGTCACAGAAATCTATTAACTTTCGCAGATTATTCTGTTGTGTATTATCTACTTCAACAATTTTGTCTGCAACTGTTGAAAAGTGTTTGTTAAAATCTTCAGCCGTTAAATCCGTTGATGAGCTATTCATAGCCTTTGAGCTTTTACAAGATAGAGAGAAAGAGAGAGAAGAAGAGAGAGGAGAGGAGAGAGAGAGAGAGAGAGAGAGAGAGAGAGAGAGAGAGAGAGAGAAGAGAGAGAGATAGAGAAAGAGAGATAAAGAGAAGAGAAGAGAGAGAGGAGAGAGAGAGAGGAGGAGAGAGAGAGACTGAGAGGGAGAGAGAGGAGAGAGAGAGAGAGAGAGAGAGAGAGAAAGAGACTCAACGACTCCAAATGTTTTTAAAAAAACAAATTGAAGAGAAAGAGAGGAAGCAGAGACGATGAGGAGAAAGCGACAAGATGAAGAGAGAAGGGAGAATCAGAGAGAGAGAGAAAGAGATACCAAGAGAGAAAGAGAGAGAATAGAGAGAGAAGAGAGAGATAGAGAGTATAGAGAGAGAGATGAGAATAGAGAGACAAGAGAGACTGAAAACTGAACAATGAAAAACCTTTATTTAACAAGGATGAACGTGATACAGTAATAAATGACAGTGAGCAATAGAGAGAGACAAGAGAGACATAGATACATAGAAAGAGCCAGAATAAAGAATGAGATAAGAAGTGAGAAGACAATAGAGAGAAAAAAGAGATATATATAAAGATAATGAGATTAGATAGATCGAGAGAACAGACAGATAGTATACAGACAAACATATATAGATACGTTTAAGGTTGAGTTTGATCTAGTGCAATATTTCATTCTGTTAATCCCCACCTGAAACTGTCTTTTGCCATAAATCTTGTTTGTATACTCCCTATTTGCTGCTAAATCTAGGGTTTCCAGTACACACCGATATGGGTACTCACAACATCGTGTATTTCTGTCTGTCCTGTCGCGTCTGTCCCTGTTCTGTCTCTGTCTGTTTGTAGTGCCTGGTCCTGTGTGTGTGTCTGCATGTGTGTCTGTGTGTCTGTCTCTGCCTGTGGTGGTCGGGTATGTAATAGTCTTTCCGGTCTGTCTGCCTGCACTGTCTGTGTGTCCTGTCTGTCATGGTCTGACATTTTGTTGTCTATACCATTATCTTTTCTCTATCGGTTGTGTGTGTGTGTGGTGTTGTGTGTTGTGTGTGTGTGTGTGTGTGTGGTTGTGTGGTGTGTTTGTGTGGTGGGTGTGTATGTCGTAAGAGTGTGTGGGTGTTGTGTGGTGTGTGTGTATGTGTGTATGTGTGTGCGTGCGTCGCGAGCGAGCGTGCGTCTGAGTGTGTTCATTCATACATACGTATTGCGTATATTTAAGCAAGAATGCATGATGTGTTCTGAACTTTTAATGTGTGTATGTGTGTGCCTGCACGTGTGTGGTTTGTGTGTGTGGTGTGTGTGTGTTGTGTGTGTGTGTGTGTGTGTGTGTGGTGTGTTGTGTGTGCGCGCGGCCGTGCAAGGTTGTGTGTGTGTGGGCGTGTGTGTGTGTGTGGTGTGTGTGCGTGTGTTATGTGTGTTGTGTGGTGTGTGTGTGATGTGTGGTGAGTGTGCGTGTGTGGTCACGTGTGAGTGTGTTAGTTACGTGGTGTGTGTGTGGTGTGTGTGCTTGTTCACGGGCGCCTATGTTTGTGCACGCGAGTGTTATGTGTGTGGTCTTGTACTAAATGGGCTGGGTGCAATTGACACAAAAAAAATATAAAGAGACAGTAAATGAAGACAGTTAGGGTAGCGGAAATAGGAATAAAAAAGTAACGGGGGTGGGAGGAAAGGAGGGCGGGGGGGGGGGGGGGGGGGGGGGGGGGGGGGGGGGGGGGGGGGGGGGGGGGGGGGGGGTTGGGGGGGGGTGGGGGGGGGGGGGGGGGGTGGGGGGGGGGGGGGGGGGGGGGGGGGGGGGGGGGGGGGGGGGTTGGTTGACAACTCGCATATGAGGATAAAGATAATAAAGTGGTTTGTGTTTTGGTTATAGGACATTGTTTAGGTTGTTTGCGGTGTTTTTTAATCCAGCAATTTTGTTGCTTATGTCCCACCCGCCCTCCCCCACCCATACACCCTCGTGTTCAGTTACGACCCTCAATCTAAAAAGTCTGGTTCTTTCAGTTTGAATGAGAGACTTAGTGCGATTTTTCACTCACTCCAGAGTGCATCACTCTCGTGTGGAGGGCTAATCCTCTTCTCTATATTATCTAGTGATTCCGAACCTCAATCTCAAAGTCTGGTTCTTTCAGTTGTATGAGAGACTTAGTGCGATTTTTTCTCCACGCCAGAGGGCATGACGACGCTCGTGTAGGGCTAATCCTCTCAATATTATATGGTGGTTGGTTGGGGGGGTAAAGAGACCTAGAGAGAGAGACAGTTAGTGGGTGTCCTACCGATCCCTCTCTCCTCACTTAACGGGGGATACGCCCAAGTAAGAAAATCGCGTGAAAAGCCCCTAGTGCATTGACTGCCCTATGGCGTGAAAAATCTCGCCATAGGTTGACCATTGGAATAACCCATACTGGTCTTCTAACCCTTGCTAGAAATTTGCTTCTCAGCTCCGGAAATATTTTCAGATGTCGACAGAAAGCTTGTCGATGGCGGGGGTGGGGGGGTGTGGTGGGTGCGACCTAAAGGTACAGGTAGGCATGTAGCTGCTCCCTTGTTGGTGGTGGGTAGGGGGTCTGTTGTGAGAGTTTTTTTTTCCCTGGTGATTGTTTTCTTACATTTAATGATTTTACCAGCCGCCGAGCGTAGAAGGAGCGAGCGAAGCTGGGTAGTATTGTTTTCCAGCAGGTTTCTGGTTCATGGATCCTGACTGTCTGGCTACTAATATCTAGAGCATATACGTGGATATGTCCTATCTGGTACGTGAACACGATAAGAACGTTTCCACACTCAAACGGGAGGGAACTAGGAGGCTCCTAGCGGATAGGTACTAACGGGTATCGCTACGGGCCATGTTCGAAAATGAAGGTCATGGGTCAAAGGTCAAAGGTCACTGGAGCCAAAAATGCTCCCACGCACCTGCTATTCTCTAAGCTATCAATACTACGCGAGCTATAGTGGAGATCTTCGCTGGCGCAGGGGCGCTGTAAAGTGCAGATACAGGCTGCTTGATCAGACTTTAGTTTCAGGGGTAGCTTGTCCTGTTTGTTCCTACAAGGTCACTGGACCCCGAAAATGCTGTCACGCGGCTGGTTTTCTAGCGTTTTCACGCTCTAGTGGGTTGTGGTTTAAAAAACAAAACCTTTCTTTGACCTTTTTGCTGGGGGTTGCCTACTAGTGGGTTAACCTTTCTAGTTCTACTGAGCGATCACTGTCCTTTGCCTTATAAGTGGTTTGTCACATTTGCTGGACACAGATTATTGTACTCTCTCTCTCTCTCTCTCTCATCACTCGAAAGCCCCACATCTCTACCCGCTCTGGTCTCCGCTCTCGAGAGCACATCTCTCTCTCTCTCTCTCTCTCCTACTCTCTCTGATGAAACAAAGCCCTATTTTTGTGGCTTATTCAGTTATTCCTCAATAAACATTCGAGATAATTCGATCTCTCTCTCTCTCGGCCGGGCTCATAGCTCTTTATCTCTCTCTCCCTCTACGCTCCTCTCCTCCTCCTCAGAGGTCTCCTGTCTCTCTCCTCTCGCCTCGGTCTTCTCCTCTCTTCCTCTCTCTATCCTCCTCGTCCTCTCTCGTTTCTCTCTCTCTCTCTCTGTCTGTTTCTGTTTCTCTCTCTCTCTCTCGTCTCTCTCTCTCTCTGCTCTGCAAAACAGCCTTATTTTGTGCTTATTCAGTTATCCTCAATAAACAATCGAGAGTTCTCTCTCTCTCTCTCTCTATCCTCAATAAAACATTCGAGTATATATCTCTCTCATCTCTCTCTCTCTTTCTCTCTATCTCTATCTCTCTCTCTTTGTCTCTTCTCTATCTGCCTCTCTCTCTCTCTCTCTCTCTCGAATCTCTCTTTTTGTGCTTATTCAGTTATCCTCAATAAACACTCGAGTCTCTCTCTCTCTCTCTCTCCTCCCTCGCGCTCTCGTTCTCTCTCTCTCTCTCTCGTTCCCTCCCTCCCTCCCTCTCTCTCTCCCTCTCTCTCTCAGCCTCTCTCTCTCTCTCTCTCTCTCCTCCTTTCATTTCAAAGATACACACAACACGACCAGAGAGGCGCCAACAACTGAGAGGGTATCCAAACAAAAAGAATAACAACAGATTTGAAATACAATCTCAGTAGATATACTGCACAGATCGAGATACCAAGTTCTTCCAACTGGTCTCTATTCTAATGTTCATTTCTAAAAAAACATTCGGACAAAAAGTTGTGTTTTTTTAAAAATCAAATTTGACTATTTTGGCATTTCAAATGCTCTAACTTTTACTTACGTCCTTTTAAATCAGTATGGCACGATATGCGTAGCAGTATACTGAGGTTTTATTTCAAATCTATTAATTGTTATCCCCATTTTTTGGACCAAACACCTTCTCATTTTTTTGGCCCTGGCTCTCTCTGGTCGTGTTGTTTATCTTTTCATATTTTAACTATGGAACATTGTTATGTCAACCTTTTCGACATAAGATTATCTATTTCTATTGTTTTATCTCTGTGTGTGTGTGGGTGTGTGTTGTGTGTGTGTGTGTGCATGTGTGTGTGTGTGTGTGTGTTGGGTGTGGTATGTGTGTGTGTGTGTGCTGCTTGTGTTTTTTCTCTGTGTGTGTGGTGTGTGTGGATGTGTACTAGTGTCGTGTGTCGTGTGTGTGTGTGTTTGTGTTTGTGTGGGTGGGTGTGTGTGTATGTGTGTGTGTGTGTGTGTGTGTTGTGGTCTGTATGTGTGTGTGTGTGTGTGTGGTGTGTGTGTGTGTGTATGTGTGTGTGTTTGTGGGGGGGGGGTAAGGGATGGCAAAGGAGGTGGGTCCCCGCAGGGGTTGGGAAGGTTTGGCCGAGAGGTTGTGGATGGAATGGATTGGGAAATTGGGTGTGAATAGAGGCAGTTGCCAGGCGCTAGTGACCTTGAATTTCAACTGAGTTGAAATAAGAGAGTTGAATTAGAGTAGGTCCGCTCAAACTCGGCGTCGGAGCAGAGATCTAGCTCGGGCGAAAGTTAGGTAGTCTAGTATAAAGAACTAACACCTCGTGGCAAATGCCTATTGGGGAGAGGGGGTTGTTGCTTAATTTAATCGCGGGACTTGGAAAGCCTTCCACTGATGCTGGGATGTTACTACAACCTCAGGTGGAAGGGAGTTCGCAATCTCTCCGCTAAGCTACAAGATACCATGTAATACCTTGTAGGTGGTGGTGGTAGAGGTCGAGGGGGTGAATAAACGGGATGAGTGTGTGTGTGGGCGTGAGGGATGGAGATTCAGGGGGTGGAGAAGTTTAAAAAAAAAAAATGTCTTATTGTATTTTCCACTTTTTTGTGTGTATTTATTTAGTTCGTTTATTTTGTTTATTATTATTTTGTTCGCTTTTAAAAAAAATTATTTTGTTCGCTTTTTAAAGTTTTTATATTTTGTTCATTTTTTTTTTTTTTATTGAACATTTTTTTCACGCAATTTGCATAAACATAATACACAAACATAACTGAAAAATTAAGCATAAGTGTTAATCGCTTACCTAATGTTTTCTTTTCTTATATTATCATAATACTTTTGTTGAACATATATTGAAAAATAAACAAAATAAGAAAAAGCATACATAAGCATACAAC
This sequence comes from Phymorhynchus buccinoides, assembly GCA_017654935.2. Lineage (NCBI taxonomy): Eukaryota > Metazoa > Mollusca > Gastropoda > Neogastropoda > Raphitomidae > Phymorhynchus > Phymorhynchus buccinoides. The sequence goes on along the minus strand of CM065709.1, from coordinate 28,122,019 downwards.
ACAATTGCACAAGTTTACGTACAACATACAGAGAGAGAGAGAGAGAGAGAGAGAGAAGAGCGAGAGAGAGAGAGAGAGAGATGACGATAGAGAGAGAGAGAGAGAGAGAGACCGAGAGAGAGAGAGAAGGGAGAGAGAGATGAGACCGAGAGAGAGAGTAGAGAGAGGAGAGAGATGAGAGAGAGAGAGAGAGAGAGAGAGATTCACACACATCATTATTTCAATATATGTTAACATTGTGGAGTGGAAAAAGACGAGGTTTACAAGCTTAATTTAAAAGTACACGTGGACTATCTTCAACAAAATTTACTGGCCTATTTCAATTTATTGAATCGGGAAACAAATAATAAAAAACAGAAGAAATAGCAACTGGGGGCGACAATCACATAACCAATAGGTTTGTATGGGAACCAGTTTTGTCTAAAATACATACATATTACAATTCCATTAACATAAGATGATCTATTTTTTTGTAGAATCTTCTTCGTGCGGTCGCACGCCGGCGACTATTCGGGAACCTAGTGTAGATATTTCTGCTGTTTAAAAGGTGACGGCAAGGACTTAGAATTTGTTTGTGCTCCATGCATAAAGCTTTGTATAGTAGTGTAGCAGTTGGCGATCGTTCGTATCTGTTATATTTTTGTTGTGCTGCGCCCATTTACATGGACCAGTTTTTGGATCGTTCGTGTCTGTTTGTCTTTATATTTGTAATCATAAATACGACTGCCCAGACTATATCTCAAAAACCATTAGACGTATTCGCTTCACATCTTGTGTGTGGATGTTTCATGGGGCAGGGATGGTCAACCCCCACCCCAACCCCCACCACCACCACCCCCACATCAAACCATACATGAGCCATTACTTCCTCTCACGCTATATTACAGTTTGTTTGTCCCGGGTTCTGGACAACAGGTCATTTATACTCTCTCTCCCCAGGTTAACCAACCCCTCCGCTCTCCTCTTCTCTCTCTCTCTATCGCTTTCTAACTGCTCTCAATGTCTCTAGCCTCTGCTACTTTTTCTCTCTCTCTCTCTCTCCCCCTACTCTCTCATCTCGCTCTCTCTCGCTCTATCGACTCTACAAAACATATACTATGTCTATCTATCTACTCCCTCTGCTCTCTACTCTATAACCTAGCTATCTCTCTCGTCTCAGCGAATAAGATCTCTCTCTCGCTCTCTCCATAACACCTATCTCACTTCTCTCTTCTTCTCTCTCTCTCTCTCTCTCACCCACCTCTTCTCTTCCCCCTCTCTCTCTCTCTCTCCCCCACTCTCTCTCTCTCATCTATCCCTCTCTCTCTCTCTCCACTCTCTCTCTACTCCATCTCTCTTCTCTCTCGCTCTCTCTCTCTATCTATCTACTCTACCTCTTCTCTCTCTCTCTCTCTCTTCTGTAAACAGTAAAGCAAACATGGCTTACCTTTATTAATAGGTTAGCTTTAATGTGTTTCATCCCATTTGCAGTTGATTCTTTGAAGTATTACACCTAGATGTTTGTGAGTTTCTGTGCTTCTTGTTGTTGTTGGGTGTTTGTTTTTGCAAAACGTCAGAACAAACAATTTTGTTGTGAATCTGTGCATAGTCAGGGTTGGCCAACCACCTATGTAAATAAATGTTGGGTGTGACTGACCGAGTTTAAAAAACACACAAAAACAACAACAACATCAGAATAAACAATTTTGATGTGAATCTGTGCATAGTCAGGGTCGACCAACCACCTATGTAAATAAATCTGTAAAGTGTAAAGATGTGCCACCCCTGGCTCCTTCCGTTAATTCATTAATTCTATTCTGCCTTTTCTACCATAACATAAAGCTGTTGTATTTAGGAAACATTTTTAGTAAATTAGTCTTTCGGAATACTGAACCCTAACCCTAACCGTAGCCCTAAACCTAACCTTAACCCCCACCTAATGTTACTGCAGTACACACGCTGATTTGTCACAGTTGTCGGTCCTTCGTTGAAGTTTTTTCCGTCTTATGTAGGGTGGGTGGAGTTAGGGGTATTAGGGTTGTATTCCAAAAAGATAAAAATTGGGTGAAATGTTTTCTAAAAAAAGAAGGCAAAAAAAAAAACGGAAAAATACCAATTAACCGGGAACGTTAGGGTGGTTATGGGAGGTGGGCAGATCTTGACCTTACCCAACTCCGGTGTGTAACTGCGTTTTCGTACGTCTGATAAAGGCAACAAAAAAACAGAAACATTTACAAATTAAAAAACCGAGAAGGAAGTAGGGGGGGTGGGCGGTGGCATATCTTGACCCTTACCAACTCCGTTTTCCGTATAAAAGTGCAAAAAACGGGAAAACAATACAATCAACCGGAGGAAACGTCATTAGGGCGGATGGGGGCTGGCAATATCTTGACCTGTACCAACTCGGGTGTCACTGCGTTTTTCCGTCCCTTAAAAAGGCAAAAACGTGACGAAAAATACAATTAGACAGAGAAACGTTACGGAATCGGTGGGATGGGGGTGGCATAATCTTAGACCTTTACAAACTCGGGTGTCAGCTGCGTTTTTCCGTCTAAAAAGATATAAACGGAAAAAAAAAAAAAAACTACAATTAACCGAGAAACGTAGGGCGGATAACAACGTCAGAATAAACAATTTGGATGTGAATTGGTGCGTAGTCAGGATAGCCCAACCATGTATGTAAATATATGCAGGGTGTGTGACTGACTGAGAAATGTCCAGCTGTCTAATAGTACACCGTGTGGTTGTTTTGTTTAGTGTGGAAAAACAACAAAGGCTGGAGAGAGTCTTGGAGTGACGCTGGTCACGGATATGCGGAGTTGATGCTAGAGATGAGAGAGTGAGAGTAGAGAGGAGAGAGATTGAGAGAGGACGGGAGAAGTGACAGAGAGAACGGAGAGCGAGAAGAGAGGAGAGAGAGAACGGACGAGAGAGAGAGAGAGAGAGAAGAGAGAGAGGGACAGACAGACAGACAAGAGGAGAGAGAGAGTGAGAAAGAGAGAGAGGAGGAGAGAGAGAGAGTAGACAGAGAGACAGAGAGAGGAGCGAGAGACAAAGAGAGAGAGACAGAAGACAGAGAGAGAGTGATACACACAGAGAGAGAGAGAGACAGGGACAGAAACAGAGAGAGAGAGAGAGAGACGAGAGAGAGAGGAGAGAGAGAGGAGAGATGAGAGATGAGACAATGTTATTAAACAGAGAGAGACGAGAGAGAGAGAGAGAGAGAATGCGACATCTTATTGGATTCTTGACACTGTGTGTGGTTGTGTGTGTTTGTGTGCGTGTGTGGTTGCGTGGGATTGAATAGTGTGTGTGTGTGGAGTGTGGTTATATGGGGGTTATTTTTGTGGGTCGTGAAGTGGGGCGGGGGAGGGATTGGGGGGGGGGGGGCCGGTGACGCGGAAGGTGATTTTTTGGGGGGATTTTTTTTTTTGGAGGGGGGTGTTCTCTTAATCTTGAATTGTTGTTGTGTGGCCACTTTTGCCTTGTTGTATTATATTATTTGTATATTTTTGTCACTATTGTTGCCAGTTTTGTGTTGTTGTTTTCTGTTCATCATTTTCTTCATTAATTGTTGTTAATTTGCTTGAGAAACAATGGGTGAAACGGGCCAGCTTATCGGTTATAACCTCAATGAACATTTCGTATTCGTTTTCGTACTCTCTCTCTCTCTCTCTCCTCTCTCTCCTCTCTCTTCTCCTCTCTCTCTCTCTCTATGCATAGGTTGTAATGTTTTTGTTAAGCTTGAAAGATTCCTTTACATTTCTAATCGCAGTGACATATTTCAACAGTTAAACGCATGATAATAAATTTAAGCAAAAATAGATAAGCATGTTGTAAATTTGTTATTGCAAAGTTGTAAAACTTTTAACGATAGAAAGCAATCTGGAAATAATATAGAAAGTGAATGCAAACCAAAAATAATAATGAGCACCCAAAATAAATTGATTATATTACAGTAGGCCTAGCGATATGGGGGTCGAGCGACAGAAGACGAGGCCATCCGTTGAAAATTGCCTATTTCATGAAATGGCCCAAAAGCTTTGCGCAAATTATGAAAATGGGTAACGCTATATCACATTATTTGAATGCCACCATTACAAAAAGGTATTGATTTAGATTGATTCCAAGTCTGTATCACATATTTCATACATTGTAGTGTGCAGCCTGTTTTTTATTGATTCTTTTTTATTCATGCCAGGATTGGGGCGTAGCATGCATACACACTCGCTTCAGCAATAGGCATTTGCCACTTAGTGTTGGTTTATCTATACATAGATACCTAGTTTGCACCCCTATCCTTGCCCCCCAACTGACCCTATTGGGCCCCTAAGCATGCGAGCATGCTAGAAGCCACATACTGAATCAACGATTTATATCAAACTAGTATGCAAAAAACGTATACGAATGTAGCATTCGAGAATCACCGGGAAGCGCGTTGTTAGTTTTCAGGTCATGACATTGACCTTGACCTTGACCCCCAAAGGCACATTTAGAATACCCAGCCAACATTCACACCTGATTTCATCTTGGGAACTCCATATTTCCGACCCCCCGATTTTCAGAGTCCAGCTATCTCATTGACCTTGACCTTGACCTTAATTGGTCAACAACATTCGGAAGGAGCATAAGCCAAACCATCTTCATGCCAAGTTTCAACATCCTAATGTTGACTGGTGCCTGATATATGGCTAAAACATAGATTTTCAGTTTTCAGGGTCATACGTCAAGGTCATGACATTGACCTTGACCTTGACACAAAAAGGCACATCTACAGTACCTAGCCTAAATGCACATCAAGAATAATCTTCCTATCCTTATTCCTTCATAGTGATATGCTGTTATCTTGGGAACTCCATTTTTTCGACCCCCCCGATTTTCAGGGTCCTGTGATCGCCTTGACCTTGACGTTGACCTTCATTGATCAACAATATTCGGAAGGAGCATAAGCCAAACCACCTTCATACCACGTGTCAACATCCTATGTCGACTGGTGCCCGATATATGGATAAAAATTAGATTTTCAGTTTTCAAGGTCATACCTCAAGGTCATGACCTCGACCTTGACCTTGACACCAAAAGGCAAATCTACAGTACCTAGCCTACATGCACATCAAGTTTCATCTTCCTATCTTTATTCCTTCATGGTGATATGCTGTTAACAAACCCACACACATACATACATAAACATACATACATACATACATACATACATACATATCATTATACATACATACATACATACATACAACCTATCATACACTACACACAATACACAGCCAATTAAACAAAAACAAAAACAATAAATATCACCTTCGCTCCGTATATAATATCCGCGGAGTGATTAATGTAAGTCTGGGAATAAAATAATTGTCTAACTCATAACTACCAGATAAGATTTCTCATTCGTTTGAATTCAATTCTGGTGGATCTATGTGTGCTAATGACCGAAAGTACTATTTTTCATTCTATTATTGCTTTTCTCAATTGCAGAGCTATATACATTGCTATTTCACGAAGCTGGGCAAACCAGTTTTGCTTCAAGACGGATCGACATGGAAACGACTGGAAAGGTGACTAGGGATAGGTGGGGTCAGACACCGCCACCTCAGGTTAGACCCATTCCCAGATCACGGTATGGCTTTGGGTTGGCGAAAGAAATTACGATTTGAACTTCCGCGATCTGGTATATCAGTGCGACGGAGTGGATGGAATGACAGACTGATTTGGTCATGCCGAAAGTAATCTGGCGGCTTCTTCTGCTGGAATGAGCCTGGTGTTGTCAACCTGGACAATATGCCTTGCTGGATTTATATAACAGCATTGTACAGCTCTGCTCTGAGTTTTCCGACGACGCATCGCCGTCAAGTTGTGGGGCACCACATCCCTAACCTGAGGACATCAAGATAAGTCACAGGTGACAGCGTGGAGAAGGTGTGGTGTGGTATGCACGGATTAGACGCTACGCCAAGACTAGAGCCCTCCCTCTCTTGTTATAGCCCTCTCGATTTTATTCACATTCCTCAGAGTGTACGGGTCCCAGACAGAACTGGTCTATAACTCTAGCCGACCACTGGGTGTCTCTGACCTAGAGTCAGGTATATGGCTCTTCCTCCTCAGTTCTGTCGAGCAGATCTTGAGATGTTTCGCACGCAAGAAACCCCACTTAGCAATTCTTGTTCGCCTTTATAGGGACAGCGTGATGTTCCCTATCGTGACCATCCCAGCTTTGATGTCCTTCTCGAATGGTGTTGACTCCAAGGGTATGCTTACTGTAATGATTGTACACGGTGTTCCGAGAGTGTGACACATGCAGGGTTGGTAGCTATGGTAGAAGAGGGTGTTCTGCCTTCTGGACACAGGCAGGACGGTTACATTTTGCGCTGGATGGAATTCTACATTATCCGCAGCTCCTTTCCCATTCAGCAAGGTGTTTGCGAGATTCTTGCGTGTAAGTTGATGTTGAGTCTTTCTGAGATACGAATGGTTCTGTACAGAGCTGTGTCGTCAGCAAAACGTTTCGCGCTGTGGGTGAGGTTCAGTTTCTCAGGGGCTAGTAGAATCGTTATAATATTAGACGATAGGAACTAGGCAGGGGCCGAGCACTGACCCCTGGGGAACGCCTGACTTAACCCAAGCGAATGCTGATCGGGTTCCCTCTGCCTGTCGTCTGTCTGTATCTTTAGAAATTCGGGACTTTCCTTGAGTTGCACTGCCACCGGGCATTGCCTCCATGATCGTTCCAACCATCTTTATATCTAACCTACTAATGTCCCATATGTGTCTGATTCAGACCGAGACGGGACGTTAAACGGATTTTCATTCAGAGAACAGGAGAAGAACTTACCTAAGAGATATAGACGAACATTTCTGAGACTTGTCCATGCATGGGATGCTGACCAAAAGTATTTGAAAATAGGTTGATGACCACTAGGACCTTTAAAGGGGCACCCTGACGGATAAGTTTTTTTGTGGCAAGAAACACGTCGAGGTCACCAGGAAGACAGTCTTTTTTAAGGATCGGAGCTCTCACTTTGCTCTAGTTTTCCTAGAAATCAAACCGGGCACTATTCACCACGACACTGACAGCGTTTCGAAGCCTCAAACACACGGGGGGGGGGTGGGGGGGGGGGGATCCGGAAACTCCGGTCACGCCCTACCTTTCCTTCTAACACTCAAACACGCTATTCACGGGACGCTACATTGCCCCATTTCATTGCGTTTTGCTTTTTAAGCCCAAACTCGAGTCCTTTTCCAACTTTTTACCTTTCTATCACGTACATTTTGGGCGCCAGGGAGGTTCTTCCTTTTTCTTTTTGGCCGGAGGTGGGGAGTCCGGAAACCGTGTAACCCCCCACCACCACCCCTGATCCGATCCTGCCATTGAGAGTTGTTGAAGCTTTTTCTTTTTTTTAGTGCAGTACAGAACACATAGAGCTATTTATTTGTTGTGAGCGAAACTCTTTTGGGGTAAACTGTATAAAAAATCGCTTGTATTGTGGAAGATTTCTTGCAAACCAAGATTTGGTCTAACTCAGGCGGCCATTAGAAAAGAGAAGACACATGCCTTCTTTTTGACTGAAATAATCTGACTTCCAGCACCTCCCGCCAAGGAGGAATCGCTGATTTGACGGTTTGATTTATAGGAAACCAGAGCAAAGTGAGTGTTGCGATCTCTGTAAAGGGTGTTTTCCTGGTGATCGCGACGTGTTTCTGCAAAAAACGCATCCGTCAGGGTGCCCCTTTAAAGCCCATCGGAGTGAATGAATGAATGAATGATCGGAGTAAGAGACAATTTTGACAATTTGACAGTTTTATTGTCATCACCATAAAAGGTCTCACGACAAGGGGGTAAGCAAAGTATGTCAACTTAATAACAAATCAAGCATAGAAAACAAACATTACTTCAACAATGAAACATGAATTGCAGAAGTCTGAAAAAGGAAAAGTCATAGATCGTTCGTCTATGTAAGCATGTAAACAACATCCCATTCTTATCTTCCATTACCTCTCTCCCTCTCTCCTCGCTCCCGTCCCC
>CM065709.1:28101502-28111502 GCA_017654935.2 Phymorhynchus buccinoides | reverse complement strand
GCAAAGGGAAAAGGTAGAGTCAAAGAGAGTGGCAGATTAGAGGAAGTTACAAGCACAGAACACCCAGAAGGTGAGGGTATTATTTTGTAAAAGATGTAACGAAGGCCTCTCTCGGGAGAATAAGCTCAAACTTTTTCTACATGACAGAACATTCGGCTAACTTCAGCCACAAACTCATGTTTCCCCTTTTCGGGGCCAGTTTCAACTCTTCCTAGGTCAACCTCAACCCTTGATCAAAGACAGGGAGTTCTCTTCTAATGTGCTCATTAGCTTGCTAGGGAAAACAAACCACGGATACCCCCCCCCTCTCTCTCTCTCTCTCTTCGCCTTTCAAAAAGTGTTACTACATAGCTGAAGAAAAAAACCTTTCTAACTCCAGTACCACCCAACATAAAGCACCCTGCATCATGACCGAACATTCCTTTACTTAGCAGTTCTCTTCCAAAGTGCTCATTAGCTTTCTAGGTTAAAACAAAACCCCACAGATACCCCCCCCCCCCCCCCTCTCCCCTCTCTCTCGTCTACTCACTCTCTCTTCGCCTTTCAAAACGTGTTACTACATGCCTGGAAAACCAACAACCTTTCTAACTCCAGTACCACCCAACATAACCCACCCTGCATCATGACCGAACATTCCATTACTTAGAAGTTCTCTTCCAAGGTGCTCATTAGCTTTCTAGGTTAAAAAACACAACATAGCACAGATACCCCCCCCCCCTGTCTCTCTCTCTCTCTCTCTTCGCCTTCCAAAACGTGTTTGTTACTACATGCCTGGAAAACCAAAACCTTTCTAACTCCAGTACCACCCAACATAAACCACCCGGCATCATGACCGAACATTCCTTTATTTCAGCCCACAAGCTGCACACCCGCTTAGCCAATTTTAAACCTGCTTTTGGCCATTTGCAAACCCTTCTTCACGCCTGGCAGGATGTCTTTCTCCAGTTTGGTCATCAGCTGGTAACGACCCCCCCCCCCCCCCCCCCCTCCCCCCCCCCCCCCCCACCCCCCCCCCCCCCCCCCCCCCCCCACCCCCCACAACCATTCTTCTTCCAAAAAATATATACATAACGGGGAAAAGTGTCCAACTCAAAATCCCACCCCAAACAGAAACATATCCTACTTGACGGAACATTCGCTAGATTCAGCCACAAACTCCACAGCCTCTTTAGCCACCCTCAGTCCCTTCTTGAAAGCAGGCAGGATGTCTTCTTTCAAGAGTGGTCATCAGCTCTGTAAATAACCCCACAGAACCATATCTGAACCCCCCCACCCCCAACCCACAACGCCACTTCCAAAAAGTTTTGGAAACGTTTCTAAGCCAAGTATCGCGAAGTAAATCCCCACCCTGCACCTGTACATGACAGTACATTGGCTAGCTTCAGCCACAAACTCCATAGCCTCTTTGACCACCTTCAACCCTTCCGTGGCTACCTACAGCCCCTTCTTGATTGCTGGTAAGGCGTCCTCTTCTAAGGTGGTCCGATCATCAGTTTGGCAAAGAAGCCCAAGGATACCCCCACCACCCCCTTACACACACACACACCATGGCTCCCAGGGACCCCCATTTGAGGGGACCTATGAAGAATGCGCAGGGGGTCCCAGGGGGATGCACTGTTGAAAATTAATTGTTAGCATTATACTAATGTCATGGGGGGACCTTCTCCATCCCACCTCTAGGATCCTCTATAACTGTAAGTGAAGGAGTCCCTGGGACCCCTTGTTTTGCAGGGTGATTTGGAGCCCTGCACACACATACACACACAAGCTTATTCCTTTGTCGTCAATAAAGATCATTTTGACTTAACTGATTTGACCTGACTTGACACACACACACACACACACACACACATCAACTCTTAATCCCCCTTCCAAAAAGATCTACTGGTACATAACTCGCATTTCATCCCACGGAAACCCCGCTACATGACGGAACACTCCCTAACTTCAGCGACAAACTCCATAGCCACTTTAGCCACTTGTAAACCTTCCTTGGCCACTTCCAAACCCTTCTTCATGGCTGGCAGGACGTCTGCCTTCAGAGTATCGACCAGCCAGCTGAAGAAGCCCACAGACTCCGTCTCATCCACAATGGCCTGGTTGGTCGCCCGGACAGCCTCTTCCCTGGACATATTCTGACCTTGCCCCCCCAGGTTCATGCGAGAGTTCACCAGAGGCTCGTAGCGTTCATTGACTTTGTTCGATAGGTCGCTGTGGTAGTAGGTGTCTCCACGCTGGGCTTTCAGATCCTGCAACACACAAAAAAGAGGAGGAACCTCAGTCAGAAGGGCATTTGTTGCGTGCCGGGGACCTTGAATTTCACTGAGTTGAAAATTAGAGAGTTGAATTAGAGAGGTCAGCATAACGTGGACAGAACGAGCGTGGGCAATTTAGTAGTTTAGTATAGAGTACAGACGTTCGTGTCAAACACCCTATGAGGTAGTGTGTGTGTGGTGGTTGTGTGGTGTGTGTGTGTGTGTGTCGATGCGTGTGTTGCGTGTCGTGTGTGGTGTGATAGTCATTTGTGTCTCACTGTGACCTTCAAATAGCCGTGGAGGCGAATTATTGCTAGTCTCAAAAGCTGGGCTGAAAATTGTGTTATTATGGAGATGCCTAGCCCATACGGCACAGTGAATTCCATCTCTCTCTCTCTCTCTCTCTCTCTCTCTCTCTCTCTCTGTCTCTCTCTCTTCACTCAAGAAAAAAGTTCGTATTCGTATTCGTATTCACATTTATCTTCTCTCTCTCTCTCTCTCTCTCTCTCTCTCTTCTCTCTCTCTCTTCGCTCAATAAAAAAAGTTCGTATTCATAATTCACATTCATATCCCCCACCCCTCCTCTCTTCTCTCTCTCTCTCTCTCTCTCTCTCTCTCTCACTCAGGAAAAAAGTTCGTATTCGTATTCACATTCATATTCCCCTCTCTCTCTCTCTTCTCTCTCTCTCTCTTCTCTCTCTCTCTCTCTCTCTTCTCTTCCATGAGGGTCTTAGGACAGTTGAAGACGCTGGGGAAGGTTCCCAAAAGGCAAGTATGACCCTCCAGAATCAGAGCTAAGAGCCAGTGGAAATGATTGTTATTATCATTATTATTGTTCTCTCCTAATTAGAGAGTCACAACCATTCATGAAAAACTAAGCTGCATTAATTATGTGTCCACTGCTGAACAAAGTCAGTTGACATACAGATCAACAAGTGTGACAAGCGATACACAGTTCTGAGGCAACATTTAGGGATTGTACACACATACATGGAAACACCATCCGCTTATCCAATCCGCAATCAAAATGTCAGAAGTAAGACATAAGCCTATAATGTGCACAGCCCCTACCAGTCATAACAGCTAGGACAGCTAGAGCGTCTTAAAATTATAATGAAATGAGTTTACGTTTCACTGGTCCTGGATTCGGTTCCACGTCATCTGTTTTTGACACTAGGGGCATCTATTCCTCACAGCTAGCATAAGTTTTTTTTAAGTCCTTCGCACTGATATTACAAGCTGAAATTTGGTGTAACAGCTCATGCACGCACGCCACCATAGGCACACATCCCATCCCATTTATTCTACAAGAATACGAAGTCATTTTTCTGGGCTGAGAGAAACCCAACCACAGGAAGTTAAAACGCACAACCCGCACGAAGCACGACTGCATACTCGATTTTGGTGGAATGCAAGAGATAGTGTGCGACCTCAGAACTAACATTCACATTCGCAAATGCACGCTTATAGGGCCTACCCAACAGCCTCGCCCAAATAATAACACACAACATATTGTTAGAAATAAAACATTTAGCACATGGGCAATTCATTCAGTTTTTTTGTAGGCTGCAATTGCTCCAAACTCAAATACCAATTGAGCACAAAAAAGGCAACGCGCCAGAAAATACACTGCACTACTGTCTACACGACTAATACTGCTGGATAGTGATAAGAAGAATGTTTTCTCACCTTCATCATAGAGATGAGTTCAGCAGCCAGTCGTCTCCTGTCTCTCTCGCTGGCCTTGTTGTTCATGCCGAAATACCTGTAGCCGGCATCGTCCAGAACCCCACCCAGAGTGCCTGAGGCCGATTTCATCTCTTCCTCCAGACCCTTTCTCTGTTTCTCTGTTGATAGAACATTTTGGGAAAGGTGATGATATTGATGACAAAAACGACGACGACAACTACTTTGCCTTTCAGAGACCAAACGTGGGGAGATGTTCCCTTTTCCCCCATCCTTTCCTTCCCTCATTTCTGGTTGGAACTTCCCGTTCGTTTTGATACCGAAAATTTTGCCAAAGTAGTCTTTAATAAATCATATAGTAAAAAGCCAAGTGTCCGTCCGTGTGTCCGTGTGTGTGTGTGTGTGTGTCTGTGTGTGTGTGTGTCTGAAAAAACACGAAAAAAAAAAAAAACGGGGCCTTATAACTCCGCCGTTTTTCGACCGAAATCGCTTCAAATTTGCTGTGTGGGGCGATGGCAACGGCAACCGAGGCGGCCGTATCATTTGCGCGGTTTCGCAAATGCGCGAAACGCGCATCCGCCTGCCTCTCGGCGCCCGTATCTCCGGCGTTTCTGGGCCGATCGCCTTCGCGTTTGGCAGGCAGATGACCGGAGTCCGGAACTATACGTGTGCCAAACCGGAAGCGAATCGATTCAGAAACGCGTGCGCTATACGCTGCTTTACCTTTTCACGAATAACTCCGCCGTTTCTTAAACGAATCGCCACAAATTTGCTGTGTTGCCTTGCTATGGCCCGGGCAAAGCCTAGCAGCAAATTGGAAGACAATCGGGAGAGCGCGTCACTCTCACAGCAGCACCAACGTGAAACGGGGCCTTATAACTCCGCCGTTTCTTAACCGAATCGCTTCAAATTTGCTGTACTCAGCGTTACCACTACTTGGCTTTACCGTTACTAGGCATTACCAGTATGGTGCATTGCCAGTACTAGGCGTTGCGCTAGTACTGATAATATGAACGCATTGTGTGAGGCCGATTTGGATTTATTGAAAATCAAAATGTCACCAAATTTTGACTTTTTCGGCCATATAAAAGGCAAATTGCTTTAGAAAAGCAATCTTAGCATAAGAAAGTGATGATACCTACCTATGGTTTCCCCAAGCAAGTCCATGTCCACAAAGCCGAGGATCATGTGTCGCCAAACATCTGCTTAAAAAAGATGATGATGATGATGACGATAATGATGATGACGACGACAACGAGGAAGAGGAGGAGAAGGAAGAGGAGGAGGAGGAACGAGGAGGAAAAGAAGAAGGAGAAAAGGAGAAGAAAAAATGTGTGAAATATGGAGGAGGACATATGCCACCTACCAAACGTGTTGATGCCCATGACGACGAAGATCATGTGCTTCTTTACCTTGTCCCCAAATATCTGCTTCAAGGCAATGAGGAGGAGGAGGAAAAAGAGGAGAAGGAGGAGAAGGAGAACATTATGCCACCTACCTATGGTGTCCCCAAACGTGTCCATGCCAACGAAGACGATGATCATGTGCTTCTTGACCTCGTTCCCAAACATCTGCTTCAAGGTCACATAGGCCATGTACTCTTCCTGTCACGTGACCAACCAATATTGACCAATCAGTTGAGTATGACTGAGACCATTAGAATTTACCACTATTTTCACGACTTTGATCACAATTTTTAAAAAAATACGTAAATCAAAATAAATCATAAATACTTATCATCAGAATTACACCTACTCATCATCATTGCGTCGCAACAACGTCAGCATCAGCACTATCATTCATCGTCGTCAACTTAAGAAAGAACATTTCACAACAATAACAAGGACAACATACTATTCTACTACCCCCATCTTAAATGGCTTTTTTTTATTTTATCACTGGTTGACATTAGCAGGTAGCAGGGGCCAATAACATTATTAACCCTTTCACCGCCAGCCATATTTCAGCCAAAATTTCCATTAAATTTACATGGGTAGAGAACAAAATCCATCTGCAAGTATTGGGGATTCTTCTGTGACATACATAAAATAAGGTCTATCGTTACTTCCCAAAACTAAGACAAGAGGGTCTTTGGATAATAGATCCCAATTTGATGCCTTTTAGTGACATGGGTGTTTAAAATCACTGTGACATATATAAAATAAGGTCTATTCTTACTTCCCAAAACTAAGACAATAGGGTCTTTGGATAATATACCCCAATTTGATGCCTTTTAGTGACATAGGTGTTAAAATCTTACTGTGGTGCTAAAATGCGACTTTGGCGGTGAAAGGGTTTAAAACTCTTTGCGTTCCTGAGAACCGCTTTTGAGGTTGGATGGGAGTAACTGCAGATTCCTAGCTTCTATAGAGCTCTCTATCTCCCTATTCCTGGGTTTCCAGAGAGAGTAAAACCACTGTATAAAGGTGTGTTATGTTATTGTCGAATATGCGGCATGTTTTCAGCAGCCTGTTTCTCTTTCATAAACAATAATTTGCCAAGCCAGTAAGAAAAGGGGAAAACCCCTCATTGCATTCGCAATTATAGAAGAGCAAAGGCAATAACAGTTGCATCATGTTGCATGATATTACGGAGCAAAAGAGGCCCGTAGGAATCAACGGAATAAACATTTATCAGCAGCTAAAGAGGTTCTCAGGAATGAACAACAGTAGTTGAAACTTCTCTAAATACAGAAACCAAAGAGTTAATCCATACATGTAGAGAGATGTACACTAAATGGTGTTTCAACAGTACTGGAATATCATGGTGGGCAGCTTAGTCCTTTGTGGAAGACTCATGACTCCCAATTTAACCTCGGCTGTGCAGGAGGACTTTAAACCAATAGACGATTTTCGGAGAGAAACAAAACTAGGGGATAGAGCACTTCGTGAAAAAATTAGAGATTGCTTACCTCCATTACTCGGTCAAATAGCCATAGCGACAATGCAACAATGGCGTCGAACAGCTTGAAACCGCGAACTTGCAAACAGTTTTTAGAACAAATAAGGGGTGACCCAGTTGCTACAAAGTGATAGAACTTGCCAAACTGTTACGTAAAAAATATAAATGACATCAATTTTCAGAATGACGCGGCTGCGTTCTACATGCTGTGTGTCTCCTCAAACACATAGAAGCGAGGGCGTGGAATTAACCTGATGGCAGAGTAAACTCCCCTGTTTGACCGATTGAATTAGCAAGATTAACTCCACACACACCACCATGAAATTACTCCCCTTAATTATTTCCGAACAATTCCTATTATGAGAGAGAGAAGAGAGAGAGTGAGAGATGATGCAGAGAGAGAGAGAGGGAGAGCGCGGAACAAGCGTACTAGATAGAGTGGGTTGGACGCACGAGATGACCCACTGAGACCGAGAGAGAGTGAATGGGTTCGAGAGAGGCGGTGGAGAGAGAGAGAGAGAGAAGATGAGAGTGTAGGAACCGTACCGAGAGAGAGAGAGAGGGAGTGGGAGAGAGAGAGAGAGAGAGATTGAAAACTTGAACTTTATTTTCCAAGGATAAAGATTTTAGAGCTAAGCCTAGTCTTTCCAATCTGTCCTTGGTACATATATACGAACATAGAATACAAACAATGGCAAGGCATAATAAAAATACACATACACAATTTGACACATAAAGGTAGCACCTTTGTACATATACGAACATGAGAATACAAACATGGCAAGGCATATTAATTAAACATACATACATACACAGATGAGAGAGAGAGAGAGAGAGAGAGAGATTTAGAGAGAGAGAGAGAGAGAGAGAGAGAGAGAGAGAGAGAGAGAGAGAGAGAGAGAGAGAGAGAGAGAGAGACAGAAGAGATCAGAGAGAGAGAGAGAGAGAGAGAGAGAAAGAAAGAGAGAGAGAGAGATATCCGCATGCACTAAGACACTTGATTTGGCGCGCTTATGGCTACTCAACTTGGAAACGTTTTCAGTGCAATAACAATTCTTTTTGTAGTCATGATGACCGGCAGTAGACCGTTATTACGTGGGGTGATCCAAAAGTCTTGACAGTTGGCCTGCCATATTGCATCTGACATGTGTACATAAAAAAGTAAGATGTCAAATAAAAGCATGGCCTTTTCCCTATTTGCTTGCATACGCCTATGACTGGTGTCACAATATTTCATTCTTGGAGAGACTCCAATCAAGATTCATGCTGATTTGATTTCTGTGTACGGGGACCAATGTACGTCACACAGGACAATTTGCAGATGGATTCAAAATTTAAAAGATGAAAAAGCTGACTTTAAATATGAATACCGCTCTGGGCGTCCTTGTGATGCCAGGAACGAGCACAATATCCTGCTTGTAAAGAAATCCGTTGAAGAGAACCAACATATTACAATTCGGGAAACAAGTGAAACACAATGGGCTTTCATATGGTACAGTTGAACAGATCCTGCGTCAAGATTTTCAGCTAAAAAAAATCGCTGCAAAATGGGTACCACACCTGTTGACAGATCAACAAAAGAAGCAGAGGGTTTGGTTTGCCAAGAAATTGCTGGAGATGCTTGAGCCAAATAGCCCAAAACGGCTGTGTGACGTAGTCACCGGAGATGAAACTTGGATATCATTTCTTATGCCATCCCAAGCAAGCGGTCCAATATGGCGTGGGTGAGTGCTGACCAGGAGAGAACAGTTGTTCTTCGTCCATCTTTTCAGAGTCGGAAGAGGCTTTTCTCCATTTTTATCAGCACCCAAGGCTCAGTAGCAGTTGACATACTTCCAGAGAAATGCACACTCTCCAGCTTTCCAAAGTCAACACTTCCCACTCTCCCGGCGGGAGGAACCCGAATTTCACCAGACAGACGCCTCTGTGAATATAAAGTACCTAATACCTAATACTACACTCAACTGCCAGCTATTATGTTGGAACAGTTTTACCAAAAGTGGCTGGGTCTGTATTTTGCGTGAGCACAGCGCCCAGCCACCAGTACCGTTGTGTTGGTACCAGCAAAACAATGCTCCTGCATGACAATGACAGTGCTCACAAAGCCAAGGTCACCACGACCTATCTAGAAGAGCAATCTGTCAAAGTTCTTCCACATCCACCCTACAGTCCAGACTTGTCACCATGTGACATTTGGTTGTTTCCACTTCTGAAGGAAAAACTCTCTGGCAAGAAGTTTTCAAGGATACAGGACTTGGAAAAAGCGGTGAAATCACAGCTGGTGTCACATCTGAAGACCATCAGGATGATGTGAGGTCCGAGGCTGGTCACACATCACGATACTGTACAATATAATACACTGCTATAGAACACAACACAACACCACACAGCACAGCTACACCTAGTCATATCGTACCGGGGTGAATGTGGAGTCACAGCTGATGACCATCAGTATGATGTGAGGTCCGGGGCTGGTCACACATCACGATACTGTACAATATAATACACTATTATATAACACAGCACACCACAGCACAGCCACACCTAGTCATATCGTACCAGGGTGAATCTGGAGTCACACCTGAAGACCATCAGGATGATGTGAGGTCCGGGGCTGGCCACAGCGATGCTCTTCCCCACTTCTGTTCAGCACATCCTCCTGCTCCCTGTGGGTGTCGCTCAGGCCCGGCGTGTCCGTCACCTGTACATAGGGGTTTGTTTGGGTAAAATTCAGAAAGGGGTTTTAGTGTTTGTGTGTGTGGTGTGTGTGTGTGTGTGTGTGTGTGTGTGTGTGTGTGTGTGTGTGTGTGTGTTGTGTGAGTGTGTGCGCGCGCGCGCGCGTGTGCGTGCGTGCGTGGAGTATGCATGTGTGTACGTGGTGTGTGTGCGTGCCATGTGTATGGATGGGTGTGTGATGAACTGGGATAGAAAAATATCAAAAGAATATCATATCAGTGAACACGATACAATCACAGAGAGGAGACCAGCAAATGTCGTCGGCAAACAGTAACAGAAACATTTCTCGTCGTAAACCCGGTAAAAACTGAAAGCCATGTTTTCGAAGATGCGCTACTTGCTCGGCAACTTCGTTTATCCAAATGGGGAAACAAATCTGGGGAGACAACATAAGAGAGAGAGAGAGATTTGAGAGAAAAAGA
>CM065709.1:28095616-28101002 GCA_017654935.2 Phymorhynchus buccinoides | reverse complement strand
TTCATAGCTAGCTCATGGTCTCGCGCTTTTTCTCGCTCAGAGGCCTCAAGGTCGTGTTCTTTATTTTTGGCATCCTGCACTAGTTGTCTCTGCCTTAACTCATGAGTACGGATTTGCTCTTGAGCGTCGCGATCTTTATCTGCTTGTTGAGCCTCGTGATCTTTATCTGCTTGTTGAGCCTCGCGAACTTTGTCAGCCTCTTGAGTCTCGCGAGCTTTATCTTTCATAGCCACCTCGCGAGCTTTCTCTTTGTCATATTCAGATATGACAAAATTGGCTAACTCTTGGCCTGACAATCCTAGAGATTCTCCCCATTCTTTAAGTTCCCTCCTAAGTTTAACAATCTCAGCCATGGTTGTAAATACAACTATTCAAAATAAAAACAAAACTGCTGAGTTGAATGTATCAAACAACACTTAACTATTTCAGCATAAACAGAAATAGCATGCACATCAACATAAAGTCATAAATAGCATTCAAACAAATCAAATCAAAACACAGTGAACCAAATCACAATAACTTTCCCAGTGGACACAAGATAAGTTTTTGAAAAGGAACTACAGTTTGAATTGAAATTTGTTAGACTTTATGAAAAAAAATATCCCGGACGCGAGCCCCCAATTAGATGTGACGAGGTAATGGGTTAAAAGGCCAAGTCTCTAGGGAAGACTTTAGAAAATTTGCCTTTAGCCCACTTCTCTAGGGTATGGGAGATGAGCAACTTTCCCGGCCCCTTTTCATCTAATAAATTTATATTTGTGCCCGGGTTCTGGCTCGTCAGATGGTTGTAAGAAATACAAGTGGTTGAATTGCTCTAAATGGCAGACAGAGAGAAGTAGGGTTTTACATGAAATTACAAGACTCCCACTCTCATCAGTCTGACCAAAGGGTTCAGGATTATTTGACACTTGTATTTTATTTACTCCCAAAATCTGCATAAGATTATGCAACAATAATAATAAAGCAGCTCAATGGCGCCAAAACAAAATATGGATAAAAAACACAATGAAATCCGAAAGGATTCACAAGACTTTTGTCTTTCTATAAGGTTCGCCCCATGCCGGAAGGGTTACTAATTATCTTCGGTGTCCGTAGGAAAGTTCAAATGATTGGCGCAGTCAGGTGGACTTAGCTGTTTGAAGTTCTGGGCTTGCTCGTCAGGTGAGAGTAGCTCCCAGTCGTTCCGATTACGGCTTCGCGGGATGGCACGGTTCAGGCGTGGTCTCCTCGCGGATTCTGGGTGCGGGTCGTCTTGGCGGCGATCCCGTCTTGGTGCGTGGTGGAGTCCGGGATGATCTTCCGGCCCACGATGCCCTGCTGATAATCACAGGAGAAGGTGGATGTAGATCTCTATGGCTTAGAGACAAGGGGCTTCAGTCGGCAGGGAATTAGTGAATCCCAACCGGCTTGAAGGCTTCCCTTGTACAATAGCACTACATGTAGTTAATAAATAAACTGAATTTCAGTTAACAAACTGAGATCAGTAAAACATAAAAGGTGATCAATACAACATCATTCTCCATCCAACACCTGGAAAGGAATGGTATCATAAAGTGCAAGATTGCGGCCCATAGGTTTCCTACTAAAAATAGTGCAAGATTGCGGCCCATAGGTTTCCTACTAAAAATAGACAAAAGGGTTAGTAGGCATAAACTCCGGTTCTGGTACCAAAAGTGTTCAAGTCAAAAACACACACACACAAATAATCAGTGCACATAAATAGAATAGAATGTTTACCACTTCTTTTCTATAACATATCTATCTACTCCTTATTCATCATTGAACATAGGATCTAGATCAAAACTAGAGTCAAACAAAAACCAGATCTCAATCACCTGCCATCAATAATACTTACTAGTGGGCTTATGATGACTGGTTGTGAGTGTTGCTCTAGCTACGTTTCAGCATCTTGTGTGACAACTTTTTCTCACCACTCCAATTATAGCCTTCACTTTCAAACAATGAAAGCCTGCTATTGGTGTATTACAGTCCACACGTCACAAGATTGCTGTTCTAAATGTACCGAACAATCACGCGCCTATTACATCCTTATTACGTGCCGGACATTCAAAATCCTTGCTCGGAAAAGTGCTCGGAAAAGATAACCTCGGTTGTCACGGGTAAGGACGCGGTGTCTTACAAAGGGAGATAACCGTGGTTCAAAAGGGATAATTGCTTTAGTCGGCGTTCGTTTTGAAGTAGCCGGGCAATTAACGTGGCGGTTGGTCGAGAAATGAAAAGGAGAGGGGGTGGGGAGGGGAGAAGGGGGGGGGGGTGTAGATAAGAAATAAAGAAAGCGGGTCGCGCGGGACACTTACGTCACAAGGCCTAACAAGAAAGCGAAACAGCAGTAAGCTGATAGAGGCTACAATGGCCTTGGTGAGTCTTTTGTACCGACTGACATGTAGCTAACATAACAGAGTAGGCCCTATAACGGAGAAACAGAGTAAGGCTCGGTGTACATCTCGTGTCTTGGCTAATACGAAGCATCTGTTTTGTTTCAGTCTGTGTTTTTCTCACACCAGCTACCATGTCATTCACACTGACTGGCGTGGGTTGTGTACGCGTTTGGTCCGCTGTTGCCCATGTTGTTTGGGTCTTGGGGAAGGAAGACCAAAAGAAGCAGGCTTGCTTCTGTCATAGCCTGTCAGCAAGTCAAAAGCAACCAGGTGTGTGCTACCTTTCACACGACTGTCAAACATGCTGGGTCCTCGGTAGAACACAGATGGACACCGAGCACAAAGTAAAAAAAAGGAATTTCCCCACGTCACCCCTCCCCTCCCCCATCCACTCCTATACTCATCCCATCATACAAATGGCGCTTCAGGCCAGGTCCTGATGCAGAAGGGAAAAGACATAATATAAGTTAGTCCTTTCATTGAAATACCCTTTTCAAGAAGGGTTGTGGGGTGTGTAGGCATGTGTTGGGGGGGGTGGGGGGGGGGGGGGGGGGGGGGGGGGGGGGGGGGGGGGGGGGGGTAAACACAACGTTAAGACTGGAAAATGATTGTTGATAAAGTACGTAAATTAAAATTAAGATCAATTGAGTTTGCAACATAATATAGTATCTTCTCGCAGCATGGCAAACAAGACAGACAAAATGACACATAGTAGATTAATCAAAGCTTAAAAATCGGAGATAACAATAACAGCGTTCACAATCTTACTAATCACATATAAAACAGTGTTCATCAGCATTCCTAATGGAAATCAGAATTTCGTATGGAAAACTGTGGGGTTTGCGTCTCCTGGTGTAATAAACGAGCCTTTCCTCTAAGATACACCAAACAAAGTCAGAAACACTGAGAAAGTTAGCAACACCAACTGTGCTAAAAAGCTTAATAGCCTTGGCAATAATTACAGTCTAGTGATTGGAATCATCACCTTCATTAACCCTACTGAATGGATAACCTAAAGATAAATATTATTTAATATCATTGTGGACGTGATCACTAATTTGGACCTTGCCACGACATATGCTCTGCTTACACTTACTCAACAGCTAGACCTATTATCTGTATATATTTCCCCTAGATGTGAGCAGAACAAAACTATGTCCTTCTCTGCTGGATAATAAGACAGTGAATCAGTCGTAAGTCCTCCATTTACACAGCAAAACACCAATACATGGTCAATATGGGAATATACAACTCTCTGTATGGCTAATCTATGAGATTAGAATGTTAATTAAAGCAGCAGTATGTTAGAGAGAGCACAGATAACCCAAGTGGGTAAACCCAACTATTGGCTGTTTCTCGTTTAAAGCACTCCCCATTGAGTGATTGCTGCACAAGAGAGAAACATGATGGATCACATGCATGATTGTGTCCAGGTTAGTTGTGGTACAGCACCACAGCTGCACATCATTTTTTTTGGGGGGGAATCTTTTTCTGCAAAACTATGATTGAATACAACTCGCATTCCTGAAGACAACAATGAGGAAACTGACCTGTGCATGATGCATCAATACAGAGTAAAACCTTGACTGTGTCATTTAAGCTAGGGCTATCACAGTCCACTATTATTGAAAGGGTTGCCCCAAGAACCCATCATGTATGACAACCTGTCTATACTTTTGATTTAGAAAAACTAAAATGATTCTTACACACTGGGGTCGTATCCTGACTTTAATCTCAATGTTATCTTCGCCACTTCATTCAACACAACTGTTGAGTAACTAAAGGCGAAGAGGTCATTACAAACAATTATGAAAGACTTAAGCCATATAAGGCCAAGCATTATGGTAAGGACCTAATCATGCCAATCAGTTACTGGACCTGTATGGTTGTAAAATTAAAATTTAAAAAGGGGGAATGAAAGGCAAAAGAGAGAGACAGGAAAAGAAAACATATTCGTTTAGATATGTACAAGCTAGCGGAAAACGGTGAAGAAGAGAGAAGCTCTGTTATTGTAACCTCTGGAATGCTGTTGCATGAGGGATATTTATGGTAACTGAGGAATTTGAAGAGGAACGGAGCTGCTGCACCAAGCATAGCTCCCCTCTCTCTCTCTCTCTCTCTCTCTGTCTCTCTCTCTCATCCATGCTCTCTCTCCCTTTCTTCCTCACGCTGCCGTCTGGCAGGCGGGGTATCGGTTTCCAACCGGCTTGACCTCTCTGGCCTTGGCTAAGATTTCAATGCACATATTGTGAATAGCGTTTCCCTAATGCGTGGGGCGCATTCAGTTGTGAATTAACAATACATCGTAGCAGCTGTTCCACTGCCCACCATTGGGCGACGTTTGGAAGTGATGAAATTGGAACTGATTGCTAGCAGATAATGGTCAGTACTAGACACTCTCCGTGTACAAATATAACGCAACTGTAACAGTGTTACATGCTGTGAAGCATGGGGCGTTTCCTATCACAATAATTCACACTAAAAATAGCCCAGCTTCATTGCACAGCTCTGATGCTTGACGTGAGATGCGAATTTCACACGAATATTTGAACCGAACACTCTGTTCTCGGAAACAAAGAAAGATGCGCCTATGCATGCTATGACCGTTGTAGCTTTATGCTGCTTCGAGAACACTGGCTCTCAAATCTCCTGTACAGTATAGTTCCAGTTATGCTGTGAGCAAGAATTGTATACAATAAAGCGAGGCTTACCTCGTAAGGTGATGCTGTTTGTAGATTCTTGCGAAGCAGTAATAACTGGAACGAGTGTACAGGCCCAACCCTTTTTTGAATGTTAATAGAAAGAAGGCACTACCTGCCAAGAACAATAACTGTCACCCACCCAAGACACAGTGCACAACGTGCGAAACACAGAACACAGCAAATAAAGCACATCAGGCGAAGGGACAACCATAATGGTGGATTATTTGTGTGTTACTTGACATAGTCCATCAGGTAGACCCCAAAACAGGGGCCTTCATTACACAA
>CM065709.1:28035616-28070616 GCA_017654935.2 Phymorhynchus buccinoides | reverse complement strand
CTGAAATAGTTAAGTGTTGTTTGATACATTCAACTCAGCAGCTTTGTTTTTATTTTGAATAGTTGTATTTACAACCATGGCTGAGATTGTTAAACTTAGGAGGGAACTTAAAGAATGGGGAGAATCTCTAGGATTGTCAGGCCAAGAGTTAGCCAATTTTGTCATATCTGAATATGACAAAGAGAAAACTCGCGAGGCTCAAGAGGCTGACAAAACTCGGGGGGCTCAGGAGGCCGAGAAAGACAAACAGAGAGCTCATGAGGCTCAAGAGAAAGCTCGGGAGGCTCAGGAGAGAAAGACAAACAGAGAGCTCATGAGGCTCAAGAGGCTGATAAAGCTCGGGAGGAAGCTGAGAAAGACAAACAGAGAGCTCATGAGGCTCAAGAGGCAGATAAAGATCGCGACGCTCAGGAGCAAGAGCAAATCCGTACTCATGAGTTAAGGCAGAGGCAACTAGTGCAGGATGCCAAAAATAAAGAACTCGAACTTGAGGCCACTGAGCGAGAAAAGGCGCGAGATCATGAGCTAGCTATGAAGCAGCTAGAAAACTCAGCAGACTCTGAGACTGCTGCCCCTCAAAATTTTCCCCCTCCCATTCATACCTCAGCCATGACCTTCACATTGGAGGCATTCAATGAGGCAACCGAGTCTATCGATGCATTCCTTGATAGATTTGAAAGACTGGCCCAGGAATTTGAGCTTGCTCCGGAAAAGTTCAACCTCAAGCTTGCCCAAAGTCTCAGGGGTGTGGCTTATGAGGTGTACAGTAAACTTCCGTCAAGCCAAATTACCGACTACCCAGCTTTGAAAGAAGCCCTGCTCAACAGATACGAGTTGACAGCGGACGCCTACCGGAAAAAGTTCCGGTCAACCAGAAAAGGTAGGGGAGAGTCCTATGCCCAATTTTCAGATAGACTGGGGAACTATCTGACAAAATGGGTGTCCCTTTCTGCCAAATCAGAGTCCTATGAGGATCTCCGGGAACTGATGGTTGGCGAGCAACTGCGCGAAACCATGTCCCCAGAGTTACGCACCTTTACTGCCGAACAAGGTGCCACAACTCTGGCTGACCTCATCCAGCTAAGTGATAGGTACACTCTAGCCCATGATGAACCTAGCGCCCCTAAAAGGCCAAAACTGCAGCAAGTTGTTGGGTCCACTGCTTCACAGCAGAGCAGGTTTAACCCCAACTCCAACAGTGGGTCAAACAGTTCTACCCATGAACGACAACCACTGGGACAACCCTTATTCTGCTCATACTGCAAGTCGAACACCCACAATCGGGATGACTGCAGGAAACTTGCTTACAAGCGGCAAAATGTTGCAACTATGCAAGTCGTCTCGACTTCGCAGAATTGCACAAACCCCTCCCCAATCCAGTGTCCAGGCACACCGTCAGTCGTTGGACAGGCGACTGTCAACAACATCCCTGTTCAGTGTCTCTATGACACTGGACTGTCATGCGACGCCATTGTCTGCGGATCCTTAGTCCCCGCGTCAGCATACACGGGAGACTTCATCTCTCTGCAAGGCCCTGATGCTGCAATCCCCCCATCCACTTTGCCAGTCGCCATAATCAATGTCGACACCAGATTTGTTAAGGGACCCATCAAGGCAGTGCTCATGGACAGTCCTGTCTATGACCTCATACTGGGATCACAGTATGTGTTTTTAGGGCACCCCTCTCAACCTGCCATAGTTTCAGCAGCATTCCCTTCTCCCCAATCCACAAACCAACTCCCTCCCTCCTTCCCAAAGAGCAAATCTCCCTCAGCAGGGAAGAAACCTCTCAACGCGGCAAACCAAATTGCCGCGCGAGCCAATCCAGATTGTCCCAAGTCCCCAAGTCCGCCACAACTTGGAAAATCCTTCCCAAGGAATGTCCGCCTAACGACCCAAGACCACTCGCCACAGGTACCTCAGGTGAAAGGCAGCACTGTACCCGCAAACACCCACCGAAGGTACTATCGGGACAGGCCGCCGCACGTACAGCCGTCACCTACCCCTCCCTTTCAGCGAGTGGCAGTCGACTTGGTCGGGCCTCTACCTAAACGGAAGAAGAAATTCCGGTACATAGTCACCGTGGTCGACATATGTACCATGCAGTGCGATGCCGCCCCAATCTCCTCACTTGATGCTAGCCAGGTAGCTGCGGCACTCAAAGCCATTTTCGCCCGAATCGGCCTACCAAACCACATCATCAGCAATGATGAATCCAGGCTAAAGGGGAAACTCAGGCAAGAGGTGTTTGCTATTCTGCAATCAACCTTGGGACAACTCAACACAGGATTGCCGCACCAACCTCAGTCGGAATCCATTCCACTGATCTCTAACCCACCTGCTCCTTTGAACTCTGTGTTGCGACCAGATGTTCCACCATTCCAGCCGACCCAGTCTCCCCACTAATTTGTCCCTGTCGCCCAAGTCGAAAGTGGAGTCGGCGTTCCACAGGAAGATTCCGGTACCAGAATCTTTTCTTCGGGGGGCCTCTGTGACGTAAGTGTCCCGCGCGACCCGCTTTCTTTATTTCTTATCTACACCCCCCCCCCCCCCCCTCTCCTTTTCATTTCTCTGTCCGGCCGCCACGTTAATTGCCACCCACCATCTAAAGAATGCCGATTAAGGGATTGGTCCCTTTCAACCACGATTTCTCTCCCCGGTCAGCACGTACCACCTACCGAGGTTATCTCCCTTCACTCCCCCCCCCCCCCTTATCTACCGTCTCATCACGAGATAGTGATATCAAGAGTCGATTGTCCCTTTGTAAGACACCGCGCCCTTACCCATAACAAGAAAGTGAAAACCACGGCTATAATCTCCGTAGTGAGAAAAAGTTTTTCACACAAGACGCTGAAACTGAGCTAGAGAAGGATTTGAATAGCCCACCTAGGCACGTGATAAGGATGTAATAGGCGCGTGATTGTTCGGTACATTTAGAACAGCATCTTGTGACGTGTGGACTGTAATAAACCAATAGCAGGCTTTCATTGTTTGAAAGTGAAGGCTATAATTGGCGTAGTGAGAAAAAGTTTTTCACACAAGACGCTGAAACTGACTAGAGCAACACCTCTCCCAGCCAGAATAGCCCACCTAGTAAGTCTTATTGATGACTGGTGATTGAGACTGGTTGTTTGTTTGAGGTCTAGTTTTGATCTAGATTCTTTGATTCAAATGATGATGAATAAGGAGTAGATAGATATGTTATAGAAAAGAAGTGGTAAACATTCTATTCTATTTATGCACACACTGATTATTTGTGTGTGTGGTTTTTGACTTGAACACTTTTGGTACCAGAACCGGAGTTTATGCCTACTAACCCATTTGTCTATTTTTAGTAGGAAACCTATGGGCCGCAATCTTGCACTTTATGATACCCTTCCTTTCCAGGTGTTGGATGGAGAGTGATGTTGTCTTGATCACCTTTTATGTTTTTCTGATCTCAGTTTGTTAACTGAAATTCAGTTTATTTATTAAATAGTGCTATAATTGTACAAGGGAAGCCTTCAAGCCGGTTGGGATTCACTAATGCCCTGCCGACTGAAGCCCCTTGTCTCTAAGCCATAGAGATCTACATCCACCTTCTCCTGTGATTATCAGCAGGGCATCGTGGTCCGGAAGATCATCCCGGACTCCACCAAGCACCAAGACGGGATCGCCGCCAAGAACATAGTAAATATTACCCTGAATCCGCGAGGAGACCACGCCTGAACCGTGCCATCCCGCGAAGCCGTAATCGGAACGACTGGGAGCTACTCTCACCTGACGAGCAAGCCCAGAACTTGAAACAGCTAAGTATTACCTGGACTTTCAGCCAATCATTTGAACTTTCCTACGGACATTGAAGATAATTAGTAACCCTTCCGTGTTTGTTGGGGCATGGGATTGTACCTTTTTATAGAAAGACAAAAGTCTTGTGAATCCTTTCGGATTTCATTGTCGTTATTTTTAATCCATATTTTGTTTTGGTAGCCATTGAGCTGCTTTATTATTATTGTTGCATAATCATGGCATGCAGATTTTATTTGAGTAAATAAAATACAAGTGTCAAATAATCCTGAACCCTTTGGTCAGACTGATGAGAGTGGGAGTCTTGTAATTTCATGTAAAACCCTACTTCTCTCTGTCTGCCATTTAGAGCAATTCAACCACTTGTATTTCTTTACAACCAGACGAGCCAGAACCCGGGCCTGCAAAATATAAATTTATTAGATGAAAAGGGGCCGGGAAAGTTGCTAGTCTCTCCCAGTCCCTAGATTGGAGTGGGCTAAAGGCAAATTTTCTAAAGTCTTCCCTAGGGCCTTAGCCTTTTAACCCATTACCGCGTCACAACAAGGACATACTAAATATTATTCCTGCAAAGTTTGAGACACTTTTCGTTACTTTTAAGGGATTTATGATGATTTTAGTCTCTAATTGAAGTCAAAATATTGATTTTAGAGGGGGGTGGGGTAAGTTGTTCCTCTTGTTATCAAACATGGCATGAGATTGTACCTTTTGTATTTGTTTTATATGACCAGAACATACTAAATATTATTCCTGCAAAGTTTCAGATACATTTCGTTATTTGTAAGGGACTTATGATGATTTTAGTCTCTTATCGTAGTCAAAATATTGGTTTTAGAGGGGGGTGAGGTAAGTGTTTCCTCTTGTTGTCAAGCATGGCATGAGATTGTACTTTTTTTCTTTGTTTTATATAACCAGATCATACTAAATATTATTCCTGCAAATCTCAGACAAATTGTGTTATTTTTAAAGGACTTATGATGATTTTAGTCTCTGATCGTAGTCAAAATATTGATTTTAGAGGGGGGTGGGGTAAATCTTTCCTCTTGTTGTCAAACATGGCATGAGATTGTACCTTTTCTATTTATTTTATATGACAAGGACATACTAAATATTATTCCTGCAAAGTTTGAGACAATTGCCGTTACTTTTAAGGGATTTATGATGATTTTAGTCTCTGATCGTAGTCAAAAAATTGATTTTAGAAGGGGGTGGGGTAAGTTTTTCCTCTTGTTGTCAAACATGGCATGAGATTGTACCTTTTCTATTAGTTTTATATGACAAAGACATACTACATATTATTCCTGCTAAGTCTGAGACAATTGTCGTTACTTTTAAAGGACTTATGATGATTTTAGTTTATGATCGTAGTCAAAATATTGATTTTAGAGGGAGTGGCTTACGTAATCTATTTCCTCTTGTTTAAAAAAACGGCATGGTATTGTACCTTGTGTATTCGTTTTATATGGCAAGGACATAATAAACATTATTCCTGCAAAGTTTGAGACAATTGTCAGTACGTTTAAGGGACTTAATATGATGATTTTAGTCTCTGATCGTAGTCAAAATATTGATTTCAGATGGGGGTTCAGGTAGGTATTTACTCTTGAACGTGACACGCCGTAACTGGGTAGAATGGGTTTTTGTTTTTGACTGTTGTAACTTTGGATCACGCGCTTTAACGGGTGTCTTGGGAACAGTAAAAGGCTAACGGTATGGTTTTTGTTTGTTTTAAGAAATAAAAATATATCGTTATTTTGCTTTTTTCTGTTGGACACGCGAGTGTTTGTGTGTGATATGTCTTTGCGAGCATGCGTGCATGCATGCGTGTTCGCCTGAATGCATACATGCGTGCGCATATGCGTGTTTATGTGCATGAGTGTTTGTTTGCGTGCGTGTGTGCATATTCGCGTGCGTGATTTCTTGCGTGCGCGTGCGCGTATTTGTGCGTGCGTGTGTGTGCTTGTGCAGGTAGGAACTAGTCGCACACACACATATACGCATGCACGCACTAATACGCGCATGCGCACGCAAGCAAGCACGCACGCGAATATGCACACACACACACACACACACACACACACACACACACGCACACGTACACACACGCACACACACACACACACACACACACACACACACACACACACACACACACACAGGGAGGGATAGGTTGACAGGCTGGTAACAAAAGAAAAGAAGGAATGTGTATGCAAATTGCGGGACAGTTGGCCTACAATGAGTTTCTGAGCCTCCGCGCGGTGTCTTTAAAGTAGGCTGGACACGAGTTGACCATTTTACGATGACGATGAGCGAGTGCATAAGAGTCATGTCCTAGCTCTTTTGTCGGCTTAGCGAGTGGGCAGGCAAAGGGTACCCCGCAGCGGCCTAGGAATGTCACACATCTCCGCTATCCGTATCGGTACTTGTTACTGAAGGCATGATCAAAGATAGGCCAAGCCATGTCAGTCGACGAAGAGAGAGAGAGAGAGAGGGGGGGGGGGGGGGGGAGTTGTGCGAGTTGTAGTAGAAAAACTGAAATATTCTTTAAAATAAATGAATAGGCAGATAGATAGACAGATACATAAAATGTTATATATTTTTTTATGAACGATCCGAGATAGTGATGTTCTTATAAGAATTTGTCTTAGTCATTTAAAAATAATAATAATAAAGTGATGCGGGAATTATAGTTAGTTCCTAATCATTGTAATTTACATTTTAAGTTATTGCTATTCTGAGGATTCTTAGGATTAGAAAATACGCATGCACGCACGCATGCTCGCAAATAATTAACACACTCGCGTGTCCAACAGAAGAAAAAAAGTTAAATAACAATACATTAATCAATATATTTCTTCAAACAAACAAAACCCATCCCGTTAGCCTTTTACTATTCCCAAGACACCCGATAACAACTGCGCGTGATGCAAACCTCTGTTACTACAATCATGAAAATCCGATTAACGTCATCTTGCCATTCCCTCCCCTGTTCCTGCGTGTCACTTTCACTTCAAAGACATGACTGGGCCGACAATAGCCTGCGGGCAATTAACATTCTTTCGTACTTAAATTCTTAAATTCTCAGCCCCACGAATCCCTCCACCCACCCTGTCGGCGTGCGTGCGTGCGTGCGTGCGTGTGTCTGTATGTGTCTGTGTGTGTATGTATGTAATAAACTATGTGCATCTGATAGTGTGTGTGTCTGTGACTGTGTAAGACTTAGTGATAGAGGTTATGAGACTAACATTGTGACTAATCAAGATTTCACACACGCGCGCACACCTAAGCGCATGCACACATGCAATAAACGCACGTGCACACGTACGCATACGGACACACAAACATGACTCCAAACTCAACACAGATTTGTTACAAGAAACAACAGTACTAGACTGGTTATCTGGAAATGTCCAAATTTGACTCAAAATAAAAGTACTGATATTAACAATAATTTTTGTATCAAAAGGATTATTTATATTTTGTCTGATTTTTACTGAAAATGTTGCCCACTTTTAGAGTCAAAATTAATATTTTGAGTCAAACTCATTTATTTGTAACATAGCCCGGTTTGACACAAAATTAGAATGCTAAAATGTCTTGTGATATTTTGAGTCAAACTCGTTTATTTGTAACATAGCCCGGTTTGACTCAAAATTAGAATGCTAAAATGTCTTGTGATATTTTGAGTCAAACTCGTTTATTTGTAACATAGCCCGGTTTGACTCAAAATTAGAATGCTAAAATGTCTTGTGATATTTTGAGTCAAACTCGTTTATTTGTAAGATAGCCTGGTTTGACTCAAAATTAGAATGCTAAAATGTCTTGTGATATTTTGAGTCAAACTCGTTTATTTGTAAGATAGCCTGGTTTGACTCAAAATAAAATGCTAAAATGTCTTGTGATTTTTGAGTCAAAGCAGACCGTCTGAAGTTAATCTTGTTTGACTCCAAAAAAAAAAGATGATTTATTTTTGAGTCAAAAGAGAACAACGTTTATATCTTTTTTATTTATTAAGATATCAAAACGAAACTTTGGGACAACAAAGAGTATTTTTTTCCGCATTTGTTTCTGTAATAATCAAAAAATGGACTATCTGAAGTTAATCCAGTTTGACTCTAAGCCATCGCTATGTTCAATGATGAATAAGGAGTAGATAGATATGTTATAGAAAAGAAGTGGTAAACATTCTATTCTATTTATGTGCACTGATTATTTGTGTGTGTGTGTTTTTGACTTGAACACTTTTGGTACCAGAACCGGAGTTTATGCCTACTAACCCTTTTGTCTATTTTTAGTAGGAAACCTATGGGCCGCAATCTTGCACTTTATGATACCATTCCTTTCCAGGTGTTGGATGGAGAGTGATGTTGTCTTGATCACCTTTTATGTTTTACTGATCTCAGTTTGTTAACTGAAATTCAGTTTATTTATTAACTACATGTAGTGCTATTGTACAAGGGAAGCCTTCAAGCCGGTTGGGATTCACTAATTCCCTGCCGACTGAAGCCCCTTGTCTCTAAGCCATAGAGATCTACATCCACCTTCTCCTGTGATTATCAGCAGGGCATCGTGGGCCGGAAGATCATCCCGGACTCCACCAAGCACCAAGACGGGTCCGTCGCCAAGACAACCCGCACCCAGAATCCGCGAGGAGACCACGCCTGAACCGTGCCATCCCGCGAAGCCGTAATCGGAACGACTGGGAGCTACTCTCACCTGACGAGCAAGCCCAGAACTTGAAACAGCTAAGTCTACCTGACTGCGCCAATCATTTGAACTTTCCTACGGACACCGAATATAATTAGTAACCCTTCCGGCATGGGGCGAACCTTATAGAAAGACAAAAGTCTTGTGAATCCTTTCGGATTTCATTGTTTTTTATCCATATTTTGTTTTGGCGCCATTGAGCTGCTTTATTATTATTGTTGCATAATCTTATGCAGATTTTGGGAGTAAATAAAATACAAGTGTCAAATAATCCTGAACCCTTTGGTCAGACTGATGAGAGTGGGAGTCTTGTAATTTCATGTAAAACCCTACTTCTCTCTGTCTGCCATTTAGAGCAATTCAACCACTTGTATTTCTTACAACCATCTGACGAGCCAGAACCCGGGCACAAATATAAATTTATTAGATGAAAAGGGGCCGGGAAAGTTGCTCATCTCCCATACCCTAGAGAAGTGGGCTAAAGGCAAATTTTCTAAAGTCTTCCCTAGGGACTTAGCCTTTTTAACCCATTACCTCGTCACAATAAGCACGATGCTTACACACAACGTTCTCTTACTTCCTTACTCACACACACACACACACACACACACACACACACACACACACACACACACACACGCGCGCGCGCGCACGCACACGCACACATACACACACATGCATGCGCACACGCACACTCGCACACAATTAATTATACAAGTAAAATAGTTACAACATGAACATTCTAAGAAGAAACATAGAGACCACATTCACATTCCCAATCAAGTTTGAATACAATACTGCAACTTGAAATAAAATCATACTGCCATCGACATACCAATTACATGACTAATTATAATAGACAAATTTTGCAAAAACATAAATACCTTTCTACCTCATTTACAAGCATTTAAAGTTTACAAGATGTAGACATTCTACATACAAAATACAAATAATAAAATAATTGTAAATACATTTTTTACAAGATTTCTGCAATAAAACGGACCCCCCTCCCCACACACACACACACACACACACCTCACACACAAACACTAATCAATCATAATATGTCCGAAACAAGTGAGTTTTAAGGGCAGAGCGAAAGGCGGAAATAGAGTCAGATGAGCGGACATGTTGTGGGAGGGAATTCCATAAGTGAGGTGCTAAATAGTAGAAAGATCGTTCACCAAACGATTTCGTGTGGACCCGAGGAACCTTGAGTGTGCAGCAGTCAGAGGAAGAACGTAGGGAGCGAGCAGGTAAGTAGACAGTTACTAGTTCGGAGAGATAGACGGGACCAGAGGAGTGAACAGCACCGAAACAAAGGCAAGCTATTTGATTCTAGCCTCTACTGGAAGCCAGTGCAAGTTACGAAGATGAGGTGTTATATGATCAGAACGTGGCATCTTGAGAGTGAGGCGTGCTGCACTGTTTTGCAGTTTTTGAACACGTTGCAGGAAATACTTAGGACAGCCACAGAGAAGAGAGTTGCAATAGTCAATGCGGGAAAGAATAAAGGCAGAAATAAGAGTTTTCGTGGCTGCAACAGACAGAAAGTGTCGAATACTCGAGAACTGTGCCAAAAAAGAAATCCAAATAACCAGTACATCTGGTGGCAGAATGGCACAAAACACACACCAATACATGCTCCACTCCATCATGCTGCACTCGTACAACTTTCACCACACTACACAGTCTATGAACAACACTATCACAAAACACACACCAATACATGCTCCACTCCATCATGCTGCACTCGTACAACTTTCACCACACTGCACAGTCTATGAACAACACTATCACAAAACACACACCAATACATGCTCCACTCCATCATGCTGCACTCGTACAACTTTCACCACACTGCACAGTCTATGAACAACACTATCACAAAACACACACCAATACATGCTCCACTCCATCATGCTGCACTCGTACAACTTTCACCACACTGCACAGTCTATGAACAACACTATCACAAAACACACACCAATACATGCTCCACTCCATCATGCTGCACTCGTACAACTTTCACCACACTGCACAGTCTATGAACAACACTATCACAAAACACACACCAATACATGCTCCACTCCATCATGCTGCACTCGTACAACTTTCACCACACTGCACAGTCTATGAACAACACTATCACAAAAAACTGAGAGTTGTCTGCGCTGGATTAAGATTGTCTGTAGTAGATTAAGGTTGTCTGTAGTGGATTCGGATAATCTGTAATTGATTATGGTTGTCCGTAGTGGATTATGGTTGTCTGCGGTGGATTAAGGTTCTCTGTAGTGGATTAGGGTTGACAGTGTAGCGTATTCAAGTTTGTCTGTAGTGGATTATGGTTGTCCGTAGTGGATTATGGTTGTCTGAGGTGGATTAGGGTTGTCTGTAGTGGATTAGGGTTGTCCGTGGTGGATTAGGGTTGTCCGTAGTGGATTCAGGTTGTCCGTAGTGGATTAAGGTTGTCTGTAGTGGATTCGAATAATCTGTAGTTGATTATGGTTGTCTGTAGTTGATTAAGGTTGACTGTAGTGGATTAAGGTTGCAGTGGATTAGGGTAATCTGTAATGGAGTAAGGTTGATTGGTGTGGATTAAGGTTGTCTGAGGTGGATTAAGGTTGTCTGTAGTGGATTAAGGTTGTCTGTAGTGGATTAAGGTTGTCTGTAGTGGATTAAGGTTGTATGTAGTGGATTAAGGTTGTCTGTAGTGGATTAAGGTTGTCTGTAGTGGATTAAGGTTGACTGTAGTGGATTAAGGTTGTCTGTAGTGGATTAAGGTTGACTGTAGTGGATTACGGTTGTATGTAGTGGATTAAGGTTGTCTGTAGTGGATTAAGGTTGTCTGTAGTGGATTAAGGTTGTATGTAGTGGATTAAGGTTGTATGTAGTGGATTAAGGTTGTATGTAGTGGATTAAGGTTGTCTGTAGTGGATTAAGGTTGTCTGTAGTGGATTAAGGTTGTATGTAGTGGATTAAGGTTGTATGTAGTGGATTAAGGTTGTCTGTAGTGGATTAAGGTTGTATGTAGTGGATTAAGGTTGTCTGTAGTGGATTACGGTTGACTGTAGTGGATTAAGGTTGTCTGTACTGGATTAAGGTTGACTGTAGTGGATTACGGTTGTATGTAGTGGATTAAGGTTGACTGTAGTGGATTAAGGTTGTATGTAGTGGATTAAGGTTGTCTGTAGTGGATTACGGTTGACTGTAGTGGATTAAGGTTGTCTGTACTGGATTAAGGTTGACTGTAGTGGATTACGGTTGTATGTAGTGGATTACGGTTGACTGTAGTGGATTAAGGTTGTCTGTACTGGATTAAGGTTGACTGTAGTGGATTACGGTTGTATGTAGTGGATTACGGTTGACTGCAGTGGATTAAGGTTGTCTGTAGTGGATTAAGGTTGACTGTAGTGGATTACGGTTGTATGTAGTGGATTAAGGTTGTATGTAGTGGATTAAGGTTGTATGTAGTGGATTACGGTTGTCTGTAGTGGATTACGGTTGTCCGTAGTGGATTAAGGTTGTCTGAAGTGGATTAAGGTTGGATGTAGTGGATTAAGGTTGTCTGTAGTGGATTCAGGTTTTCTGTAGTGGATTAAGGTTGACTGTAGTGGATTAAGGTTGACTGTAGTGGATTACGGGTGACTGTAGTGGTTATCTGGTTGGATTACGGGTGACTGTAGTGGATTAAGGTGGTTTGTAATGGATTAAGGTTGTCTGTAATGGCTTAAGATTGTCTGTAGTGGATTACGGTTGACTGCAGTGGATTAAGGTTGTCTGTACTGGATCAAGTTTGTCTGTAGTGGATTAAGGTTCTATGTGGTGGATTAAAATGGTCTGTAATTGATTAAGATGGTTTGTAACGGACTAAGGTGATCTGTAATGACTTAATTTTAAACCCTTTCAACGCCAGCCATATTGTTTCAGCTAAAACTTTCATTAAACTTACCTGGGTAAAGAAAAGATTATGTCTGCAATATTGGTTGATTCCACTGTGACATGCGTAAAATGGGGCCTATCCTTACCTTCCAAAATTAAGAACATCAGGTAATTAGATATCAGACCCTCATTCGATGCCTTTTAGTGACATGGGTATTTGATCATTGTGGTGCCAAGATGAAAGGTAAGGATAGGCCCCATTTTACGCATGTCACAGTGGAATCAACCAATATTGCAGACATAATCTTTTCTTTACCCAGGTAAGTTTAATGAAAGTTTTAGCTGAAACAATATGGCTGGCGTTGAAAGGGTTTAAAATTAAGTCATTACAGATCACCTTAGTCCGTTACAAACCATCTTAATCAATTACAGACCATTTTAATCCACCACATAGAACCTTAATCCACTACAGACAAACTTGATCCAGTACAGACAACCTTAATCCACTGCAGTCAACCGTAATCCACTACAGACAATCTTAAGCCATTACAGACAACCTTAATCCATTACAAACCACCTTAATCCACTACATCAAATTGGGATCTGTTATCCAAAGACCCTATTGTCTTAGTTTTGGGAAGTAAGGATAGACCTTATTTTATATTGTATGTCACAGAAGAATCCCCCAATACTGCAGGTGGATTTCGCTCTCTACCCAGGTAAATTTAATGGCAGTTTTTGGCTGAAAAATGACTGGCGGTGAAAGGGTTAAGATTATCTGTAGCTGCTTAGGGTTGGTCTGATAATAATAAAGGTTATCTGGTTGGTCAGTTAAAAATAAAGGTTATCTGGTTGGTCTGTTAATAATACAGGTTATCTGGTTGGTCTGTTAATAATACAGGTTATCTGGTTGGTCTGTTAATAATACAGGTTATCTGGTTGGTCTGTTAATAATAAAGGTTATCTGGTTGGTCTGTTAATAATAAAGGTTATCTGGTTGGTCTGTTAATAATAAAGGTGATCTGGTTGGTCTGTTAATAATAAAGGTTATCTGGTTGGTCTGTTAATAATAAAGGTTATCTGGTTGGTCTGTTAATAATAAAGGTTATCTGGTTGGTCTGTTAATAATAAAGGTTATCTGGTTGGTCTGTTAATAATAAAGGTTATCTGGTTGGTCTGTTAATAATAAAGGTTATCTGGTTGGTCTGTTAATAATAAAGGTTATCTGGTTGGTCTGTTAATAATAAAGGTTATCTGGTTGGTCTGTTAATAATAAAGGTTATCTGGTTGGTCTGTTAATAATAAAGGTTATCTGGTTGGTCTGTTAATAATAAAGGTTATCTGGTTGGTCTGTTAATAATACAGGTTATCTGGTTGGTCTGTTAATAATAAAGGTTATCTGGTTGGTCTGTTAATAATAAAGGTTATCTGGTTGGTCTGTTAATAATAAAGGTTATCTGGTTGGTCTGTTAATAATAAAGGTGATCTGGTTGGTCTGTTAATAAAAAAGGTTATCTGGTTGGTCTGTTAATAATAAAGGTTATCTGGTTGGTCTGTTAATAATAAAGGTTATTTGGTTGGTCTGTTAATAATAAAGGTTATCTGGTTGGTCTGTTAATAATACAGGTTATCTGGTTGGTCTGTTAATAATAAAGGTTATCTGGTTGGTCTGTTAATAATAAAGGTTATCTGGTTGGTCTGTTAATAATAAAGGTTATCTGGTTGGTCTGTTAATAATAAAGGTTATCTGGTTGGTCTGTTAATAAAAAAGGTTATCTGGTTGGTCTGTTAATAATAAAGGTTATCTGGTTGGTCTGTTAATAATAAAGGTTATCTGGTTGGTCTGTTAATAATAAAATCTGGTTGGTCTGTAAAGGTTATCTGGTTGGTCTGTTAATAATAAAAGGTTATCTGGTTGGTCTGTTAATAATAAAGGTTATCTGGTTGGTCTGTTAATAATAAAGGTTATCTGGTTGGTCTGTTAATAATAAAGGTTATCTGGTTGGTCTGTTAATAATAAAGGTTATCTGGTTGGTCTGTTAATAATAAAGGTTATCTGGTTGGTCTGTTAATAATAAAGGTGATCTGTATATAATGCAGAAGATCTTTTGTTCTCGCAAAACAATTATGTAGTTAATTCAGATAGTGTTTTGTGAATGGTTAGATGGCCATCTTCTTCTTCTGCGTTCCCAGGCCATATGGCCATAATGGGTAAGGTACGTATGTGTCCGGTTTTCAGTTCTTACTGGTCTCCCTAATGCGCACAGCCGACACATTCCGATTTCGGAGGAGCTCAAGAGAGACAAATTATTTGGAAGATTGTTTTGGGAAAAAAAGGCAGGAGAATGGGCCAATATAAGTCAGAAAGATAGCAGATGACAGTAAGCAAAGGGAAAAGGCAGAATCAAAGAGAGTGGCGGATTAGAGGAAGTTACAAGCACAGAACGTCCAGAAGGTGTGGGAACTGTTTTTACGAAAGACCCCCCGGTATCCCCACGGGGAGTTAGATGGTCTGTAGTGGATTCAGATAGCCTGTATATAATGGATCTGCAACTAAACAGAAAACAGTACGTTGACCGACTGTATGCACTGAAGGTAATTCACAATCACCATTACCATCATCATCATCCTTATCATCATCATCATCATTATCATTGTCGTTGTCACTATCATCGTCATCATCACCACCTATTTTCACCATCATCATCATTACCATCATCATTATCATCATCATCATTACCATCATCGTGGTTTACTTTCAAACAACCAGTTTAAAACCAAAGTTCTTCACATTCATTTTATGTATTTATTATAACCTTATTCATCACAAAATAAAACAAGCTGAATGTTAACATGGAACCATCAACTATTCAAAGCATACCAAACCGTTTAAATGGTATGACATACAGATGGACACTGACAATCATTGAATTTGTGACAGTTTGTCACTTACATTATGTAAAACATATGCCACTAGAATACAAAACACATGAATAATTTATCATAAAAAAATCACAACAAATCGACCTCACCCAAAAGAACTACGAACCAAATTGAATTCTGGAATAGCCTAAAGTAGTGACAACGCACGAGTGAATTTCCAACATGTAGACGCTTTTCTCTCTTCGAAATGGTACCAGAGAGGGTACAACGCATAGTGAAGCAAATAAGAACTTCTAAATAAACCAAATAGTAGTTGTAGTAGAAGAACCCTATGCCCTATAACCTCTATCAATGTTTCTCCGTTTTCAATTTCCAGAGAAAAGATTTGTTTTCTTTGTCACCAATTGCTTTGAAAATAGGTACACAATATATATTGCAGGAAAATATGTAGTATACATCAAAATGTGTCCTGTAATCAATCAATTATCGGAATGACAATCCTGATATAAAAAACAAAAGTAACATTTTACGAAATGCTTTATAACTCAACACCAGATAATGCCAATTCTCCGCAACATTTTCTTTTTCTAAAATCAGTTCACAGCTTTGTGAAAACTCCCCACTGAATACCAACACAAAAAGACAATAAGATCACAAAACATAGCATTCTTGGTAGTGGTACAATGGATGTTTCAAACAGAAACGTGAAACTTTGGGTTTTTTTAAACATAAGAAAGAAAAGAAGGAATATCATTGCATTTGTTTGCATCGTATGATTATAAAGAGAAGACAAGCAGAAGAAAAAGAATAAGCTATCATAGCATGTTAAAAAAGCGTGGAGAAAATACAAAACACATTCAACATAACAAAAATATTAAAACTACAATGAACTGTTACAACCGTTTCATCTTTCTACTCATTGATTTTCACCCCCCCCCCCAAGCCTTCTCACATCCATTCACAACTCCACCCTTTGAATCTCATAATATCTAAACAAACAAAAAAGAAGCTAAAATCGCAAAAATAATTATAGAACAAAAGCATAAATCGGCATAATATTATCCATGAGGGTTGAAGCATTAACCCCTTGACTGCCATCAACGTACTTCGTACTGACCTGATGACATCACCGATGATGTCATCATCAGAAGAGGAATAACCCTGATATGCTGGCTTTTGCTCTAACATAATCAAGAGAGTAATACCCCCAGACCATTTTCTCAGATTGGCTCTATCAGTTGTCTTTTTCATATCACGATTTGCCCAAAGATTTTTTCTGTATTTTTCTCTGGCAGTCAAGGGGTTAATTAATTAATAGTAACAAAAAGCTACTGTAGTGCATGTACAATGAAGCATGAAAAGAGAATCCTTGCAACAGTGCTGTTTCATGATTAACGAAATCTAGTTTGGTCAGATGGCTCAGATAAATATAATCCCATCTCTACCCATCACCTCCATCCTCACCATCCCCGCTCTCAGAAATCAAAACCTCCTCCTCTCCATTTCTTCA
Source organism: Phymorhynchus buccinoides (assembly GCA_017654935.2). Taxonomy (NCBI): domain Eukaryota; kingdom Metazoa; phylum Mollusca; class Gastropoda; order Neogastropoda; family Raphitomidae; genus Phymorhynchus; species Phymorhynchus buccinoides. The sequence continues at coordinate 28,053,848 of CM065709.1, read as the reverse complement.
CCCTTACACCCACACTCCCATCCTTCTCCGACTCCACTTTCCTTACTTAACGTCTTCAATACGGTTCAAACACAACTCAATTGAAATGGCAGCAAACTATGCAAAACAGCAGAATATGCACATTTTTCAACTACTCAGTCCTTCCAGTTTTCCGGGACTTTTCCATGGTTTCAAAGACTTGAGGAAAGCTGTAGAACCGACGCCTGTTAAGTCCTTTCGCGAACATTTGTCCTCTCGCGGATACTATGACCTACAATAAGCCTAAGGTCTTCCTAAAACCAATATATTCTTGATCAGCATGTCACAATCTATTCAGATCCTGAATTTTGCAGTGCAAACCTCCGCCAAGGAAGACTCACAAAACCGAAATGTCCTTCTTTGTGCTGTGTATTTCATGTCCGAGCTGTGTGTATCTCATGAACCAGTGGGTAGAATGGCTTCCATTTTGTGCGTGGTAATGTAACATGGCGAGCAATGAAATAAATACTTGCAATAATTTTTTTTAAAAAGAAGCAGAAACCGGGTCAATTTAGACTAATGTGCACACAAGGACAAAAAGTGTGCGAGAGGACTTAACAGACGCCTCCTCTTTCCTCTGACCCATATCCCTATTCCTCGCCCACCCCCTTCTCTATTTGCTTCACTATCGATGTTTCTTTTGACCATAATCATGAGTGCGTTCTTAAACATTAAACACCAGTAGTAACAGTGTAGAGCGTAGGTAACGCGTTCGCCTCGTATCAAGTAAACCCGATTCGAACCTGAGTACGGGGGATTTTTCCTCTCACTCTGCACTAGGCCTTACGGGTGTGAAAGTGGAGTCTTTCGGATGAGACGATAAACCGAGGTCCCTTGCGCCCATGCACTCAGCACGCGTTAAACCCAGTGGCAACGAAAAAGTAGTCATTTGGTCAAAATGTACCCCTCCCCCTCCCTTTCCTTCCTCATCAGTCACACAGAAATTGCATACTAAAAAAAAAAGGGTTGCGCACCTCTGGCTGTGACGCGCTCTCCAGGTGGGCGCAACCCGAATTTCACAGAGACGCCTCTGTGACTATAAAGCACAAAATACCGAATAGAAGAAACTGCCAAAACGATTGATATTTTGTTCTAATTTACATGTTACAACTAGAGGTGGGGGGGGGGGGGGGGGGGGGAACCGGTTTGAACCGAAAAACCGGTGCTATACTTTCGCGGTTCCAAAATCTGGTTTGAGTTGTTGTGAACCGGGTTTTTTTAACTGCAAACTGAAAGTAAAATTTTCTTAGAATAACGCATTCTTTTCGAAAAACAACACTGATTCTCAGCGCAGATTTGGTGTATGTAAACCAAGAGTAGCCGTTTCTAGTTTGTGGTGGTGTATGGCTTTGACTTTGACTGAGTGTTGAATTGAGAGTGTGTGTGTGTGTGTGTGTGTGTGTGTGTGTGATAAGTTTCTTTATTGTGCGTATGTGTGTGTATGTGTGCGCGTGCATGCGTGTGTGTGAATATTCTGACAAATAAATATGTGTTTGCATAGGAGGAGAAACTAGTGATGCGAGTGCTGGTAAAAATAAAAAAAACCACTTCGATAAAACCGGCTCGAAGACGTAAAACCGGTTTTAAAACTGGTTCAGACTTTGGAACCGGTTCTCAACTCTAGTTACAACAACCCCCGTGTTAACCGTTGAATAAGATGCACTCATGAATAGGGTATGGCATACACTACAGGGAGGATTTACAGGATGGTACACAGGTTAGTAATAAATGAGGGGCAGGAGGTGGTGGTGTCTTCAGCCACGTTCTGCATGACGGTGAAACACTCCTGGGCCTGTTTGGGTCTGTTGGCGTTATCCTGGAATCAAACAAAAGGAGGGGGGAGGGGGGGGGAGAAAAAGAAAGGACAATGAGAAGTAAAGTGATGGGACGAAAATAACGCAAAATTAATGGGACTTCGTTTCTTCAAAAATTCATGGGAATTTATTTCCCTCTTTTTTTTCTCACCTTCCTCGTTCTCCTCCTCTCTCTCTCTCTCTCTCTCTCTCTCTCTCTCTCTCTCTCTCTCTCTCTCTCTCTCTCTCTCTCTCCTTTCCATACCTCTCTGTCTCTTCCCTACCTCTCTGTCTCTTCCCTGCCTTTCTCCCTGATTTATCTTTGTTCATTATCATCATCATAGCAAGCATCAATGTCATCATCTTCATTATTATTATCATCATCAATCTCTCTCTCTCTCTCTCTCTCTCTCTCTCTCTCTCTCTCTCTCTCTCTCTCTCTCTCTCTCTCCTCTCACCTTGTTAGTGAAAACCAAGTATCTCCCGTTGGCCTTTCGCAGGATCTCGTTCAGATCATCAATCTCTCTCTCTCTCTCTCTCTCTCTCTCTCTCTCTCTCTCTCTCTCTCCCTCTCACCTTGTTAGTGAAAACCAAGTATCTCCCGTTGGCCTTTCGCAGGATCTCGTTCAGATCATCAATCTCTCTCTCTCTCTCTCTCTCTCTCTCTCTCTCTCTCTCTCTTTCTTTAACATGAGCCTGGCCAACATCCTATTCATTAAAATTGTTCAGTGTTCTCTAGCTGTCTCTCTCTCTCTCTCTCTCTCTCTCTCTCGCTCTCTCTCTCTCTCTCTCTCTCTCTCTCTCTCTCTCTCTCTTATTCCATTTTCCTTTTTTCTGTCCTTGATGCCTTGCTTCATCATACATGCTTATTATGTTTGACTATTGCTTCATCATACATGCTTATTATGTTTGACTATTGCTTCATCATACATGCTTATTATGTTTGACTATTGCTTCATCATACATGCTTATTATGTTTGACTATTGCTTCATCATACATGCTTATTATGTTTGACTATTGCTTCATCATACATGCTTATTATGTTTGACTATTGCTTCATCATACATGCTTATTATGTTTGACTATTGCTTCATCATACATGCTTATTATGTTTGACTATTGCTTCATCATACATGCTTATTATGTTTGACTATTGCTTCATCATACATGCTTATTATGTTTGACTATTGCTTCATCATACATGCTTATTATGTTTGACTATTGCTTCATCATACATGCTTATTATGTTTGACTATTGCTTCATCATACATGCTTATTATGTTTGACTATTGCTTCATCATACATGCTTATTATGTTTGACTATTGCTTCATCATACATGCTTATTATGTTTGACTATTGCTTCATCATACATGCTTATTATGTTTGACTATTGCTTCATCATACATGCTTATTATGTTTGACTATTGCTTCATCATACATGCTTATTATGTTTGACTATTGCTTCATCATACATGCTTATTATGTTTGACTATTGCTTCATCATACATGCTTATTATGTTTGACTATTGCTTCATCATACATGCTTATTATGTTTGACTATTGCTTCATCATACATGCTTATTATGTTTGACTATTGCTTCATCATACATGCTTATTATGTTTGACTATTGCTTCATCATACATGCTTATTATGTTTGACTATTGCTTCATCATACATGCTTATTATGTTTGACTATTGCTTCATCATACATGCTTATTATGTTTGACTATTGCTTCATCATACATGCTTATTATGTTTGACTATTGCTTCATCATACATGCTTATTATGTTTGACTATTGCTTCATCATACATGCTTATTATGTTTGACTATTGCTCTGTATTAGTCTAGTTTTCGTTCCAAGGGCAGATTGGAAAAATGCCCAAAATCTTAATCCTTATGTAATAAAGTTTTGCAAGTCTTCAGTCTTCAGTCTCTCTCTGTGACATGGGCCCGGCCAACATCCTATTCATTAAAATTGTTCAGTGTTCTCTTTCTCTCACCTTGTTAGTGAAAACCAAGTATCTCCTCTTGGCCTTTCGCAGGATCTCGTTCCGTTCATCTCTCTCTCTCTCTCTCTCTCTCTCTCTCTCTCTCTCTCTCTCTCTCTCTCTCTCTCTCTCTCTCTCTCACCTTGTTAGTGAAAACCAACTATCTCCTCTTGGCCTTTCGCAGGATCTCGTTCCGTTCATCTCTCTCTCTCTCTCTCTCTCTCTCTCTCTCTCTCTCTCTCTCTCACCTTGTTAGTGAAAACCAAATATCTCCTCTAGGCCTTTCGCAGGATCTCGTTCCGTTCATCTCTCTCTCTCTCTCTCTCTCTCTCTCTCTCTCTCTCTCTCTCTCTCTCTCTCTCTCTCTCTCTCTCTCTCTCTCTCACCTTGTTAGTGAAAACCATCTCCTCTTGGCCTTTCGCAGGATCTCGTTCCGTTCATCTCTCTCTCTCTCTCTCTCTCTCTCTCTCTCTCTCTCTCTCTCTCTCTCTCTCTCTCTCACCTTGTTAGTGAAAACCAAATATCTCCTCTTGGCCTTTCGCAGGATCTCGTTCCGTTCCGTTCATCTCTCGCTCTCTCTCTCTCTCTCTCTCTCTCTCTCTCTCTCTCTCTCTCTCTCTCTCTCACCTTGTTAGTGAAAACCAAGTATCTCCTCTTGGCCTTTCGCAGGATCTCGTTCCGTTCATCTCTCTCTCTCTCTCTCTCTCTCTCTCTCTCTCTCTCTCTCTCTCTCTCTCTCTCTCTCTCTCTCTCTCACCTTGTTAGTGAAAACCAAATATCTCCTCTTGGCCTTTCGCAGGATCTCGTTCCGTTCATCTCTCTCTCTCTCTCTCTCTCTCTCTCTCTCTCTCTCTCTCTCTCTCTCTCTCTCTCACCTTGTTAGTGAAAACCAAGTATCTCCTCTTGGCCTTTCGCAGGATCTCGTTCCGTTCATCTCTCTCTCTCTCTCTCTCTCTCTCTCTCTCTCTCTCTCTCTCTCTCTCTCTCTCTCTCACCTTGTTAGTGAAAACCAAGTATCTCCTCTTGGCCTTTCGCAGGATCTCGTTCCGTTCATCCAGCTCTCTCTCTCTCTCTCTCTCTCTCTCTCTCTCTCTCTCTCTCTCTCTGTGTCTCTCTCACCTTGTTAGTGAAAACCAAGTATCTCCTCTTGGCCTTTCGCAGGATCTCGTTCCGTTCTCTCTCTCTCTCTCTCTCTCTCTCTCTCTCTCTCTCTCTCTCTCTCTCTCTCTCTCTCACCTTGTTAGTGAAAACCAAGTATCTCCTCTTGGCCTTTCGCAGGATCTCGTTCCGTTCATCTCTCTCTCTCTCTCTCTCTCTCTCTCTCTCTCTCTCTCTCTCTCTCTCTCTCTCTCTCTCACCTTGTTAGTGAAAACCAAGTATCTCCTCTTGGCCTTTCGCAGGATCTCGTTCCGTTCATCTCTCTCTCTCTCTCTCTCTCTCTCTCTCTCTCTCTCTCTCTCTCTCTCTCTCTCTCTCTCTCTCTCTCTCTCTCACCTTGTTAGTGAAAACCAAATATCTCCTCTTGGCCTTTCGCAGGATCTCGTTCCGTTCATCTCTCTCTCTCTCTCTCTCTCTCTCTCTCTCTCTCTCTCTCTCTCTCTCTCTCTCACCTTGTTAGTGAAAACCAAATATCTCCTCTTGGCCTTTCGCAGGATCTCGTTCCGTTCATCTCTCTCTCTCTCTCTCTCTCTCTCTCTCTCTCTCTCTCTCTCTCTCTCTCACCTTGTTAGTGAAAACCAAGTATCTCCTCTTGGCCTTTCGCAGGATCTCGTTCCGTTCATCTCTCTCTCTCTCTCTCTCTCTCTCTCTCTCTCTCTCTCTCTCTCTCTCACCTTGTTAGTGAAAACCAAGTATCTCCTCTAGGCCTTTCGCAGGATCTCGTTCCGTTCATCTCTCTCTCTCTCTCTCTCTCTCTCTCTCTCTCTCTCTCTCTCTCTCTCTCTCTCACCTTGTTAGTGAAAACCAAGTATCTCCTCTAGGCCTTTCGCAGGATCTCGTTCCGTTCATCTCTCTCTCTCTCTCTCTCTCTCTCTCTCTCTCTCTCTCTCTCTCTCTCTCTCTCTCTCTCACCTTGTTAGTGAAAACCAAGTATCTCCTCTTGGCCTTTCCCAGGATCTGGCTCAGTTCGGGCGGGGCGTTCCTCACGTCTTCCCGGATGTCGTAATCCTGCCGGTCGCCAAAGGTGAAGGCCACCGCCATGCTTTTGTCCAGAGAGTTGTCTCCCCACAGCCGCTGAATCTCCCGGAAGACGGCGTACTCTTCGGCCGTGTACCTGAAGTCAATTTACGATAAATAACAGGGATCCCAATCGTCCCGCAAAAACATGGGGTCCCATGTACTCCTTCACTTACAGCATAGAGGGTCCTAGAGGCGGGATAGAGGGTCCCAGTGGCATTGCAAATGCCGAAAAGATTTGTTTTAATGCATCCCTGGTACATTCTTTTAAAGGGTCCTTCAGAATGTTAGTGCTTCATAGACCCCCAAATGAGGGTCCCTGCGAGCCCTGAATAATAACTGCTGCTCTCTGGGATAAATACGATTCAACTCTAAACACAGTGGAACCTCCCTTATAAGACCTCCCATTATAAGACTCCCTCACATATAAGACCTACTTTGAAACATTGCCCGTCTTTGTAAGTATCACAATTACCTCCCTTATAAGACCCCTCCCTATTAAGACCTCATTTTGGATGATTTTTGAAGGTCTTATAAGGGACGCTCCACTGTCACTCTCGCTTGGAGTTTTTGTTCTTCATATCTGTAGGCTGGAGTGGTGCTGCTTGTGAGTTATTAATTGGCAGCTACTTTTGGGCAACAAGATAATTGAATTATTTTCAATTAAAATCAACTACAGCACATGTCAATAATGAAACAAGTTAAAAGCAGGTCTCTTACTTTTGAAAAAAATCGAATTTGATGAGTTCATAGACAAGCCAATAAAAAAAATCGGGGGGGGGGGGGGGGGGGGGGGGGGCTAGACTATTTCAGTGACCAACAGCCAAAACTAATGAAACAAAAAGGAGAAACACAGACAGTGAATTCAAAACTGTTTTCTTCCTTTTTTGGGGGGAATGCCCATTGTACTTGGTCTCTGAAACCAAGAGTTATTGGCCACTGCAGCAATTAGGGTTATATAACGGCCTTGACAGTGAGAGTGAATGCCTTGTTGGTCAGTACGGAAATGGGGCATTCACTCTCACGAAGGGAAGCCATTCAGTGGCCTCAAACAGGGTTATTGGCGAGAGTTATGCCCTTGTTTGGTCAGTGCTCAAGCATCTACCAAGGGCATTCACTCTCGTGAAAGGCAGCCATTTAGTGGTCTCAAATAGGGTTATTGGCGAGAGTTATGCCCTTGTTTGGTCAGTCAGTACTCAAGCATCTACCAAGGGCATTCACTCTAGCAAAACATGGTCGTTACAGTGGCCAATAGGCCTGGGCCTATTCCTGTAGATTAGCCACAGCTCAACAGCTCCGACTGAAAGATTTAACACAAATTTACTGATGATTTCAGGGTGTTTTTTGTCAGCAGGCTAGTTATAATTTTTATGACTGGCTAAAGCATGAGATTACCTTCTGTCTGTTTCTCCCACCCTCTCTCTCTCTCTCTCTCTCTCTCTCTCTCTCTCTCTCTCTCTCTCTCTCTCTCTCTCTCTGTATGTTTAAATTTGTGTTATTACTTTCTTGTACAAACAAAACTGTGGATGAAAATTAGCTGTTTTAAAACCTTTGAAAGTTAGGCAAGATTAATGTAGTGTTTTGCAATGTCAAGTTAATAATGTAATGTCAATTTGTTGTTGTTGTCACACTCACTCCATTGTATGGGCATGGCCTAATAATTAAACATTTCCCGACTCCTCTCTCTCTCTCTCTCTCTCTCTCTCTCTCTCTCTCTCTCTCTCTCTCTCACACACACACACACACACACACACACACACACACACACATACATACTCTCCCTCCCCACACTGACCTGACGTCACAGCGGACTGTGACGAGGAGGAGGGAGGGGTGGGAGAGGGCCAGCAGGTTCTTCCACTTCTGAACCTCCTGCTGACGCTCGTACTGTGACGACAGCCCGCAGTTGGTGACGTCAGGGGTGTCGATCACCTGTCGTCACAATTCACAACATGACGTCATATTTAAGTCATAAGTTTCTTTATTGTCCATTCGCAAACTCTGCCTTCTACCACTGTGTAAAATAAGATGAGATAATAATTATATCAAAATAAAAATATTAAATAAAAATATGAAACATAAAGTCACATTAACCCTTTCACCGACAGCCATATTTCAGCCAACTATTTCCATTAAATTTACCTGAGTAGGGAATAAAAATCCATCTGCAGTATTGGTGGTTCTTCTGTGACATTATAATACAACATAAGGTCTATCTTTACTTCCCAAAACTAAGACAATAGGGTCTTTGGATAATAGACCCCAATTTGATGCCTTTTAGTGACATAGGTGTTAAATCACTGTGGTGCTAAAATGTGACTTTGGCGGTGAAAGGGTTAAAATAAATATCTCACACCACACCCAATCATTCATCCGCTCTCCGCTATCTTGCTCACTCATCACACTTCCAGCCTTCACTTTTTTTTTTACCTTTTCTTTTCTTTTTTCCTTCCTTTCTAACTTCGTTTTTTCCTTGTTCCGTTTCTCTTTCTTATTTTTTTTCCCCAACAAGACGTCAACACCACCACGTTCACCTGCCCATGCTGTGAGTAATCCGGGTTCGAATCCGAATCCCGGCCTCAATACAACCCGTTTGTTTTCTACTGTACTTCCGGACGGGAAAATCGAACTGAACGTCGAGTCCTTCAGACGGGGACTGAAAGCAAGTCTGACCCGTGCGCTTTACGCACGTAAAAACCCCACGGCAGTTAAAAAGTCGACAAGAGCAGAGAGAAATCCTGCTGCATGGTATGACCAAATCAACAGCTAGGTTTCCCGAATCCACCACCACCCCCTCCCCACCTACCAACCCCCCCCCCCTCAAAAAATTTGGAGGTGCTGCGTTTGCGGTGACGCTCTCTCCAGGTGGGAGCAGCCCGAATTTCACAGAGATAATTCTCTGTGACTACAATATACGAAATACCAATACTGTCCTTGTAAATGAACACATTATTTTTGTATTTACCGCCTCTACTACCAATCCGAAGTCGTTGGGGGGTGTGTGTGTTTTGCTATCTAGCACACACACACCCCACCACCAACATCAATCACATAATCCAAAGCTTCCATCCCTTGTAAATTGGATTAGGGAACACACATAGTAAAAACATACTCTCTCTCTCTCTCTCTCTCTGAAGTCATACTCTCTCTCTCTCTCTCTCAGAACCGTTCAGGATCTTTGGTACACATTTGTGGTGTTAAAGTATTTCAGTTAAGAGACTGTCTGTTATCCTGAAGTGTCAAATCCTAATTTGACATTTTAAACAACAAATTGCAATACATGTACATGTCTTAAAATGTCATGATATTGTAAGTGATTGTACCGCCCCGCATTCATATCAGGGCCCCTGTCTTATTGGGTTAAAACACCAGAAGCCTGAAGCCAGAACCCCCCCCCCCCCCCCCTCTCTCTCTGTGTAATATTCCTATAAGTTATCTTTATATTTGTTAATATGTTTTATGCTTATCTATTTGCACTGTGAGCATTTCTCATTGTTACCCCCTTCCCATGTGATATGGGCAGATGGCCTGGACATTAAACAATTGTTCATTGTTCTCTCTCTCTCTCTCTCTCTGTAATATTCCTATAAGTTATCTTTATATTTGTTAATATGTTTTATGCTTATCTATTTGCACTGTGAGCATTTCTCATTGTTACCCCCTTCCTACGTGATATGGGCAGATGGCCTGGACATTAAACAATTGTTCATTGTTCTCTCTCTCTCTCTCTCTGTGTAATATTCCTATAAGTTATCTTTATATTTGTTAATATGTTTTATGCTTATCTATTTGCACTGTGAGCATTTCTCATTGTTACCCCCTTCCTACGTGATATGGGCAGATGGCCTGGACATTAAACAATTGTTCATTGTTCTCTCTCTCTCTCTCTCTGTGTAATATTCCTATAAGTTATCTTTATATTTGTTAATATGTTTTATGCTTATCTATTTGCACTGTGAGCATTTCTCATTGTTACCCCCTTCCCACGTGATATGGGCAGATGGCCTGGACATTGAACAATTGTTCATTGTTCTCTCTCTCTCTCTCTCTCTCAATCAATCAATCTATAAGTTATCTTTATATTTGTTAATATGTTTTATGCTTATCTATTTGCACTGTGACTGAATTGCTCATTGTTCCCCCCTCCCACGTGATATGGGCAGATGGCCTTGACATTAACAATTGTTCATTGTTCTCTCTCTCTCTCTCTCTCTGTGTAATATTCCTATAAGTTATCTTTATATTTGTTAATATGTTTTATGCTTATCTATTTACACGTGAGATTTCTCATTGTAACCCCTTCGGTAACGTGATACTGGCAGATGGCCTGGACATTAAACAAATGTTCATTGTTCTCTCTCTCTCTCAATCTATCAATCACATTACCATGGGTGTAACTACACAAAATGAAAAAAAACTGAAATGCCGGATAGCCACCGTGTCGCATGAAAAAAGGTAGCTCATAAAAATAAGTAGCTCGCTACTATGAAAGTCTGTATTTGCGACAACCGCCAAAGGCTCACTTTTTCTGTACTTTAACCATTTGCCTAACCCTAACCCTAACCCACGAAAAAAAGTGGTTTTTGTGGTTCATGCTCAATGTCGCAAATACACACTGTCATAGGTAGCGAGCTACTTATTTTTACGAGCTACCTATTTTCATGCGACACCTGTCCCCTACAGCTGAAGAAAAATCGACTTATGAAAGTATTTTAGCTTCCTTTGGCCACATTTTATACAAATGCTTATTTGAAAAATGCAGTAGACACACACAGATCTTGTTTGACAAGTTTCAAAAACAGGAAATTCCTTTTCTGGTACAGTTCAAAACCAGGAAATCCTTGTATACCAGGAACAGTTGCACCCATGCATTGCCCACCCTGATGGTCATATTTCCCTGCTGCCTGTCCAAGCATTGCTTTGCGCAGTCTCTCTCTCTCTCTCTCTCTCTCTCTCTCTCTCTCTCTCTCTCTCTCAATCAACCAGTCAATGACTGTACCCACCCTGATGGTCATATTTCCTCGCTGTTTGTCCACGTATTTGGCAATGGTTGTCGTAGTGGACATGCCTCTCCCAATGGCGAACTTCTCCTCTCCAACCAGAGTGTTGCACACGGCACTCTTCCCGTTCCCCGCCTTGCCCACAACCAGAATGTCGTAATAATCCCGCCCTTGATCTTCAACATTGGAAAAAACATCAAAAGAAACCAAGAAGTGAAAATAATACGTTCTCTGACTTGTTCTCTTTCTTTCTTTCAATGGGAATGTCGTAACAGTCATGTGTCGCACATAAATTACTGGAAAGTTAAGATTCTTTGTCATTTACTTTCGATACATTCTCACGTTAGGAATAATGTCGTAAAGGCAAACATGCAGTTTAGCCCCCCACCCTCATGTTTACGACCCTTAATCTCAAATTCTGGTTCTTTTCAGTTTCATGAAATAATCCTAGGCTGATTATCATCATCAACACTAGCGTCATCAAAAACATCATCATCATTATATCGACAACAATATAACAGACAGTGTCATTCATGTCATCAATATGATCATCACATTTAGATTAATCATCTTCAGCAGTGTCATCATCACCACCACAAACTACTTGCATTTTTCATCTTCATCATCATCATGATCGACGTCCTCTCTCTCTCTCTCTCTCTCTCTTAAAGAATTTGGTTAGGAAACGTGACCGGTATTTTAATATGCTTATGTTATATGACTTTAACATTTCTAAGGGCCGGTGGCCTATAGAAATAAAACCTGTTCATTGCTCTATATCTCTCTCTATCTCTCTCTCTCTCTCTATCTCTCTCTCTATCTCTCTCTCTCTCTATCTGTCTCTCTCTCTCTCTATATCTCTATCTATATATATCTGTCTCTCTCTCTATCTCTCTCTCTCTCTCTCTCTCTCTCTCTCTCTCTCTCTTCTCTCTCTCTCTCTCTCTCTCTGTGTGTTACTCACTCATTATTGAGTCGTAGTTACTTCTCTGACCACTCATTTGAATTCACCTGTAACAAAAATAGGAGCTTCATCACTTCTTAAAATAATCACAAGAATTATAATTGTCAAAAGAGTAAGTATTATAATAATAAAATCTCCCCGTGGCGATACCGGGGGGTCTTTCGTAAAAAATAGTTCCCCCACCTTCTGGAAGTTCTGTGCTTGTAACTTCCTCTAATCTGCTACTCTCTTTGACTCTGCCTTTTCCCTTTGCTTTCTACCATCTACTATCTTTCTGACTTATTGGCCCCATTCTCCTGCCTTTTTTTCAAAACAAATCTTCCAAATATGTTTTTCTCCTTTGAGCTCCTCCGAAATCGGAATGTGTCGGCTGTACGCAACGGGGGGACCAGTGAAAACTGCAAAACCGGACACATATATGTACCTTACCCATTATGGCCATATGGCCTGGGAACGCAGAAGAAGAAGAAGAGTGAAATTAAGGTCAACAACAACAGGCGCAGAGGGGGAAGATGGGGGGGGGGGGGGGGAGGCAAAATAAATTGAAACAAATATATATGTCATAGACCCATGCATAAAACATCTACGCGAAAATAACACCGCGCGCGCGCATACATAGTATCCACGCACGAGCGCGCGCACACGCACACACACACGCGCGCACTTGTGACACTCCCTCATTGGCACATATATCAGCATACGTGCTTGCGCGCGCGCGCACACACACTGACACACGCATTCACGCACGTACACACGCACCTGATACACGCACGCACACGTGCATGCACGCAGCATACTCACATGCACACACACACACTGCATCCATTTTTAAACCTCTGTAAAATGTTGTCCAATCAGTGTTTGATATCGGTGACTCGGTCAGTCGATCGTAGGTTCAATTCTTAATTAACTCTTAGCAATCGTAAACAGAAATATAATCAAAAGCGTGAACAATTTCACCAACATTCAACAAATTTAGGAACTTTCAAAATGTCCACGAACTGAGACGCTTCGAAGAAAGAGAAGAAAAACACTGAACAAGAAAAATACCAAACACCACAAACTGAATCACGCAGTCTCATTTCTCTGGCATTACGAAATAGAACTGGCCATTGTGTAAACAATAGACACACAATTTATAGTTTACAAACGTATAATGTTATTTTCTACATTATTAATAGCAAAAACAAGTTACTTCAAAAATAACACTTACTAATTTCTGTGGTGTGCTGTTCTCGTCTTCAGTCGAAATCCGCCATATACACACACACACAATAAAGAGCGAAGCTACACAACACAACTCGAAGCAAGCTGACTAGAAGTTTACCCCCCACCTCTCTCTCTCCTCTCTCTCTCTCTCTCTCTCTCTTACACACAGAGAAGAGAGAGAGAGATAGAGAGAGAGAGAGAGAGAGAGGAGAGAGAGAGAGAGAGAGAGAGAGAGACAGAGAGAGAGAGAGAGAGAGAGAGAGACAGAGAGAGAGAGAGTACCTCTACTATTCAACACACAACATGCGCTGGTTTCGTTGGAGTCCAGAGTCGAAAAAAAGGAGTGACAATCATGTTGAGAGAAAGGGGGCGTGGCTTATTCTGACTGTGCGTGTGTGCTTTGGTGGTAGGGTGGTGGTGGTGGTGTGAGGACTGTAGGGGGGGGGGGGAGATCCGAGAGAGAGAGAGAGAGAGAGAGAGAGACAGAGCCGAGAGATGTTGATCTCTTTTCTCGTAACTTGCTGTTCGGTTGGAAAGAGCCCAGTTTTTCAGAAATGACCTCGTCAAAATTTTTAATAAAAAGAAAAAAACACCCGATTAGCTTTGGTGGTGTATGCTAATGTCACTCTGTGTGTGTGTGTGTGTGTGTGTGTGTGTGTGTGTGTGTTGAATCGGTCTCCAGTAATTATTGATTGTGAGCCAATCTGAGTGTGCGTGCACAGAGAGAGAGAGAGAGAGAGATAGAGAGAAAGGAGAGGGAGGAGAGAGCGACAGAAAGAGGGAGAGATTTCTGGTAACTTACAGTTTACTAGGAACTGTCCCGTTTTTCAGAAATCAACGGGGAAAAGAATTGAGCGATAACATAGAAGGGGCTTTGTGAGGTGCAAAGTCTACGCATACGTATTGTGATAAAGGATAAGCCCCAGATAAACGTACGTGTGTTTGTGTGTGTGTGCGTGTGTGTGCGGTGTGTGTGTGTGTGTGTGTGTGTGTGTTTGTGTGTGTGTGTGTCAAGTCAAGTCAAGTCAAGTCAAAATCATCTTTATTGAGGGTTAAAGAATAAGCTAACAAAGCTTTTTTTCATCCTGCCCTCAAAAAAAAAAATACACATCAATCAAAAATCAATGAACTTAACATATTTACAGGAACACAAAACAGAAAACATTATGATCAGTATAATGAAAGAAAAAAACAACAACAAAGAACCAAACAGAAGAGAGAGAAGGGAATAGGGAGGAAGAGAGAGGGAGAGAAAGCTGGGGGAGGAAACACTCACATACACACATGCGCGCGTGGTGCGCATATACACACACACACACATACGCTCACTCACACTCACAACGCTCATTCACACACACACACACACACACACACGCGGGACACACGCACACACACACACACACACACACACACACACACACACACACACACACAACACACACACACACACTCACACACACACACTGCACACACACTTTGGAAAACAAAACAAAAAACAGAAGGAAAGGAAGATAGAAGGAAGAAAAGAATATTTCCAGACATAAGAACAATCAATGCATATATATACATCTCAATAATGCCAGATTACAATTTATCAACCAGGTGCTTCTTTAAAGCTTTTTTAAAAGCTGGTTTAGATGGACATGATTTCAAGAATGATGGCAAGTTGTTCCATGTGTTTCCCCCAGAGTATGTCAAGCTGGATTTGAACAGACAGTATGTCGATTTTCACTGATTTAATGTAAAGGAACTTATTATTTTATTTGGGGCTGTTCCGTTTACGATGTTGTACATACATAGGCATTTGTTTAAGAAAAAGTCTTTCTTTAAACGGAAGGATGTTTAGTTGTTTATAGTCATTTATTGTCAAACTAGTAGACTTAAGTAGGACAAGCTTTAAAGCTCTTTTGTGTAAGCGAGTTATGTATTTTAGATTATTTTCACTAGCACTATCCCATAACGTGGATGCGTAATTTATAAGAGGTAAGATGTGTGCATGAAAAAAGAGTTTTCTTGAATGAAGGTCTAAGAAATTCTTTATTTTTGATAATTGGTAAATTCTTTTGGAGATACGCTTACCGAGGTCATTAATGTGATCACTCCACGATACGTCCTTATCAATGATAACCCCTAACACTTTATGGGAGGAAACTTCTTCAATTATTTTATCTTTGACATACAATGGAGGAAACACAGAGTTCATCTTCTTTCGCTTTTGACGTGTGGTTATATACATACATTTTGTTTTTTGTGCATTAAGAGACATGTGGTTCAATTCTGTCCACTCAGTTAGCTTATTAACATTGGTCTGCAGATTGTCTACTAATTCAAAAGGACTGGCACTGTTTGATTGCAATGAAGTGTCATCAGCAAACATTTCACAACAGCATTTAATGTACAAAGGCAAGTCGTTAATGTAGATTGAAAATAGAAGTGGCCCCAAGACTGATCCCTGGGGAACACCAAACTTTATCGGGAGTAACTTTGACCTTACATAATTGATTTCAACCAGCTGTTGTCGATCAGTAAGAAACGACGCAATGAAACACAAAGCACTGCTAGATATGTTGTAATGAGTAAGTTTTTTAATTAAAAGTGAATGGTTGATAACATCAAACGCTTTAGCAAAATCTATGAATAAAGCACCTGTAAATTCGTTGTTATTGATATTTGAAAGACATCTATCTACTAGTTGTATAAGAGCAGTATGGCAGGAGTGATTTTGTCTAAAACCAGACTGATGTGTTTGTAAATTGTGTGTGTGGGTGTGCAAATGTGTGGATGTGTGTGTGTTTGCATCAGTCTAGTAATAGCAGGGACGCATACGTGTGTGTGCACGCACGCAAGTGTCTATGTATGTCATAATCAAGCTAGCAGTATTATTTAAGCTTGTGTGTGTGTATTTGTGTGTGTGTGAGTGTCTGCTGTGCAAATGTGTGTGTGTATGTGTGTGAAGTCCATTCCAGTCAAGTCAAAATCATCTTTATTGAAGGGTTACGAATAAGCATGACATTGACTGAAATGTGTGGTGTGGTGTGTGTGTGTGGTGTGTGGTTGTGTGTGTGTGTGTGTGTGTTGTGCTGATGTGTGTTTGGGTGTGTGTGTGTGTGTGTATGTATGTTGTGTGGTGGTGTAGTGTGTTGTGTGTGTGTGTGTCATGTGTGTTGTGTGTGGTATGTGTGTGTGTGGGGGTAGGTGTAGTGTGTGTGTGGTGTTCTTCTTTAATTTAACGTCGTTTCACATAAAAGTGATATTTAGACATATATAATATATAATATGCGTATCATTAATATACTTTGTTTATAAATATATATATATAATAAAATCAGGAAAGAATGCCATCTGTTAAAACTACTAGAGAATCTTTTATTTTGTATTTCCAAACGTTTTCGGTCTCCAGTGACCTGTTTTACTCTTTTCTTTTAAACAAGGGGCAGACATATTTAATGTACATAAATAACTATATTATATATATTAATATATATATATATGTATATATATATATATTATTAACTATATATATATATATATATAATATATATATATATATATATATATATATGTTAGTGTATATATCTATATATAGATGTGGGTGTGTGTGTGTGTGTGTGTGTGTGTGTGCGTATGTGGGAGCCAGCTTATGATTAATTTGATTCATTTATCTGTTTAATTCAAACGTGGTGGTTTGAGCCTGTCTAGTAATGCTGCCATAAACACTGTGACCATTCGACCTACCACCCACCTGGAGAATGCGTCACATCTTTTGCAGCACCACTCTTTTGTGTGAAATGTGTGGGGGGGGGGGGGACAGCTGTCGGGGATGGACTTCCAGTAAAACCTAGCTATTACCTAATGGTTGGTGGGTGCGTGTATGTACATGCATGTGGGTGTGTTTGTGATTTGTATTATATATATATATCTAGATATATGTATGGTGGTGTGTGTGTGTGTCTGTGTCTGTGTGTGTGTGTCTTGTGTATGTGTCGTGTTTGTGCGTGTGCTTGTGTGCGTGTGCGTGCGTGCGTGTGTGTGGTGTTGTGTGTGTGTGTGAGTGTGTGTGTACGCACACGCGTGTGCAATAGGTATGTTTATCATGTGTGGACATGTGTGATGGACTCAGGAAAACCTAGCTTATTACCTAATTGTGTGCGTGTGTGTACATGCATGTGGTGTGTCTGTGCGTGTGTGTGTGTGTGTGTGTTTGCGTGTGTGCTGTTGTGTGTGTGTGTGTGTGTGTGTGTTGTGTGTGTGTGTGTACGTACGCGCGTTGGACATGGGTATGTTTATGTCTGTGAACATGTTGATGCTAATCATAAATGAAAATTAGTGTGCTTGTAATATTTTAACGAACAATTATTATTGTATATTTGTGCAAATAAAATGCTTGTGCACACTGTGTATTATTATGGCGCGCGGCATGCAAATGTGCACGCGAATACCCGTGAGTTGTTCGTGCATCATAATATACCATCTATGCTCCTTTTATCACTGGTTGACATTAGCCCGTAGTAGGGGGCCAACAGTAACATGAGAGCTGTAACAATAAATGATTTTCTACAGTGAATTGAAAATCATGATACGTTTTAGTCTCTTGTGTAAGACTTTATTACTCTCAAACGTGTGGGGCCTTGGCACCGAGCCTCTAGTGCTGCAGCCAAAGGGACCGGGTTGGCCTTTGGGGACCTTCCACACCAGTCAGCAGTCATCAAATCCATTTGGAGGAGAGAGAGTGGGCGAACTCTACCGGGGTGTGTGGGGTGGGTGGGAGTGGAGGGGACGTTGTGAATTTCTGACTATAATAAATTCCCCCTAAGCGAAGCGAGAGAGAGAGACAGAGAGAGCAGAGAGAGAGTACCTCTTAGTCAACACACAATGCGTGGCGTACACACACACACACACATACACACACCACAAACACATACACACATGCATGTAATATTTTTGACGAAAAATGCTTTTTGTACACTAACACATAATGTATGCAGGTGTGCAAGCACGCACGCACCCGCGCACGCACACATGCATGCACACACGCATACAACACGCACGCACACAACACGCACACACACACCACAACACA
>CM065709.1:28020417-28030116 GCA_017654935.2 Phymorhynchus buccinoides | reverse complement strand
TCTCGTAGCGTTCATCTCTCGGCTCTCTCTCTCTATCTCCTCTCTCTCTCTCTATCTCTCTCTCTCTCTCTCTCCTCTCTCTCTCTCACCTTGTTAGTGAAAACCAAGTATCTCCTCTTGGGCCTTTCGCAGGATTCTCGTTCCGTTCATCTCTCGTCTTCTCTCTCTCTCTCTCTCTCTCTCCTTCTCTCTCTCTATCATCTCCCTCTCTCTCTCGCACCTTGTTAGTGAAAACCAAATATCTCCTCTTTGGCCTTTCGCCAGGATCTCGTTCCGTCATCTCTTCATCTCTCTCTCTCCTCTCTCTCTCTCTCTCTCTCTCTCTCTCTCTCCTCTCTTCCTCACCTTGTTAGTGAAAACCAAGTATCCTCCTCTTGGCCTTTCGCAGGATATTCGTTCCGTCATCTCTCTCTCTCTATCTCTCTACTCTCTCTCCTATCTCTTCTCTCTCTCTCTCACCTTGTTAGTGAAAACCAAGTATCTCTCTTGGCCTTTCGCAGGATCTCGTTTCCGTCATCCAGCTATCTCCTCTCTCTCTCGCTCTCTCTCTACTCATCTCTTCGTGTCTGTTCACCGTTAGTGAAAAAACCAAGTATCTCCTCTTGGCTTTCGCAGGATCTCGTTCCGTTCATCTCTTCTCTCTCTTCTCTCTCTCTCTCTCTCCTCTCTCTCTCCTCTCTCACATTTGTTTAGTGAAAAACCAAGTATCTCCTCTTGGCCTTTCGCAGGATCTCGTTCGGTTCATCTCTCTCTCCTCTCTCTCTCTCTCCTCTCCTATCTCGCTCTCTTCACCTGTTAGTGAAAAATCCAAGTATCTCCTTCTTGGCCTTTCGCAGGATCTCGTTCCGTTTCATCTCTCTCTCTCTCTTCGCTCTCTCTCTCTCTCCCTCTCTCTCTCTCTCTACTCTCTCTCTCTCTTCTTCTCACCTTGCTTAGTGAACACCAAATATCTCTCGTGCCTTCGGCAGGGATCTCCGTTCCGTTCAGCTCTCTCTCTCTCTCTCTCTCGTCTCTTCCTCTCTCTCTCTCTCTCTCACCTTGGTTAGTGAAAACCAAATATCTTCCCTCTTGCCTTTCGCAGGCAGGATCTCGTTCCGTTCCTCTCTCTCTCTCTCTCTCTCTCTCTCTCTTCTCTCTCTCTTCTCTCTCTCTCACCTGTTAGTGAAAACCAGTATCTCCTCTTGGTCTTTCGCAGGCTCTCGTTCCGTTCATCTCTCTCTCTCTCTCACTCTCTCTATCTCTCTCCTCTCACCTTGTTAGTGAAAACCAAGTATCTCCTCTAGGCCTTTCGCAGGATCTCGTTCCGTTTCAATCTCTCTCTCTCTCTCTCTCTCTCTCTCTCTCCTCCTCTCTCTCTCTCACCTTGTTAGTGAAAACCAAGTCTACTCCTCTAGGCCTTTCGCAGGATCTCGTTCCGTCATCGCTCTCTCTCTCTCTCTATCTCTCTTCTCCTCTTCTTCTCTCTCTCTCTCTCTCTACTTCTCTCTCTCACCTTTTTTTATTGTAAAACAAGTATCCTCCTCTTGGCCGTTCCCAGATCTAGCCTCAGTTCGGGCGGGGACGTTCCCACGTCTTCCGGGATTGTCGTAATCCTGACGGTCGCCAAAGGTGAAGGCCACCGCCATGCTTTTGTCCAGAGAGTTGTCTCCCCACAGCCGCTGAATCTCCCGGAAGACGGCGTACTCTTCGGCCGTGTACCTGAAGTCAATTTACGATAAATAACAGGGATCCCAATCGTCCCGCAAAAACATGGGGTCCCATGGACTCCTTCACCTACAGCATAGAGGGTCATAGAGGCGGGATAGAGGGTCCCAGTTGGCATTGCGAATGCTAAAAATAATTTATCTAATGCATCCTCCCTTGGTTACATTCTTTTAAAAGGGTCCTTGAGGATTTTATTGCTTCATAGACCCCCAAATGAGGGTTCCTGCGAGCCGAATAATAACTGCTGCTCTCTGGGATAAATACGATTCAACTCTAAACACAGTGGAACCTCCCTTATAAGAAGGGCCTACCATTATAAGACTACCTCACAACTCCCCATAAAGACCTCCTACCCTATCTGACAATCATTGACCGTCTTTGTAAGTATTAAATTTACCTCCATTATAAAGACCCCTCCCTATTAAGACCTCATTTGGGATGATGTTTGAAACGGTCTTATAGGTGGAGGTTCCAACTGTCACTCTCGCTTGGAGTTTTGCTTCGTCTCATATATCCGTATAGGGCTGGCTCTAGTATCGGTGTGCTCGTGACGTTATTAATTGGCAATGCTTTAAGGTCTTTTGCGGCAACAAGAGAATTTTGAATGTATATTTTCAGATATAAGAGTCAAACCTATAAAGCATCACGTCAATAATGAAACAAGTTAAAAGCATGGTCTCATTGACTTTTTTTAACCATCGAAATTTGATGACTTTAGCATAGACAAAGCAATAAAAAAATCGTGGGGGTTGGCGTGGGGGGGGGGATGGGGGGGGTGGGTGGGCAGATAGTCAGTTAGACCAACAGCAAGCCAGCACTAATGAAACAAAAAGGAGAAACACAGACAGTGAATTCAAAACTGTTTTCTTCCTTTTTTGGGGGGAATGCCCATTGTACTTGGTCTCTGAAACCAAGAGTTATTGGCCACTGCAGCAATTAGGGTTATATAACGGCCTTGACAGTGAGAGTGAATGCCTTGTTGGTCAGTACTGAAAAGAGGCTTTCACTCTTACGAAAGGCAGCCATTAAGTGGCCTCAAACAGGGTTATTGGCGAGAGTTATTTCCCTTGTTTGGTCAGTGCTCAAGCATCTACCAAGGGCATTCACTCTCGCAAAAGGCAGCCATTTTAGTGGTCTCAAATAGGGTATTTGGCGAGAGTTATGCCCTTGTTAGGTCAGTACTCAGCCATCTTACTCAAGGGCATTCAACTCTAGCAAAACATGGGCGTTTGCAGTTACCAGTGGCCAATAGGCCATGGGCCTTATTCCTGTAGATTAGCCAC
The DNA here is from genome assembly GCA_017654935.2 of Phymorhynchus buccinoides. Taxonomy (NCBI): domain Eukaryota; kingdom Metazoa; phylum Mollusca; class Gastropoda; order Neogastropoda; family Raphitomidae; genus Phymorhynchus; species Phymorhynchus buccinoides. The sequence continues at coordinate 28,027,129 of CM065709.1, read as the reverse complement.
AGTCTCAACAGCTCCGACTGAAAAAAGATTTAACACAAATTTACTGATGATTTCAGGGTGTTTTTTGTCAGCAGGCTAGTTATAATTTTTATGACTGGCTAAAGCATGAGATTACCTTCTGTCTGTTTCTCCCACCCCTCTCTCTCTCTCTCTGCTCTCTCTCGCTCTCTCTCTCTCTTCTCTCTCAGTCTCTCTTATCCTCTGTGCGTTTAAATTTGTGGTTATTACTTTCTTGTAGAAACAAAACTGTGGATGAAAATTAGCTGTTTTAAAATAAGCTTTGAAAGTTAGGCAAGATTAATGTAGTGTTTTGTAATGTCAAGTTAATAATGCAATGTCAAATTGTTGTTGTCGTCACACGCACTCCATTGTATGGGCATGGACTAATAATTAAACATTTCCCGACTCTCTCTCTCTCTCTCTCTCCTCTCTCTCTCTCCGATCTCTCTCTCTCTCTCTCTCACACACACACACACACACCACACACCACACACACACACACCTACACATACTCTCCCTCCCCACACTGACCTGACGTCACAGCGGACTGTGACGAGGAGGAGGGAGGGGTGGGAGAGGGCCAGCAGGTTCTTCCACTTCTGAACCTCCTGCTGACGCTCGTACTGTGACGACAGCCCGCAGTTGGTGACGTCAGGGGTGTCGATCACCTGTCGTCACAATTCACAACATGACGTCATATTTAAGTCATAAGTTTCTTTATTGTCCATTGGCAACAATCTGCCTTCTACCACCGTGTAAAATAATATGAGATAATAATTATATCAAAATAAAAAATATTAAATAAAAATATGAAACATAAAGTGACATTAATCCTTTCACCGACAGCCATATTTCAGCAAACTATTTCCATTAAATTTACCTGAGTAGGGAATAAAAATCCATCTGCAGTATTGGTGGTTCTTCTGTGACATTATAATACAACATAAGGTCTATCTTTACTTCCCAAAACTAAGACAGTAGGGTCTTTGGATAATAGACCCCAATTTGATGCCTTTTAGTGACATACATAGGTGTTAAATCACTGTGGTGCTAAAAATGTGACTTTGGCGGTGAAAGGGTTACAATAAATATCTCACACCACACCCAATCATTCATCCGCTCTCCGCTATCTTGCTCACTCATCACACTTCCAGCCTTCACTTTTTTTTTTACCTTTTCTTTTCTTTTTTCCTTCCTTTCTAACTTTGTTTTTTCCTTGTTCCGTTTCTCTTTCTTATTTTTTTTCACCAACATCACGTCAACACCACCACGTTCGCTTGCCCACTTCTATGCTGTGAGTAATCCGGGTTCGAATCCGAATCCCGGCCTCAATACGCCCTTTCTTTTCTAGTTCGACAGGGAAAATCGAACTGAACGTCGAGTCCTTCGGATGGGGACTGAAAGCAAGTCTGACCCGTGCGCTTTAAAAGCACGTAAAAACCCCACGGCAGTTAAAAGTCGACAAGAGCAGAGAGAAATCCTGCTGCATGGTATGACCAAATCAACAGCTAGGTTTCCCGAATCCACCACCACCCCCTCCCCACCTACCAACCCCCCCCCCCTCAAAAAATTTGGAGGTGCTGCCGTTGGCGGTGACGCTCTCTCCAGGTGGGAGCAGCCCGAATTCACAGAGACGATTCTCTTGGAACTACAATATACGAAATACCAATATGTCCTTGAATATGAACACATTATTTGTATTTACCGCTTCTACTACCAATCCGAAGTCGTTGGGGGGTGTGTGTGTTTTGCTATCTAGCACACACACACCCCACCACCAACATCAATCACATAATCCAAAGCTTCCATCCCTTGTAAATTGGATTAGGGAACACACATAGTAAAAAAAAACATACTTATCTACTCCCTCTACTACTCTCTCTCTCTCTCTCTCTCTCATTTCTCTCTCTCTCTCTCTATTCACTCAGGAACCGTTCAGGATCATCTTTGGTACACATTTTGCTATAGGTTGTTTAAAGTATTTAAGTTAAGAGGACTGTCTGTTATCCTGAAGGGTCAAATCCTAATTTGACATTTTTAAACAACAAATTGCAAGACATGTACATTGTGTCTTAAAATGTCATGCAATTGTAATTGATTTGTACCGACCCGCCCATTCATCTCAGGGCCCCTGTCCTTATATGCGGTGTTAAAACACCATAAGGCATTGAAGCCAGAAACCCCCCCCCCCCCACCCCCCCCCACCCCCCACCCCCCCCCCCCCCCCCGCCCCCCCCCCCCCCCCCCCCCCTCCCCCCCCCCCCCCACCCCCCCACCCCCCCCCCCCCCCCCCCCCCCCCCCCCCCCCCCCTACACCCCCCCGCCCCCCCCCCCCACAAACACACACACACCCCCCCCCACCCACCCGCCCCCTCCCCACCCCCCCCCCCCCCCGCCCCCCCCCCCCCTACCCCCCAACCTCCTCTCTGGTAATATTCCTATAAGTTATCTTTATATTTGTTAATATGTGTTTATGCTTATCTTATTTACACTTGTGAGCATTTACTCCATGTTACCCCTCTTCCTACGTGATATGGGCAGATGGCGGCTGGACATTTAAACAATTGTTCATTGTTCTCTCTCTCTCTCTTGTATTTAATTTTTTTTTTCCATCTATTAAGTTATATTTATATTTGTTAATATAGTTTATGCTCTATCTATGTGCACATGTGAGCATTTCTCATTGGTACCCCCTTCCTACTGTGATATGGGACAAGATGGCCAGGACAATTAAAACAATTCGTTCCTTGTTCTCTCTCTCTCTCGTTCTGTTGGAAATATTCCTATAAGTTATCTTTATAGTTGTTAATATGTTTTTATTGATTACTCTATTTACACTGTGGAGCATTTCTCTTTGTTACCCCATTCCCATGTGATATGGGCAGATGGCCTATAGATATTAAAATATTGTTCATTGTTCTCTCTCATCTCTCTCTCTCTGTAATATTGCCTAATAAGTTATCTTTAGATTTGTTAAAGGTTCTTATATTGCGCCGGATCTATTGGCTACTGTCGAGGCAGTTTTAATGGTTACACACACTTCCCACGTACTTTTTTATGGGCAGATTGGCCTTGCGACACACTTGAACAAATTGGTCCATTGTTCTCTACTCTTCTCTCTCTCGCACGACAACTAAATCAATCAAAGCCACTTCACATTTTACCAATGGGTTGCAAACTACACATAATGAACAAAAACTGAAATGCGGAAGGCCCACACTGAAGCGGAAGAAAAATTGACTTATGCAACGTATTCGTAGCTTCCTTTTGCCACACATTTTATACAACTAGCGCAACGCCGAGTCCCAGTAATGCCTAGAAACGGTAACGCCATAGTACTGGTAACGCTGAGCAAGCAAATTTTGAAGCGATTCGGTTAAGAAACGGCGGAGTCGTATAGCGCGCGCGTTTTCTGAACCGATTCGCTTCCGGGTTGGCACACGGATAGTCACCGTCCCCAGTCATCTACCTGCCAAATTCGAAGGCAATCGGTCCAGAAACACCGGAGATACGGGCGCCGAGAGGCCGTCGGATGCGCGTTTCGCGCATTTGCAAAACCGCGCAAATGACACGGCCGCCTCGGTTGCCGTTGCCATCGCCCCGTTAGGACTCACAGCAAATTTGAAGCGATTCGGTCGAAAAAACGGCGGAGTTATAAGGCCCGTTCTTGTTCTCAGACACACAGGACACACACACACACACACGCGGACACTGGCTATTACTATATGCTGATGCTTATTTGAAAAATACAGTAGACACACAAAAACATCTTGTTTGACAAGTTTCAAAAACAGGAAAAATCCTCGTTTACAAGGAACAGTTGCAGCCATCTGATGAGGTCCTATTTCCTTCGCTGCCTGTGCCACGCATTGCATTGCGCAGTCTCTCTCTCTCTCTCTCTCTCTCTCTCTCTCTCTCTCTCTCTCTCTGCTCTCACTCTCTCAATCAAACCAGTCAATGACTGTACCCACCCTGATGGTCATATTTCCTCGCTGTTTGTCCACGTCTATTGGGAAGTGGTTGTCGTAGTGGACATGCCTCTCCCAATGGCGAACTTCTCCTCTCCAACCAGAGTGTTGCACACGGCACTCTTCCCGTTCCCCGCCTTGCCCACAACCAGAATGTCGTAATAATCCCGCCCTTGATCTTCAACATTGGAAAAAACATCAAAAGAAACCAAGAAGTGAAAATAATACGTTCTCTGACTTGTTCTCTTTCTTTCTTTCAATGGGAATGTGCGTAACAGTCATGTGTAGCGCAAACATAAATTACTGGAAAGTTAAGATTCTTTGTCATTTACTTTCGATACATTCTCATGTTAAGGAATAATGTCGTAAAGGGCAAAACATGCAGTTTAGCCACCCACCATCATGTTTACGATCCTTAATCTCAAAGTCTGCTTCTTTCGGTTTCATGAAATAATCCTAGGCTGATTATCATCATCAACACTAGCGTCATCAAAAACAACATCATCATTATATCGACAACAATATAACAGACAGTGTCATTCATGTCATCAACATGATCATCACATTTAGATTAATCATCTTCAGCAGTGTCATCATCACCACCACAAACTACTTGCATTTTTCATCTATCATCCTCATCATGAATCGACGTCCCATCTCTCTCTCTCTCTCTCTCTCTTAAAGAATTTGGTTAGGAAAACGTGACCGGTATTTTTAATATGCTTATGTTATATGACTTTAACATTTCTAAGGGCCGGTGGCCTATAGAAAATAAAACCTGTACATTCTCTATCTCTCTCTCTCATCTCCCTCTCTCTCTATCTCTCTCTCTATCTCTCTCTCTATATCTCTGTTTCTCATCTCTCTCTCTTATCTCTATCTATACTATACTCTGTCTCTCTCTCTATCTCACTCTATCTCTCTCTCTATGTCTCCTCTCTCTCTCTATCTCTCTCTCTCTCTGTGTGTTACTCACTCATGGATGAGTCGTAGTTAATTCTCTGACACTACTCATTGACATTCACCTTGTAACAAAAATAGGAGCTCATCACTTCTTAAAATACAATCACAAGAATTATAATTGTCAAAGAGTAAGTATTATTAATAATGAAATGCTCCCCGTGGCGAATACCGGGGGTCTTTCGTAAAAAATAGTTCCCCCACCTTCTGGAAGTTCTGTGCTTGTAACTTCCTCTAAAAAAAAATCTGCTACTCTCTTTGACTCTCGCCTTTTCCCTTTGCTTACTGTCATCTACTATCTTTCTGACTTATTGGCCCCTATTCTTCCTTGCCTTTTTTGCTCAAAACAAATCTTCCAAATATAATTTTTCTCCTTTGAGCTCCTCCGAAATCGGAATGTGTCGGCTGTACGCAACGGGGGGAGACCAGTGAAAACTGCAAAAACGGACACATTATATGTACCTTACCCATTATGGCCATATGGCCTGGAACGCAGAAGAAGAAGAAGAGTGAAATTAAGGTCAACAACAACAGGCGCCAGAGAGAGGGGAAGAGGGGGGGGCGTGGGGGAGGCAAAATAAATTGAAACAAATATATATGTCATAGACCCATGCATAAAACATCTACGCGAAAATAACACCGCGCGCGCGCATACATAGTATCCACGCACGCGCGCGCACTTGTGACACTCCCTCATTGGCACATATATCAGCATACGTGCTTGCGCGCGCGCGCACACACACTGGGACACACGCATTCACGCAAGTACACACGCACTGATACACGCACGCACACGTGCATGTGCACCAGCATAACTCACATGCACACACACACACTGCATCCATTTTTAAACCTCTGTAAAATGTTGTCCAATCAGTGTTTCATATCGGTGACTCGGTCAGTCGTAGGTTCAATTCTGAATGAACTCTTAGCAATCGTAAGCAGAAATACAATCAAAAGCGTTAACAATTTCACCAACATTCAACAAATTTAGGAACTTTCAAAATGTCCACGAACTGAGACGCTTCGAAAAAAGAGAAGAAAAACACTGAACAAAAAAAATACCAAACACCACAAACTGAATCATGCAGTCTCATTTCTCTGGCATTACGAAATAGAACTGGCCATTGTGTAAACAATAGACACACAATTTATAGTTTACAAACGTATAATGTTATTTTCTACATTATTAATAGCAAAAACAAAGTTACTTCAGAAATAACACTTACTAATTTCTGTTGGCGTGTTGTTCTCGTCTTCAGTCGAAATCCGCCATACATACACACACGATAAAGAGCGAAGCTACACAACACAACCCGAAGCAATCTGACTAGAAGTTTACCCCACATCTCGTCTCATCTCTCTCTCTCTCTATCTCTTACACACGACGGAGATGAGGAGAGAGTAGAGAGCGAGAGAGCCTTTGGAGAGAGAGATGAGAGAGATAGAGGAGAGAGAGATGAGTGAGAAAGAGAGCATGAGAGAGGTACTCTCCGACCCGAAGAGAGGAGAGGTTGGGAGAAGATGAGAGAAGAGAGACGGAGACGAGACGACTTGAAGAGAGACGGAGAGAGAGAGAGAGAGAGAGTACCTCTACTATTCAACACACAACATGCGCTGGTTTCGTTGGAGTCCAGAGTCGAAAAAAAGGAGTGACAATCATGTTGAGAGAAAGGGGGCGTGGCTTATTCTGACTGTGCGTGTGTTGGTGGTAGGGTGGTGGTGGTGGTGTTGAGGACTGTAGGGGGTGGGGGGGGGAGATCCGAGAGAGAGAGAGAGGAGAG
>CM065709.1:27992917-28002917 GCA_017654935.2 Phymorhynchus buccinoides | reverse complement strand
ATGTGTGTGTGTATGTGTGTATGTGTGTGTGTGTGTGTTGCGTCCGTGGTCCAACCTTTAACCTTTAACCTTCCAATTTAAATCCAAACCTTAACGTTGTCGTTTTCTCTAAAAGTATAAGGCGTTGGAGGGTTAAAGTTAGCATGATGTTTGATTTTGACATAAGCCTTCAAGTCACGATGATCAAAGTAGTCAGACACATCAATAAAAGACATAAGAACGACTTTCATTTGTGGCAGAGATTACTGTTATGTGACCTTTAACCATGCATTAAGTTGCAATCTTCAAACTTTAACATTGTCGTTTTCTTTAAAAATATAAGGCATTGGAGGGTTAAAGTTAGCGGGATATTTGATTTTGATGTGAGCCTTCAAGTCACAATGATCAAAACAGTCAGAAGCATCCATATAGAGCATATATATAAGATTGCTCTATAAGATTGGTGAGTGCTGTATGACAAGAATGATGCTTCCTAAAACCACTTTGGTTTGGGTGAAATAAATTATATATTCTAAAGTGTGTTTGAATCATTTGTTTTAAATGCTTTTCAAGAGGTTTAGAAATACTAGATAAAAGTGATATGGGTCTATAATTTGAGGCACAATTCCTATCACCAGATTTAAAGTAGGGCAACACCCTGGCGTCTTTCAAGGGTTGTGGATAGTGGCCCTTTTCAATGCAAAGGTTATGTTAGATGTTCAGAAATGATTGGTGCAGCATGTTTCAAGATTCGATTATCAAAATTGTCTAGTACTCGAGATTTAGATCGATTTAATAAACACAATTCTGAGAAAACTTCATGTACACTAATATAATTAAAGTTAAGATTGGTTTTAATGTCTTTTGAGTCACAGAAATCTATTAACTTTCGCAGATTATTCTGTTGTGTGTTATCTACTTCAACAAGTTTGTCTGCAACTGTTGAAAAGTGTTTGTTAAAATCTTCAGCCGTTAAATCCGTTGATGAGCTATTCATAGACTTTGAGCTTTTACCAGATAGAGAGAGAGAGAGAGAGAGAGAGAGAGAGAGAGAGAGAGAGAGAGAGAGAGAGAGAGAGAGAGAGAGAGAGAGAGAGAGAGAGAGAGAGATAGAGAGAGAAAAGAGAGAGAGAGAGGAGAGAGAGAGAGAGAGAGAGAGAGAGAGAGAGAGAGAGAGAGAGAGAGAGAGAGAGAGAGAGAGAGAGAGAGAACACTCAACGACTCAAATGTTTTAATGAAGAGAGAGAGAGAGAGAGAGAGAGAGAGAGAGAGAGAGAGAGAGAGAGAGAGAGAGAGAGAGAGAGAGAAAGAGATACAGAGAGAAAGAGAGAGAGAGAGAGAGAGAGAGAGAGAGAGAGAGAGAGAGAGAGAGAGAGAGAGAGACAAACCGAACACGGAACACTGAAAACCTTTATTTAACAAGGATAAAGTGATAAAGTAAGACAGTGAGAAAGAGAGAGACAAGAGAGACAGAGATACAGAGAGAGAGAGAAAGAGAGAGAGAGAGAAAGAGAGAGAGAGAAAGAGAGAGAGAGAGAGAGAGAGAAAGACAGAGAGAGACAGAAACAGAGAGAGAGAGGGAGTGGACTGGGCAAGGTCATGCTGTAAGCCACACCTAAACTGTCTGTGCAATAAATCTGTTTGACCCGAGTTGGCTCTAATGGGTTCAAGTACACACAACTCAACAACTCGTGTATTTCTGTCTGTCTGCGTGTCTGTCTGTCTGTCTGTTTGTCTGTGTGCCTGTCTGTGTGTCTGCCTGTGTGTCTGTGTGTCTGTCTGCCTGTGTGTCGGTATGTATGTCTTCCGGTCTGTCTGCCTGCCTGTCTGTGTGTCTGTCTGTCTGTCTGACATTTTGTCTCTACCAGTATCTTTCTCTATCGTGTGTGTGTGTGTGTGTGTGTGTGTGTGTGTGTGTGTGTGTGTGTGTGGTGTGTGTGTGTGTTGTGTTGTGTGTGTGTGGTGTGTGTGTATGTGTGTGTATGTACGTGCGTGCGTGCGAGCGAGCGTGCGTCTGAGTGTGCTCATCCATACATACGTATTGCGTATATGTAAGCAAGAATGCATGAGTGTTCTGAACTTTTAATGTGTGTATGTGTGTGCATGCACGTGTGTGTGTGTGTGTGTGTGTGTGTGTGTGTGTGTGTGTGTGTGTGTGTGTGTGTGTGTGTGTGTGTGTGTGTGCGCGCGTGTGCACGTGTGTGTGCGTGTGTGTGTGTGTGTCTGTGTGTGTGTGTGTGTGTGTGTATGTGTGTGTGTGTGTGTAGTGCGTGTGCGTGCGTGCGTGTGCGTGTGTTCGTATGTGTGTGTGTGTGTGTGTGTGTGTGTGGTGTGTGTGTTGCGTGTTCACGCGCACGTATGTTTGTGCACGCGAGTGTATGTGTGTGGTCTTGTACTTGGGCTGGTGGCATGCCAAATATATAAAGAGACAGTAATGGCCAAGCCATTTAGGGAGGGAAATAGGGAACTAAATTAACGGTGGGAGGAAAGGAGGGGCTGGGGGGGTGGGGGGGGGGGGGAGTGAGTGTAGGAGAGACAACTCGAATAGAGAGACAGAGAATATAGTGGGGGGGGGGAGAGAGGAACAGGGTGGAGGGGGGGGGGAGGGGGGGGGGGGGGGGGAGGTGGGGTGTAATCCAGCAATCTTGTGCTTAGTCCCCCACCCCCCACCCCACCGCCCATCCCCCACTCTCTCGTGTTTACGACCCTCAATCTCAAAGTCTGGTTCTCTCAGTTGAATGAGAGACTTAGTGCGATTTTCTCACGCCAGAGGGCATGACGCTCGTGTGTGGGGCTAATCCTCTCTATATTATCTCGTGCTTACGACCCTCAATCTCAAAGTCTGGTTCTTTCAGTTGAATGAGAGACTTAGTGCGATTTTTCTCACGCCAGAGGGCATGACGCTCGTGTGGGGCTAATCCTCTCTATATTATTAGTTGGGGGATAAAGAAAGAGAGAGAGACAGTGAGTGGTCCTACCATCACTCTCTCTCTCACTACGCCCAAGTAAGAAAATCGCGTGATAAGCCCCTAGTGCATTGACTGCCCTCTGGCGTGAAAAATATATCGCCATAGGTTGACCATTGAATAACCCTACTGGTCTCTCTTAACCCTTGCTAGAAATTTGCTTCTCAGCGAAATATTTCAGTTTGCGAAGCTTTCGAGGGGGGTGGGGGGGTTGGGGGGGGGTGCGACTAAATTACAGATAGCATGTAGCTCCTTGAGGGTGGGGGGTAGGGGTCCTGTTGTGAGAGGTTTTTCCTGGTGATTGTTTTTTTACGCAGCCGCGAGCGAAGAGAGCGAGCGAAGCTGGTAATGTTTTCAGAGGTTTCTGTTCATTCCTGACTGTCTGGCTACTAATGGCTAGGCAGAGATCTGTCTATCTACGTGAACACGATAATGTTTCAACGGAGGGAACTAGGAGGCTCCTGCGGATAGGTACTAAGGGTATCTAAGGCCATGGCGTCGAAAATGAAGGTCATGGGTCAAAGTTCAAGGTCACTGGAGCCGAAAATGCTGCCGTGCACCTGCTTTTCTCTAAGCTCTCAATACTTTACGCGAGCTATAGGTTGAGATCTTCGCTGGTGCAGGGGTATTGTAAAGTGCAGGTGCAGACTGTTTTTGATATCGGACTTTAGTTTTCAGGGGTGTTTGTCTGTTTGTTCCTCCAAGGTCACTGGATCCGAAAATGCTGTCACGCGGCTGGTTTTCTAGCGTTTTCACGCTCTAGTGGGTTGTGGTTTAAAAACAAAACCTTTCTTTGACCTTTTTGCTGGGGGTTGCCTACTAGTGGGTTAACCTTTCTAGTTCTACTGTGCGATCACTGTCCTTTGCCTTATAAGTGGTTTGTCCCATTTGCTGGACACAGATTATTGTACTCCTCTCTCTCCTGTCTCTCTCTCCTTCTCTCTCTCTCTCTCGGGGAGGAAGGATCTCTTTCCACATCGAGGAGAGTCTCTCTCTCTCTCTCTCTTCCTGATCTCTTGAGAGAGAGATCTGGATGGGAGTTCTCTCCGGAACAAAGCCATATTTTTGTGCTTATTCCGAGATCCTCAATAAACCCCCCCCGCCCCTCTTCCCCTCCCCTCTCACTCGTACATTGCTAAGAGGTCGACGGGTCCAAGTTCCGTCCCATCTCTCTCCCCCCCCGGATGTCCCAGTTTGTCCCTCTTCCTCGCTCTCCCTTCCCTCGATGGCTCTCTCTTTCCTCCTTCCTCCCCCTTCCTCTGCCACCTCCCTCCCCGCCCCCCCCGCCTCCCTTCCGCCTCTCCTCTCCGACATCCGCCGTCCCTCCCGGGCCATCTCATATCCCAGGAGAGGCCTCATCCCCGTGCGTCCTCTCAGATTCCTATCCTCAAGAAACGTCTCGATCCCCTCGATGACCTCTCCTTCTCTCTCTTCTCCGTGAGATCCCCCACTCTCTCGACTCGCGATCCTCCTCCGCTGGATCTCCCCCACTCTCGAGGATCTCACCTCGCATCGTAAAGCAGCTCGATCTTCCTTCCAAGTACCTCTCTGGAGCCTCTCGTCTTCGCGGTCTCCTCCTCTCTCTCTCTCGAGTCTCCTCTGAAGCTGGTGTCGGACATGACTATGACCTTTATGTTTTGATATATTCAGCGTCATCCGGTCAAACACCACGCGAGTCTCTCGAGACTCTCGCCCTCGAGACGGATCCCCTACTCTCCCAAGGGTCGCTCCCAGGTGGATCATCTTCCTATTCGCTAGCAATGAGCTAAACGCATTCGAATCTCTCTCTCTCTCTCTCTTCCCTCTCGAGCGAGAGCAGGAAGTCCTCTCCTCCCGTCCGATTCTAAACTCTCGCTCCTCTCCATCTGATCTCCGTCTGGATCTTCTCTACGGAGTTCTCTTCTGTACGAGACTTCTCCTCTCGAGGGACCTCTCAGATCTTCCTCGTCGAGAGAGAGGAGGGACTCAGTCTCTCTCGAGAATCCTCTCTCGTGCTCTCCTTCTTCCATGAGACAGAGCCTATTTTGTGCTTATTTTCAGAGAAAAAAACATCGAGTCTCTCCTCTCGTCCTTCCTCTCTCGTCTTCTCTCTCTCAGGACTCTCAATCATCTCGAAACTCTTCCGAACTCTGACCGCTCTCTCTCTCCCTCAGTCAGGGTCGTCTCTATCTCTCAAAGATCTTTCACAGACAAAGAATGGCAGAGAGACACAGAGACTGAGACTAGGACTGATCCAACAGAAATGCGATAAAAACAGTTTTGAAATCTCTCTCTATTTCTCTCTCTAACACTTATTCGGGTCTTTCCTGGTATTGTAGCACCTCCAATCGACCACTATCTTTGCAATTGGCTTCTCTATTCTACCTGTTCTCTCTCCTAGAACGTTAAAACACTTTCCATCCCTTCTGTTCCTTTTTGTGTGTCTCTCTGTTTATCTGCGAGAAGACCTCTTTCTCTATGACTCGTCATCTTGGTGTCCTCTCATCGTTCAATCTCTCTCTCTACCCTCTCTCTCTCTCTCTGTCTCTGATGAAACACAGCCTTATTTTGGTGCTTACGCATTATGCGTAGCAGTAACACTCGAGTGTTCCTATCTCTCAAATCTATTTCTGTATCTCTCTTTCTTTGGGACTCTCCATTCTCTCTCTTTCTGGCTCAATCTCTCTGGTCGTGTCTGTCAATCTATCTCTCTCTCTCTCCTTTCATTTCAAAGATACACAACACGACCATATTGGGCCAACAACTGAGATGCTATCCAAACAAAAAGGATAAAAACAGATTTGAAATACAATCTCAGTAGATATACTGCACAGATCGAGATACCAAGTTCTTCCAACTGGTCTCTATTCTAATGTTCATTTCTAAAAAAACATTCGGACAAAAAGTTGTTGTTTTTATCAAATTTGACTATTTTGGCATTTCAAATGCTGTAACTTTTAATTACGTCCTTTAAATCAGAGGTGCGATATGCGTAGCAGTATACTGTGGTGTTATGTCAAATGTATTTTTATGTTATAAATCCCTTTTTTGGGACACCATCTCAGGTTTTGGCCCTCTCTGGTCGTGTTGTTTATCTTTTCATATTTTAACTTTGGAATATTGCTATGCTCACCTTTTTACCTAAGATTTTCTATTTGCTATTGTTTTAATCTCTGGTGTGTGTGTTGGTTGTGTGTGGTGTGTGAATGTGTGTGTGTGTTGTGTGTATGTGTGTGGTTTGGGGGGGGGGGGGGGGAAGGGATGAAGGCATGTGGGAAACATTGGGAAGGGTTGTATTGTGAAGGGATGGATTGGGAAATGGGTTTGAATGGGGGGAGGGGGGTGTTGCTTATTTAAATCCGGGATTTGACTTCTGAAGCCTTCCACTGAGGCCTGATGTCACTACAGCCTCAGGTGGAAGGGAGTTCCAATCTCCGACTAAACTACAAGATACCATGTAATCCTTGTAGATGGTGGTAGAGGTCGAGGGGGAGGTGAATAACGGGATGAGGGTGTGTGTGGGCGGGAGGGAGGGAGATTCAGGGGGTGATAAGTTTAAAAAAAAAAATGTTTATTGTATTCACTTTTTTGTGTGTATTTATTTAATTCGTTTATTTTGTTTATATTATTTTGTTCGCTTTTAAAAAAAATTATTTTGTTCGCTTTTTTTAAAAGTTTTTATATATTTGTTCACATTTTTTTAAATTTTATTGAACATTTTTTTCACGCAATTTGCATAAACATAATACACAAACATAACTGAAAAAATTAAACATAAGTGTTAATCGCTCTCCTAATGTTTTCTTTTCTTATATTATCATAATACTTTTGTTGAACATATATTGAAAAATAAACAAAATAAGAAAAAGCATACACACATACAGAGAGAGAGAGGAGACATAGGGATGCGGGGACACAACAATTGCACAAGTTTTTACACGTACAGGTAGTATGAGTTGACAGAGAGAGACCCGACGGAGATTTGAAGCGATCAAAGTCGACGAGAGAGATAAGAGAGAGAGAGAGAGAGAGAGAGAGAGAGAGAGAGAGAGAGAGAGAGAGAGAGAGAGAGAGAGAGAGATTCACACACATCTTATTTCAATATATGTTAACATTGTGGAGTGGAAAAAGACGAGGTTCAAGCTTAATTTAAAAGTACACGTGGACTATCTTTAACAAAATTTACTGGCCTATTTCAATTTATTGAATCGGGAAACAAATAATAAAAAACCCAGAAGAAATAGCAACTGGGGGCGACAATCACATAACCAAAGGTTTGTATGGGAACCATTTTTGTCTAAAACATACATATTTTCCATTAATAAATGATCTATTTTTTTGTAGAATCTTCTTCGTGCGGTCGCCGGCGACTATTCGGGCACCTAATGTAGATATTTCTGCTGTTTAAAAGGTGAAAGTAAGGACTTAGATTTTTGTTTGTGCTCCACTCATAAAGCTTTGTATAGTAGTGTAGCCGTTGGCGATCGTTCGTATCTGTTATATTTTTGTTGTGCTGCGCCCATTTACATGGACCAGTTTTTGGATCGTTCGTGTCTGTTTGTCTTTATATTTGTAATCATAAATACGACTGCCCAGACTATATCTCAAAAACCATTAGACGTATTCGTTTCAAATCTTGTGTGTGGATGTTTCATGGGGCAGGGATGGTCAACCCCCACCCCACCCCCCACCACCACACCCACACAAACACATAAACAATAACAGCGAGCATTACTTCCCTTCACGTAAAAATTAAGTTTGTTTGTCCCGTGTTTTCTGGACCACAGGTCATGTGTACTCTCTCTCCCCCCACCTCTCTCTCTCTCTCTCTCTCTCTCTCTCTCTCTCTCTCTCTCTTCTCTCTCTCTCTCTCTCAACCCTCTCTCTCACTCTCTCTCTCTCTCCCTCATCTCGCTCTCTCTCTCGTCCCTCTCTCTCTCTCTCATCGTCTCTCCCTCTTCTAAGTCCTTTCTCCGAACTCTCTCTCTCTCTCTCCCTGAATAAACCCATCTCTCTCTCTCTCTATCTCCCACCTAAGCTCGTCTCTCTCTCTCCCTCCCTCTCTCTACTCCCTTCTCTCTCTCTCCCTAGCCCTCTCTCTCTCTCTCTCTCTTTCTCTCTCTCCCTTTCTCTCTCTCTCCTCTCTCTCTCTCTCTCCCCATCTCTCTCTCTCATCTCTCTCTCTCTCTCTCTCTCTCTCTCCACCTCTCTCTCTCTCCACTCTCTCTCTTCTCTCTCTCTTCTCTCTCATCCTCCATCATCTCCTCTCTCTCTCTCTCTCTCTCTCTCTCTCTCTCTCTCGTCTGTAATCAGGAAATCAACATGGTTACTTTACTAATAATAGCTTTAATGTGTTCATCCCATTTGCAGTTGTTTTGAAGTATTACACCTAGATGTTTGTGAGTTTCTGTGCTTCTTGTTGTTGTTGGGTGTTTGTTTTTGCAAAACGTCAGAACAAACAATTTTGTTGTGAATCTGTGCATAGTCAGGGTTGGCCAACCACCTATGTAAATAAATGTTGGGTGTGACTGACCGAGTTTAAAAAACACACACAAACAACAACAACATCAGAATAAACAATTTTGATGTGAATCTGTGCATAGTCAGGGTCGACCAACCACCTATGTAAATAAATGTGTAAAGGTAAAGATGTGATGTGCCACCCCCCCTGCATTTCTCGGTTAATTCTATTTTCCGCCTTTCTTACCATACATAAAGCTGTATTTTAGGAACATTTTCAGCTAATTATCTTTTTGGACTACTAACCCTAACCCTAACCCTAAGCCTAAACCTAACCCTACCCCCCCACTATGTACTGCAGTACACCGCGATTTGTCACAGTTGTGGTTCGTTGTGGTTCGTTGCGCTTTTTCCATCTTATAGGGTGGGGGGTAGGGGGGTTAGGTTTTAGTATTTCCGAAAAAGAATAATTTGGTGAAAATGTTTTCTAATATACAGAAAGGCAATAATGGAAAAACTATCAATTAACCGAGAAACGTAGGGGGGATGGGGGTGGTGGCATATCTTGACCTTTACCACACCTCGTTTTTTTCCGTCCTAAAATGGCAAAAACGGAAAAATACAATTAACCGAGAAACGTCAGGCTGAAATGGGTGTGGTATATCTTGACCTTTTCCAACATCGTTTTTTTTTTTTTTTCCGTCTAAAAAGGCATGAAAAAACGGAAATATACAATTAACCGAGAAACGTAGGGCGGATGGGGTGTAATGGCAAGGTCTATGACCTTTACCAACTCGTTTTTCTTTTTTTTTTTTTTTCCGCCTAAAACAGAGGCAAAAACCGGAAAAATACAATTAACCAGAGAAACTTAGGGCGTATGGGTGGTGCCATATCTTGGACCTTTAAACCAACGAAACTCGTTTTTTTTTTTTTTTTTTTTTTTTCTTTTTTTTTTTTTTTCTTTTTTGTTTTTTCGTTTTTTTTTTTTTTTTTTTTTTTTCCGTCCTAAACTGCAAAAACTTGCGGGAAAAATAACAATTAACCGAGGAGAAAACGGGTAGGGCGGATGGGGTTGCATAGTCTTGACCTTTACGCTTTACCGAACTCGGGTGTCACGTACCTGACTACTACTCAATAGACGTTCACTGGTCACTTCTGACGGATACTGATACTTGCGGGGTTTTTTCTCCTTTTTTTCCGTCTAAAAAGGGCAAAAACTGGAAATATAACAATTAACTAAACCGAGAAACGTAGGGGTGGGGGGGCGGCTGATAAACAACGTCAGAAATAAACAATTTGGATGTGAATTGGTGCGTAGTCAGGATAGGCGCCAAACCATGTATGTAAATCTATGCAGGGTGTGTGACTGAACTGAGAAATGTCCATTGTTGAAAGTCAAACCTTTGTTGTTTTTTTTTTGTGGGGGAAAACAAAACAAGGCTGGATAGAGTCCTGGAGTGACGATGGTCAGGGGATTAGGGTGATGCTAGAGAGAGAGGTGATGAGAGAGAGAGAGAGAGAGCGGGGGAGAGAGAACAGAGAGAAGAGAGAGAAATGAGCTTTTTTAGAAGGGAGAGGAGAGGGACGGAGGGAGAGAGAGTGCAGTAAATTTGAGA
>CM065709.1:27991240-27992417 GCA_017654935.2 Phymorhynchus buccinoides | reverse complement strand
TCTACCAGTATCTTTCTCTATCGTCGTGTGTGTGTGTGGTGTCGTGTGTGTGTGTGTGTGTGTGTGTGTGTGTGTGTGTGTGTGTGTGTGTGTGTGTGTGTGTATGTGTGTGTGTGTGGTGTGTACGTGCGTATGCGTGCGAGCGAGCGTGCGTCTGAGTGTGCTCATCCATACATACGTATTGCGTATATGTAAGCAAGAATGCATGAGTGTTCTGAACTTTTAATGTGTGTATGTGTGTGCATGCACGTGTGTGTGGTGTGTGTGTGTGTGTGTGTGTGTGTGTGTGTGTGTGTGTGTGTGTGTGTGTGTGTGTGTGTGCGCGTGCGCGTGTGCACGTGTGTGTGTGTGTGTGTGTGTGTGTGTGTGTGTGTGTGTGTATGTGTGTGTGTGTGTTGTGTGTGTGTGTGCGTGTGTGTGTGTGCGTGTGCGTGTGTTCGTGTGTGTGTGTGTGTGTACGTGTGTGTGTGTGTGTGTGTGTGCGTGTTCACGCGCACGTATGTTTGTGCACGCGAGTGTATGTGTGTGGTCTTGTACTTGGGCTGGTGGCATGCCAAACATATAAAGAGACAGTAATGGCCAAGCCAGTTAGGGAGGAAAATAGGAACTAAATTAACGGTGGGAGGAAAGGAGGGGGGGGGGGGGGGGGGGGGACAACTCGAATAGAGAGACAGAGAATATAGTGGGGGGGGAGAGAGGAACAGGGTGGAGGGGGGGGGGGTGTAATCCAGCAATCTTGTGCTTAGATGTCCCCCCCCCCCCCACCCCACCCCCCCCTCCTCGTGTTCAGTTACGACCCTCTATCTCAAAGTCTGGTTCTTTCAGTTGAATGAGAGACTTAGTGCGATTTTTCTCACGCCAGAGGGCATGACGCTCGTGTGGGGCTAATCCTCTCTATATTCTCTCGTGCTTACGACCCTCAATCTCAAAGTCTGGTTCTTTCAGTTGAATGAGAGACTTAGTGCGATTTTTCTCACGCCAGAGGGCATGACGCTCGTGTGGGGCTAATCCTCTCTATATTATTAGTTGGGGATAAAGAAACAGAGAGAGAGACAGTGAGTGGTCCTACCATCACTCTCTCTCTCTCACTACGCCCAAGTAAGAAAATCGCGTGATAAGCCCCTAGTGCATTGACTGCCCTCTGGCGTGAAAAATATCGCCATAGGTTGACTATTGG
>CM065709.1:27956240-27978740 GCA_017654935.2 Phymorhynchus buccinoides | reverse complement strand
TTCCTCTTCTTTTTCTTCTTCTTCTACTTCTGCGTTCCCAGGCCATATGGCCATAATGGGCAAGGTGCGTATGTGTCCGGTTTTCACTGGTCTCCCCGCTGCGTACAGCCGACACATTCCGATCTCTGAGGAGCTCAAAAGACAAAACATTATTTGGAAGATTTTTTTTTTAAGGCAGGAGAATGGGCCAACGAGTCAGAGAGATAGCAGATAATAGAAAGTAAAGGGAAAAGGCAGAGTCAAAGAGAGAGGCAGATTAGAGGAAGTTACAAGCACAGAACACCCAGAAGGTGAGGGTATTATTTTGTAAAAGATGTAACGAAGGCCTCTCTCGGGAGAATAAGCTCAAACTTTTTCTACATGACAGAACATTCGGCTAACTTCAGCCACAAACTCATGTTTCCCCTTTTCGGGGCCAGTTTCAACTCTTCCTAGGTCAACCTCAACCCTTGATCAAAGACAGGGAGTTCTCTTCTAATGTGCTCATTAGCTTGCTAGGGAAAACAAACCACGGATACCCCCCCCCCCCTCTCTCTCTCTCTCTCTTCGCCTTTCAAAAAGTGTTACTACATAGCTGAAGAAAAAAACCTTTCTAACTCCAGTACCACCCAACATAAAGCACCCTGCATCATGACCGAACATTCCTTTACTTAGCAGTTCTCTTCCAAAGTGCTCATTAGCTTTCTAGGTTAAAACAAAACCCCACCACAGATACCCCCCCCCCCCCCCCCTCTCTCTCTCTCTCTCTCTCTCTTCGCCTTTCAAAACGTGTTACTACATGCCTGGAAAACCAACAACCTTTCTAACTCCAGTACCACCCAACATAACCCACCCTGCATCATGACCGAACATTCCATTACTTAGAAGTTCTCTTCCAAGGTGCTCATTAGCTTTCTAGGTTAAAAACACACACCACAGATACCCCCCCCCCCCCCCCCCTCTCTCTCTCTCTCTCTCTCTCTTCGCCTTCCAAAACGTGTTACTACATGCCTGGAAAACCAACAACCTTTCTAACTCCAGTACCACCCAACATAAACCACCCGGCATCATGACCGAACATTCCTTTATTTCAGCCACAAGCTGCACACCCGCTTTAGCCAATTTTAAACCTGCTTTGGCCATTTGCAAACCCTTCTTCACGCCTGGCAGGATGTCTTTCTCCAGTTTGGTCATCAGCTTGGGTAACGACCCCCCCCCCCCCCCCCCCCCCCCCCCACCCCCCATTCTTCTTCCTCAAAAATATATACATAACGGGAAAAGTGTCCAACTCAAAATCCCACCCCAAACAGAAACATATCCTACTTGACGGAACATTCGCTAGATTCAGCCACAAACTCCACAGCCTCTTTAGCCACCCTCAGTCCCTTCTTGAAAGCAGGCAGGATGTCTTCTTTCAAGAGTGGTCATCAGCTCTGTAAATAACCCCACAGAACCATATCTGAACCCCCCCACCCCCACCCACCCACAACGCCACTTCCAAAAAGTTTTGGAAACGTTTCTAAGCCAAGTATCGCGAAGTAAATCCCCACCCTGCACCTGTACATGACAGTACATTGGCTAGCTTCAGCCACAAACTCCATAGCCTCTTTGACCACCTTCAACCCTTCCGTGGCTACCTACAGCCCCTTCTTGATTGCTGGTAAGGCGTCCTCTTCTAAGGTGGTCCGATCATCAGTTTGGCAAAGAAGCCCAAGGATACCCCACCCCCTTACACACACACACACCATGGCTCCCAGGGACCCCCATTTGGGGGCCTATGAAGAATGCGCAGGGGGTCCCAGGGATGCACTAGAAAAATAATTTGTGGCATTCCTAATGTCATTGGGACCCTCCATCCCACCTCTAGGCCCCTCTATACTGTAAGTGAAGGAGTCCCTGGGACCCCTTGTTTTGCAGGGTGATTTGGAGCCCTGCACACACATACACACACAAGCTTATTCCTTTGTCGTCAATAAAGATCATTTTGACTTAACTTGATTTGACCTGACTTGACACACACACACACACACACACACACCTCTTAATCCCCCTTCCAAAAAGATCTACTGGTACATAACTCGCATTTCATCCCACGGAAACCCCGCTACATGACGGAACACTCCCTAACTTCAGCGACAAACTCCATAGCCACTTTAGCCACTTGTAAACCTTCCTTGGCCACTTCCAAACCCTTCTTCATGGCTGGCAGGACGTCTGCCTTCAGAGTATCGACCAGCCAGCTGAAGAAGCCCACAGACTCCGTCTCATCCACAATGGCCTGGTTGGTCGCCCGGACAGCCTCATTCCTGGACATATTCTGACCTTGCCCCCCCAGGTTCATGCGAGAGTTCACCAGAGGCTCGTAGCGTTCATTGACTTTGTTCGATAGGTCGCTGTGGTAGTAGGTGTCTCCACGCTGGGCTTTCAGATCCTGCAACACACAAAAAAGAGGAGGAACCTCAGTCAGAAGGGCATTTGTTGCGTGCCGGGGACCTTGAATTTCACTGAGTTGAAAATAGAGAGTTGAATTAGAGAGGTCAGCATAACGTCGGACAGAACGAGCGTGGGCAATTTAGTAGTTTAGTATAGAGTACAGACGTTCGTGTCAAACACCCTATTAGTGAGGTGTGTGTGTGTGTGTGTGTGTGTGTGTGTGTGTGGTGTGCGTGTGTGCGTGTGTGTGTGTGTGATAGTCATTTGTGTCTCACTGTGACCTTCAAATATAGCGTGGAGGCGAATTATTGCTAGTCTCAAAAGCTGGGCTGAAAATTGTGTTATTATGGAGATGCCTAGCCCATACGGCACAGTGAATTCCATCTCTCTCTCTCTCTCTCTCTCTCTCTCTCTCTGTCTCTCTCTCTTCACTCAAGAAAAAAGTTCGTATTCGTATTCGTATTCACATTTATATTCTCTCTCTCTCTCTCTCTCTCTCTCTCTCTCTCTCTCTCTCTCTTCGCTCAATAAAAAAGTTCGTATTCATATTCACATTCATATCCCCCCCCCTCTCTCTCTCTCTCTCTCTCTCTCTCTCTCTCTCTCTCCTCTTCACTCAGGAAAAAAGTTCGTATTATGTATTCACATCATATTCCCCTCTCTCTCTCTCTTTCTCTCTCTCTCTCTCTCTCTCTCTCTCTCTTCTATCTCTTCCATGAGGGTCTTAGGACAGTTGAAGACGCTGGGGAAGGTTCCCAAAAGGCAAGTATGACCCTCCAGAATCAGAGCTAAGAGCCAGTGGAAATGATTGTTATTATCATTATTATTGTTCTCTCCTAATTAGAGAGTCACAACCATTCATGAAAAACTAAGCTGCATTAATTATGTGTCCACTGCTGAACAAAGTCAGTTGACATACAGATCAACAAGTGTGACAAGCGATACACAGTTCTGAGGCAACATTTAGGGATTGTACACACATACATGGAAACACCATCCGCTTATCCAATCCGCAATCAAAATGTCAGAAGTAAGACATAAGCCTATAATGTGCACAGCCCCTACCAGTCATAACAGCTAGGACAGCTAGAGCGTCTTAAAATTATAATGAAATGAGTTTACGTTTCACTGGTCCTGGATTCGGTTCCACGTCATCTGTTTTTGACACTAGGGGCATCTATTCCTCACAGCTAGCATAAGTTTTTTTTAAGTCCTTCGCACTGATATTACAAGCTGAAATTTGGTGTAACAGCTCATGCACGCACGCCACCATAGGCACACATCCCATCCCATTTATTCTACAAGAATACGAAGTCATTTTTCTGGGCTGAGAGAAACCCAACCACAGGAAGTTAAAACGCACAACCCGCACGAAGCACGACTGCATACTCGATTTTGGTGGAATGCAAGAGATAGTGTGCGACCTCAGAACTAACATTCACATTCGCAAATGCACGCTTATAGGGCCTACCCAACAGCCTCGCCCAAATAATAACACACAACATATTGTTAGAAATAAAACATTTAGCACATGGGCAATTCATTCAGTTTTTTTGTAGGCTGCAATTGCTCCAAACTCAAATACCAATTGAGCACAAAAAAGGCAACGCGCCAGAAAATACACTGCACTACTGTCTACACGACTAATACTGCTGGATAGTGATAAGAAGAATGTTTTCTCACCTTCATCATAGAGATGAGTTCAGCAGCCAGTCGTTTCCTGTCTTCCTTGCTGGCCTTGTTGTTCATGCCGAAATACCTGTAGCCGGCATCGTCCAGAACCCCACCCAGAGTGCCTGAGGCCGATTTCATCTCTTCCTCCAGACCCTTTCTCTGTTTCTCTGTTGATAGAACATTTTGGGAAAGGTGATGATATTGATGACAAAAACGACGACGACAACTACTTTGCCTTTCAGAGACCAAACGTGGGGAGATGTTCCCTTTTCCCCCATCCTTTCCTTCCCTCATTTCTGGTTGGAACTTCCCGTTCGTTTTGATACCGAAAATTTTGCCAAAGTAGTCTTTAATAAATCATATAGTAAAAAGCCAAGTGTCCGTCCGTGTGTCCGTGTGTGTGTGTCTGTGTGTGTGTGTGTCTGAAACACGAAACGGGCCTTATAACTCCGCCGTTTTTCGACCGAATCGCTTCAAATTTGCTGTGGGCGATGGCAACGGCAACCGAGGCGGCCGTATCATTTGCGCGGTTTCGCAAATGCGCGAAACGCGCATCCGCCTGCCTCTCGGCGCCCGTATCTCCGGCGTTTCTGGACCGATTGCCTTCGAATTTGGCAGGTAGATGACCGGAGATGGTGACTATCCGTGTGCCAAACCGGAAGCGAATCGATTCAGAAACGCGTGCGCTATACGCTGCTTTACCTTTTCACGAATAACTCCGCCGTTTCTTAACCGAATCGCCACATATATGCTGTGTGCCTTGCTATGGCCCGGGCAAAGCCTAGCAGCAAATTGGAAGACAATCGGGAGAGCGCGTCACTCTCACAGCAGCACCAACGTGAAACGGGGCCTTATAACTCCGCCGTTTCTTAACCGAATCGCTTCAAATTTGCTGTACTCAGCGTTACCACTACTTGGCTTTACCGTTACTAGGCATTACCAGTATGGTGCATTGCCAGTACTAGGCGTTGCGCTAGTACTGATAATATGAACGCATTGTGTGAGGCCGATTTGGATTTATTGAAAATCAAAATGTCACCAAATTTTGACTTTTTCGGCCATATAAAAGGCAAATTGCTTTAGAAAAGCAATCTTAGCATAAGAAAGTGATGATACCTACCTATGGTTTCCCCAAGCAAGTCCATGTCCACAAAGCCGAGGATCATGTGTCGCCAAACATCTGCTTAAAAAAGATGATGATGATGATGACGATAATGATGATGACGACGACAACGAGGAAGAGGAGGAGAAGGAAGAGGAGGAGGAGGAAGAGGAGGAAGAGGAGGAAAAGGAGTAAAAGGAGGAAAATGTGTGAAATATGGAGGAGGACATATGCCACCTACCAAACGTGTTGATGCCCATGACGACGAAGATCATGTGCTTCTTTACCTTGTCCCCAAATATCTGCTTCAAGGCAATGAGGAGGAGGAGGAAAAAGAGGAGAAGGAGGAGAAGGAGAACATTATGCCACCTACCTATGGTGTCCCCAAACGTGTCCATGCCAACGAAGACGATGATCATGTGCTTCTTGACCTCGTTCCCAAACATCTGCTTCAAGGTCACATAGGCCATGTACTCTTCCTGTCACGTGACCAACCAATATTGACCAATCAGTTGAGTATGACTGAGACCATTAGAATTTACCACTATTTTCACGACTTTGATCACAATTTTTAAAAAAATACGTAAATCAAAATAAATCATAAATACTTATCATCAGAATTACACCTACTCATCATCATTGCGTCGCAACAACGTCAGCATCAGCACTATCATTCATCGTCGTCAACTTAAGAAAGAACATTTCACAACAATAACAAGGACAACATACTATTCTACTACCCCCATCTTAAATGGCTTTTTTTTATTTTATCACTGGTTGACATTAGCAGGTAGCAGGGGCCAATAACATTATTAACCCTTTCACCGCCAGCCATATTTCAGCCAAAATTGTCCATTAAATTTACCTGGGTAGAGAACAAAATCCGTCTGCAGTATTGGGGATTCTTCTGTGACATATATAAAATAAGGTCTATCGTTACTTCCCAAAACTAAGACAAGAGGGTCTTTGGATAATAGATCCCAATTTGATGCCTTTTAGTGACATGGGTGTTAAATCACTGTGACATATATAAAATAAGGTCTATTCTTACTTCCCAAAACTAAGACAATAGGGTCTTTGGATAATATACCCCAATTTGATGCCTTTTAGTGACATAGGTGTTAAATCACTGTGGTGCTAAAATGCGACTTTGGCGGTGAAAGGGTTAAAACTCTTTCGTTCCTGAGAACCGCTTTTGAGGTTGAATGGGAGTAACTGCAGATTCCTAGCTTTATAGAGCTCTCTATCTCCCGATTCCTGGGTTTCCAGAGAGAGTAAAACTGTATAAAGGGGTGTTATGTTATTGTGAATATGCGGCATGTTTTCAGCAGCCTGTTTCTCTTTCATAAACAATAATTGCCCCAGTAAGAAAAGGGGAAACACCCCTCATTGCATTGCAATTATAGAAGAGCAAGGTAATAACAGTTGCATCATGTTGCATGATTTTACGAGCAAAAGAGCCCCGTAGGAATCAACGGGATAACATTTATCAGCAGCTAAAGAGGTTCTCAGGAATGAACAGTAGTTGAAACTTCTCTAAATACAGAAACCAAAGAGTTAATCCATACATGTAGAGAGATGTACACTAAATGGTGTTTCAACAGTACTGGAATATCATGGTGCAGCTTAGTCCTTTGTGGAAGACTATGACTCCCAATTTAACCTCGGCTGTCAGGAGGACTTAAACCAATAGACGATTTTCGGAGAGAAACAAAACTAGGGGAGAGCACTTCGTGAAAATTAGAGTTGCTTTCCTCCATTACTCGGTCAAATACCATAGCGACAATGCAACAATGGCGTCGAAGCTTGAAACCGCGAACTTGCAAACAGTTTTTAGAACAAATAAGGGGTGACCAGTTGCTACAAAGTGATAGAACTTGCAAACTGTTACGCAAAAATATAAATGACATCAATTTCAGAATGACGCGCTGCGTTCTACATGCTGTGTGTCTCCTCAAACACAAGAAGCGAGGGCGTGGAATTACCTGATGGCAGAGTAACTTCCACTGTTTGACCGATTGAATTAGGCAAGATAACTCCTACACACCATGAAATTGCTCCCCTTAATTATTTCCGAACAATTCCTATTATGAGAGAGAGAGAGAGAGAGAGAGAGAGAGAGAGAGAGAGAGAGAGAGAGAGAGAGAGAGAGAGAGAGAGAGAGAGAGAGAGAGAGAGAGAGAGAGATGAGAGAGAGAGAGAGAGAGAGAGAGAGAGAGAGAGAGATTGAAAACTTGAACTTTATTTTTCAAGGATAAAGATTTGAGGCAACGCCTAGTTTTCCAATCTGTCCTTGGTACATATACGAACATAGAATACAAACATGGCAAAGCATATTACACATACAAATTTGAACATAAAGGTAGCACCTTTGTACATATACGAACATAGAATACAAACATGGCAAGGCATATAATTACACATACATACATACACAGAGAGAGAGAGAGAGAGAGAGAGAGAGAGAGAGAGAGAGAGAGAGAGAGAGAGAGAGAGAGAGAGAGAGAGAGAGAGAGAGAGAGAGAGAGAGAGAGAGAGAGAGAGACAGAGAGAGAGAGAGAGAGAGAGAGAGAGAGAAAGAGAGAGAGAGAGAGATATCCCGCATGCACTAAGACACTTGATTTGGCGCGCTTATGGCTACTCAACTTGGAAACGTTTTCAGTGCAATAACAATTCTTTTTGTAGTCATGATGACCGGCAGTAGACCGTTATTACGTGGGGTGATCCAAAAGTCTTGACAGTTGGCCTGCCATATTGTATCTGACAAGTGTACATAAGAAAGTAAAATGTCAAATAAAAGCTTGGCCTTTTCCCTATTTGCTTGCATACGCCTATGACTGGTGTCACAATATTTCATCTTGGAGAGACTCCAATCAAAATTCATGCTGATTTGATTTCTGTGTATGGGGACCCGTGTACGTCACACAGGACAGTTTGCAGATGGATTCAAAATTTCAAAGATGGAAAAGCTGACTTTAAAGATGAATACCGCTCTGGGCGTCCTTGTGATGCCAGGAACGAGCACAATATCCTGTTTGTAAAGAAAGCCGTTGAAGAGAACCAACATATTACAATTCGGGAGATAAGTGAAACACATGGGCTTTCATATGGTACAGTTGAACGGATCCTGCGTCAAGATCTTCAGCTAAAATAAATCGCTGCAAAATGGGTACCACACCTGTTGACAGATCAACAAAAGAAGCAGAGGGTTTGGTTTGCCAAGAAATTGCTGGAGATGCTTGAGCCAAATAGCCCAAAACGGCTGTGTGACGTAGTCACCGGAGATGAAACTTGGATCTCATTTTATGGCATCCCAAGCAAGCGGTCCAATATGGCGTGGGTGAGTGCTGACCAGGAGAGACCAGTTGTTCTTCGTCCATCTTTTCAGAGTCGGAAGAGGCTTTTCTCCATTTTTATCAGCACCCAAGGCTCAGTAGCAGTTGACATACTTCCAGAGAAATGCACACTCTCCAGCTTTCCAAAGTCAACACTTCCCACTCTCCAGGTGGGAGCAACCCGAATTTCACAGAGACGCCTCTGTGACTATAAAGTACCTAATACCTAATACTACACTCACTGCCAGCTATTATGTTGGAACAGTTTTACCAAAAGTGGCTGGGTCTGTCTGTGAGCAGCGCCCAACCGTTGGTACCAGCAAAACAATGCTCCTGCATGACAATGCCAGTGCTCACAAAGCCAAGGTCACCATGACCTATCTAGAAGAGCAATCTGTCCAAGTTCTTCCACATCCACCTTACAGTCCAGACTTGTCACCATGTGACTTTTGGTTGTTTCCACTTCTGAAGGAAAACCTCTCTGGCAAGAAGTTTTCAAGGATACAGGACTTGGAAAAAGCGGTGAAATCACAGCTGGTGTCACATCTGAAGACCATCAGGATGATGTGAGGTCCGAGGCTGGTCACACATCACGATACTGTACAATATAATACACTGCTATAGAACACAACACAACACCACACAGCACAGCTACACCTAGTCATATCGTACCGGGGTGAATGTGGAGTCACAGCTGATGACCATCAGTATGATGTGAGGTCCGGGGCTGGTCACACATCACGATACTGTACAATATAATACACTATTATATAACACAGCACACCACAGCACAGCCACACCTAGTCATATCGTACCAGGGTGAATCTGGAGTCACACCTGAAGACCATCAGGATGATGTGAGGTCCGGGGCTGGCCACAGCGATGCTCTTCCCCACTTCTTTCAGCACATCCTCCTGCTCCCTGTGGGTGTCGCTCAGGCCCGGCGTGTCCGTCACCTGTACATAGGGGTTTGTTTGGGTAAAATTCAGAAAGGGGTTTAGTGTGTGTGTGTGTGTGTGTGTGTGTGTGTGTGTGTGTGTGTGTGTGTGTGTGTGTGTGTGTGTGTGTGTGTGTGTGTGTGTGTGTGCGCGCGCGCGCGTGTGCGTGCGTGCGTGGAGTATGCATGTGTGTACGTGGTGTGTGTGCGTGCATGTGTATGGATGGGTGTGTGATGAACTGGGATAGAAAAATATCAAAAGAATATCATATCAGTGAACACGATACAATCACAGAGAGGAGACCAGCAAATGTCGTCGGCAAACAGTAACAGAAACATTTCTCGTCGTAAACCCGGTAAAAACTGAAAGCCATGTTTTCGAAGATGCGCTACTTGCTCGGCAACTTCGTTTATCCAAATGGGGAAACAAATCTGGGGAGACAACATAGAGAGAGAGAGAGAGAGAGAGAGAGAGAGAGAGAGAGAGAGAGAGAGAGAGAGAGAGAGAGAGAGAGAGAGAGAGAGAGAGAGAGAGAGCGAGAGAGAGAGAGAGAGAGAGAGAGAGAGAGAGAGAGAGAGAGAGAGAGAGAGAGAGAGAGAGAGAGAGAGAGAGAGAGAGAACGAGACATCGATAAAGAAAATGATTTGACGAACGAACAAACGAAAGAACGAAAGAACGAATGAGTGAATGAATGAATGAATGAATTAATAAATGACTGAATGACTGAATGAATCACCTGTAGAACCACGTCACCAATCTCAGCATCAGCCCACTGGCACTTCTCGGTTCCAGAACTGAGTCCTCTGGCCACTCTGAAGGCTGGACGGTGCAGCAGAGTGTTGCCCGTGGAGCTTTTCCCCGTCCCCGTCTTCCCCAGCATCACGATGCGAAGCACGTTGTCTCCACGCTCTGCGTGACAGGTCACAGAAGCTTTTCTCAGCTCCTTTCAGTTCATGCCTTTTGTTAACCCTCATCACCAGCATAAACCAATTTAAAGTGTTTTATCCATTAGGCTTACGTTGTTTTATGGTGGTATACTATTTATAAGGTCTTTTCCTATCCCTAACCACAATCAATCAAAAGAATAGGGGAAGACGGGGTAAAAAGCGCATGGGCGGGTAAGAAGCCCACCCCAATTATCTCATGAAATAAAGAAACTTTCAGTCAAATTTGCCCATGAGACGAATGCTAGACATTAACGCTCGTCTCATGGGCAAAATGAGACTGAAATTTGCTTCATTTCATGAGATAATTGGGGTGGGCTTCTTACCCGCCCATGCGCTTTTTACCCCGTCTTCCCCTACTTGCCTCTGTTAAAAGAAATCACTTGAAACAAATAGCTCTCTGTGAAAAACTGAAAGGAGCTAGAATGAGGGGAATCCGTGTACTGTGAGGTGTGCATGCCATTCGCATTATTATTAACATCATTATCGTCAACGTCGTTGTCGTCGTCATTATCATCATCATCATCGTCATCAATCCACCCTCCTACTTCGTTTCCCTCGTCCTCCTCCTACTACTCATCATCACCATCATCATCATCATCACCATCGATACATCATGCTGCTTCATTTTCCTTCTCCTCCTCCTCCTCCCCCTCCTCCACCCTCCTCATCGCCATCTTCATCATCACCACCACCATCATCACCATTAATCCATCCTCCTATACCATTGTCCTCCTCCCTCATCCCCCTCCTCTTCCTCCTCATCATCATTAATCCATCCGCCTATACCATTGTCGACCTCCTCCCCCTCCTCCTCCTCCTCCTCATTAATCCACCCGCCTATACTATTGTCGACCTCTTCCCCCTCCTCCTCCTCGTCCATCATCATCATCGCCATCACCACCATCGTCATCAACATGGTCACCATCATCATCATTATCACCACCATCATCGTCATTATCATCAGCAACGTCATCGTGTCATCAACATCACCACCAGCATCATGATCAATAATGACTCACCAGCAGCCATATTTAAAGTGTGGGTAATCTGAAATCAAACAGAAAACGACTGTTTCAATTTTACATTACATTGTTTTGGTCAACTTCTGATTTAGTATGAAAAGAAACATCATAGGCCCTATACGCCCGTGCACACGCATCCAGACACAGACACACAGACACACCGTACGCACACAAGCATGCGCGCATACACATATGCATACACAGGCACACATGCCCAAACGAGCGCGGGCGCGTGTGCACGTGTACACACAAACAAACAAACACACACACACACACACACACACACACACACACACACACACCCGCGCGTGCCCTACATACACACAGACCCACACGAGCATTACCCTAAGCTAAATAAAAGAGCAAACAAACACAAATTGCGCGCTCGATAGTCACACACGCGCGCGCGCACACACGCACGACGCACACACACTTTTCACGAGAAGTGGATAGACGTTCAATGAAAGACACACACACACACACACACACATACACACACACACCGTCACACAGATCAATCGACGATTCGGATGTAGGTCTGTTCATTATATTCAAATAGCTTTTATAGCCTACATACACACGACACCCATACAATGAATGACCTGCTCTGAGAATAATCATTACCAACTATTATTATCATCCACTTTCAAGTCTTTCTGAGAAATAACACCCGTACACCCCCAGTTTTTCAGAAACATAGGAATGGAAGTATCGCAACTATTCGAAGCCCTGATACTTCGATCAAATTGACAAATTTATACCTAAGCTTAATCATAAAAATTGACTTGTTTATTGTTTAAAATACAAACATGCAAATAAACAAAAAAAAAACCTACCTTAAGTTTCTGGACAACACAATTTTGTGTACTGTCAGAAATAAACACTGGTATTAGGTCAAGAGAACTCGAGGGAGAAAAACGCAACCGCTGCGTTGAGAAAGCAAAAAAATATGGGCGGGTACTTGACCCCCACACCAACCCTACAAACAATCTGACTGACAGCTAGACTTCTATAAACTCCGCCTTCCTCTCCAGTTTTTCTCGGCCATGTTTCTCGCGAGACTAGTACGTGTTGATGTCATCTCGCCTCGGCCATATTTTTAGACCTTCTCTCCTTTTGTTATTGTGCTCGAGACTTGGGCGAGAGAGAATTCATTCCGGCTGCGCAAAAGAAAAACGTCATTGACACGAATAAGTTGGGATCGTCATATTTTTGAGAAATCCAGTCACGGGTTGTTCACGTGAAAGTAATAGGGGTGGTGGTAGTGGTGGTGGTGGTAGTTTACTAAGACTGAGAGTGTGCGCGTTGTGTTTTTGGCTCAAGGGAAGCAACTGTAGGCTTATTCACAGCTGGCAGACGATACCAACTTCGGAGCAGAAGTCAGTTTGTTTACGTTTTCAGGAAACCGTTTTTGGAAGGTAGGTGGAGTATTTTTTTGAATTTTGTTTGTTTCTGGGAATATTTGCCCATCCTAGAATATTATCAATTTGAAAGTTGTTCCGTCGATAATTATTGAAGTAGGGCCTAATATATTGTAATTCTAAAACCCATTTTCCAATATTTCAATATCTGTACATAACATAGTAACGATAATTTATGTAGGCCTAGATGGGGATCCAAAGTAGTCTAGATTCGCGTTCCCTGTGTCCTTCCTTGTACATTATGTGTCCTTAGACGTTAGTTCTCTTGCGAAATAATTATATGATGATGTGTTCACCAACCTCAACCTACACTCCTTCCTTGTCTCATATCATAACTGTATCCAATCGCGTCCCTGCATTTTCTCTATCTTCCCCGTTCTTTGTTGTTGTTTTTCTTTGTTCGCAATTCAATTGACCTAGATTAGAAAGAAAAATGCCCCCCCCCCCCCCCCCCCCCTACTCCCCCCCCCCCCCCCCCCCCCTCATATTTTCGGCTTTCAGTCTCAAAGTACCATTCTGTTTGTAATTCATCATGAAAAGAACCATAACCTAACCCTAACCCTATTTCTAACCCGAGTTATGCAAAATGCTACATCATGTTAAAATGGCAACGCCGTAGTGTACCCCCCCCCCCCCCCCCCCCCCCCCCCCCCCCCCCCCCCCCTTCATGCATGTTTACGACTCTCGATCTCAAAATATGGTTCTTTCAGTTTCTTGACAACCCTAGGCTGATCCTAGCCCTAGCCCTTTTTTTAAATGAGAAAATTCGGTGGGAAGTAATTAAACTGCACCTTTGCCGAAAAGTGTCACCGTCCATTTTTAGGCTACTTGCATAAAATGACAGAAAAGTATGATCGCAGTGAGAATGTTTATGGAATATTTACTACATTATACAGAAACTGTAGGCCATTGCTGCCTAAAACAATGGCGGATGCTGATGATGATAACGTGTTATCTTCTTAGAAAAGAGATTAAAAGAATGAGCTGACGGAAAGGATTGTCTATGCTGTTCTGGTTCATTCTCCTACAATAGGACAGTTATGTGGACATTTTGGATATTGAACTTTATGGCGTCATCTTTCTGTCTAGAAATAGTAATAACCCTGAATTATATGTGACCCAGCACCACGAAAGGGACATTAAGTGTCAAAATGACCATTCTGAGAAAATGGTACTGTTACAAACTTCAGGCAATTATCCTTCTATTGATATACAAACCATTCTTGTATCCTTTTTTTGTTCCAGAGTTATGGGCATTTAAAGTTGGTAAGGTGACTGTCGGCCGTTTGGAAAAATCTCAGTCTAAAGTCTAAGAAAATACACTAACCAACTAATATAACTTGAAAGCACATTTTGGAATATTTAGAGACCATATTAGAGATCGTCCTTTATGGATATTAAAAATAACATGTTGGAGAGCGCAAAAGTACTCATAACTCAAAATTGATTTTTAAAAATCAAATGTTTGACTTTGCAGGCATGTTATGAGAAACTAGCCCAGCGACGTAATGTCCCTTTCGTGGTGCTGTGTCATATTTATGGTACATTTGGCAGAAGAATAATAGTGTGTTACGCCCTCTTTGGCCTTTCGGCCATGTGGGGGACATTTGGCAGTCATCGTTTATGGCTTGTACCCACGTGTCGTCATATCCGGCCACAAGGAGCGCGCCTTATTATGGGAGACCGCCATCTTAGTCAGTAACTTTGTTTGAAAAATGCCAGATCGATGCTGTTTACACACAAATAAGGATTAAGATGGCGACACTTCCGTTGGAAGGGTCGAGATGCGCACGCAGGTGGGGGTGAGCCATAGATGATTCTTGGGTTACTGATGCTTTGACTGTTGACGAACGGCTTGTGACGAACTTCCGGTTTAGTGTTTGTCACAACCTCGTGACTGTTACATGTTGTGTTATATGTCGTGTTGATGACGTGGCTCTTTACCTCCGTACTTGGGCAAGGTACTTTCTGCTTTTCTGGAGTTTCGGTAAGCATTACCAGTACCAACAATAATAACTGTATTGTTAAACATTCGGGACTTTCTTGGCGTAGCACTGCCTTCGGGCATTGCCTCCAGGATCGTTCCCACCATTTGTTTTTATATCTTTCTCCTTCGCTGTGCATAGTAGCCACAGTCAGAAAATGGGTGACTAATGTTCGATTGGTTTCCTTCTAACGTGTAGATCTTTTTGGTGACCTTTTTTTTGTATCACCCGCGGAGTTTACGGAGCGAAGGTGATAATTATTGTTTTTGTTGTGTGTGACGAGGTAATGGGTCAAAAGGCTAAGTCCCTAGGGAAGACTTTAGATAATTAGCCTTTAGCCCACTTCTCTAGGGTATGGGAGATGAGCAACTTTCCCGGCCCCTTTTCATCTAATAAATTTATATTTGTGCCCGGGTTCTGGCTCGTCAGATGGTTGTAAGAAATACAAGTGGTTGAATTGCTCTAAATGGCAGACAGAGAGAAGTAGGGTTTTACATGAAATTACAAGACTCCCACTCTCATCAGTCTGACTAAAGGGTTCAGGATTATTTGACACTTGTATTTTATTTACTCCCAAAATCTGCATAAGATTATGCAACAATAATAATAAAGCAGCTCAATGGCGCCAAAACAAAATATGGATAAAACACAATGAAATCCGAAAGGATTCACAAGACTTTTGTCTTTCTATAAGGTTCGCCCCATGCCGGAAGGGTTACTAATTATGTTCGGTGTCCGTAGGAAAGTTCAAATGATTGGCGCAGTCAGGTAGACTTAGCTGTTTGAAGTTCTGGGCTTGCTCGTCAGGTGAGAGTAGCTCCCAGTCGTTCCTATTACGGCTTCGCGGGATGGCACGGTTCAGGCGTGGTCTCCTCGCGGATTCTGGGTGCAGGTTGTCTTGGCGACGGACCCGTCTTGGTGCTTGGTGGAGTCCGGGATGATCGTCCGGCCCACGATGCCCTGCTGATAATCACAGGAGAAGGTGGATGTAGATCTCTATGGCTTAGAGACAAGGGGCTTCAGTCGGCAGGGAATTAGTGAATCCCAACCGGCTTGAAGGCTTCCCTTGTACAATAGCACTACATGTAGTTAATAAATAAACTGAATTTCAGTTAACAAACTGAGATCAGTAAAACATAAAAGGTGATCAATCCATCATCACTCTCCATCCAACACCTGGAAAGGAATGGTATCATAAAGTGCAAGATTGCGGCCCATAGGTTTCCTACTAAAAATAGTGCAAGATTGCGGCCCATAGGTTTCCTACTAAAAATAGACAAAAGGGTTAGTAGGCATAAACTCCGGTTCTGGTACCAAAAGTGTTCAAGTCAAAAAACACACACACACAAATAATCAGTGCACATAAATAGAATAGAATGTTTACCACTTCTTTTCTATAACATATCTATCTACTCCTTATTCATCATTGAACATAGGATCTAGATCAAAACTAGAGTCAAACACACAAGATCTCAATCACCTGCCATCAATAATACTTACTAGTGGGCTTATGATGACTGGTTGTGAGTGTTGCTCTAGCTACGTTTCAGCATCTTGTGTGACAACTTTTTCTCACCACTCCAATTATAGCCTTCACTTTCAAACAATGAAAGCCTGCTATTGGTGTATTACAGTCCACACGTCACAATTTTGCTGTTCTAAATGTACTGAACAATCACGCGCCTATTCCATCCTTAGCACATTCCTGACATTCCTAACCTTGTGATTGAAAAGGAAAAACCGTGTTCAAAGGGAGATAACCTCGGTTGTCACTTTCTTGTGATGAGCCGGTAGAAAGGGGGGGGGGGGTGAAGGGAGATAACCTCGGTAGGTGGTACGTGCTGACCGGGTAGACAATTCGAACTTGAAAAGGACCTATCCCGGAATCGGCATTCTTTAGATGGTGGGTGGCAATTAACGTGGCGGCCAAGTAAAGAAAAGAAAAGGAAGGGGGGGGGGGGGGGAGAAGGGGGGGGGGGGTGTAGATAAGAAATAAAGAAAGCGGGTCGCGCGGGACACTTACGTCACAGAGGCCCCCCGAAGAAAAGATTCTGGTACCGGAATCTTCCTGTGGAACGCCGACTCCACTTTCGACTTGGGCGACAGGGACAAATTAGTGGGGAGACTGGGTCGGCTGGAATGGTGGAACATCTGGTCGCAACACAGTGTTCAAAGGAGCAGGGGGGTTAGAGATCAGTGGAATGGATTCCGACTGAGGTTGGTGCGGCAATCCTGTGTTGAGTTGTCCCAAGGTTGATTGCAGAATAGCAAACACCTCTTGCCTGAGTTTCCCCTTTAGCCTGGATTCATCATTGCTGATGATGTGGTTTGGTAGGCCGATTCGGGCGAAAATGGCTTTGAGTGCCGCGGCTATCTGGCTAGCATCAAGTGAGGAGATTGGGGCGGCATCGCACTGCATGGTACATATGTCGACCACGGTGACTATGTACCGGAATTTCTTCTTCCGTTTAGGTAGAGGCCCGACCAAGTCGACTGCCACTCGCTGAAAGGGAGGGGTAGGTGACGGCTGTACGTGCGGCGGCCTGTCCCGATAGTACCTTCGGTGGGTGTTTGCGGGTACAGTGCTGCCTTTCACCTGAGGTACCTGTGGCGAGTGGTCTTGGGTCGTTAGGCGGACATTCCTTGGGAAGGATTTTCCAAGTTGTGGCGGACTTGGGGACTTGGGACAATCTGGATTTGCTCGCGCGGCAATTTGGTTTGCCGCGTTGAGAGGTTTCTTCCCTGCTGAGGGAGATTTGCTCTTTGGGAAGGAGGGAGGGAGTTGGTTTGTGGATTGGGGAGAAGGGAATGCTGCTGAAACTAGGGCAGGTTGAGAGGGGTGCCCTAAAAACACATACTGTGATCCCAGTATGAGGTCATAGACAGGACTGTCCATGAGCACTGCCTTGATGGGTCCCTTAACATATCTGGTGTCGACATTGATTATGGCGACTGGCAAAGTGGATGGGGGGATTGCAGCATCAGGGCCTTGCAGAGAGATGAAGTCTCCCGTGTATGCTGACGCGGGGACTAAGGATCCGCAGACGATGGCGTCGCATGACAGTCCAGTGTCATAGAGACACTGAACAGGGATGTTGTTGACAGTCGCCTGTCCAACGACTGACGGTGTGCCTGGACACTGGATTGGGGAGGGGTTTGTGCAATTCTGCGAAGTCGAGACGACTTGCATAGTTGCAACATTTTGCCGCTTGTAAGCAAGTTTCCTGCAGTCATCCCGATTGTGGGTGTTCGACTTGCAGTATGAGCAGAATAAGGGTTGTCCCAGTGGTTGTCGTTCATGGGTAGAACTGTTTGACCCACTTTTGGAGTTGGGGTTAAACCTGCTCTGCTGTGAAGCAGTGGACCCAACTACTTGCTGTAGTTTTGGCCTTTTAGGGGCGCTAGGTTCATCATGGGCTAGAGTGTACCTATCACTTAGCTGGATGAGGTCAGCCAGAGTTGTGGCACCTTGTTCGGCAGTAAAGGTGCGTAACTCTGGGGACATGGTTTCGCGCAGTTGCTCGCCAACCATCAGTTCCCGGAGATCCTCATAGGACTCAGTTTTGGCAGAAAGGGACACCCATTTAGTCAGATAGTTCCCCAGTCTATCTGAAAATTGGGCATAGGACTCTCCCCTACCTTTTCTGGTTGACCGGAACTTTTTCCGGTAGGCATCAGCTGTCAACTCGTATCTGTTGAGCAGGGCTTCTTTCAAAGCTGGGTAGTCGGTAATTTGGCTTGACGGAAGTTTACTGTACACCTCATAAGCCACACCCCTGAGACTTTGGGCAAGCTTGAGGTTGAACTTTTCCGGAGCAAGCTCAAATTCCTGGGCCAGTCTTTCAAATCTATCGAGGAATGCATCGATAGACTCGGTTGCCTCATTGAATGCCTCCAATGTGAAGGTCATGGCTGAGGTATGAATGGGAGGGGGAAAATTTTGAGGGGCAGCAGTCTCAGAGTCTGCTGAGTTTTCAAGCTGCTTCATAGCTAGCTCATGGTCTCGCGCCTTTTCTCGCTCAGTGGCCTCAAGTTCGAGTTCTTTATTTTTGGCATCCTGCACTAGTTGTCTCTGCCTTAACTCATGAGTACGGATTTGCTCTTGAGCCTCGCGATCTTTATCTGCCTCTTGAGCCTCATGAGCTCTCTGTTTGTCTTTCTGAGCCTCCTCGCGGACTTTATCAGCCTCTTGAGCCTCCCAAGCTTTATCTTTCTCAGCCACCTCGCGAGCTTTCTCTTTGTCATATTCAGATATGACAAAATTGGCTAACTCTTGGCCTGACATTCCTAGAGATTCTCCCCATTCTTTAAGTTCCCTCCTAAGTTTAACAATCTCAGCCATGGTTGTAAATACAACTATTCAAAATAAAAACAAAGCTGCTGAGTTGAATGTATCAAACAACACTTAACTATTTCAACATAAACAGAAATAGCATGCACATCAAAATAAAGTCATAAATAGCATTCAAACAAATCAAATCAAAACACAGTGAACCAAATCACAATAACTTTCCCAGTGGACACAAGATCAGTTTTGAAAAGGAACTACAGTTTGAATTGAAATTTGTTAGACTTTATGAAAAAAAAAAAAAATATCCCGGACGCGAGCCCCCAATTAGATGTGACGAGGTAATGGGTTAAAAGGCTAAGTCCCTAGGGAAGACTTTAGATAATTTGCCTTTAGCCCACTTCTCTAGGGTATGGGAGATGAGCAACTTTCCCGGCCCCTTTTCATCTAATAAATTTATATTTGTGCCCGGGTTCTGGCTCGTCAGATGGTTGTAAGAAATACAAGTGGTTGAATTGCTCTAAATGGCAGACAGAGAGAAGTAGGGTTTTACATGAAATTACAAGACTCCCACTCTCATCAGTCTGACCAAAGGGTTCAGGATTATTTGACACTTGTATTTTATTTACTCCCAAAATCTGCATAAGATTATGCAACAATAATAATAAAGCAGCTCAATGGCGCCAAAACAAAATATGATTAAAACACAATGAAATCCGAAAGGATTCACAAGACTTTTGTCTTTCTATAAGGTTCGCCCCATGCCGGAAGGGTTACTAATTATCTTCGGTGTCCGTAGGAAAGTTCAAATGATTGGCGCAGTCAGGTAGACTTAGCTGTTTGAAGTTCTGGGCTTGCTCGTCAGGTGAGAGTAGCTCCCAGTCGTTCCTATTACGGCTTCGCGGGATGGCACGGTTCAGGCGTGGTCTCCTCGCGGATTCTGGGTGCAGGTTGTCTTGGCGACGGACCCGTCTTGGTGCTTGGTGGAGTCCGGGATGATCATCCGGCCCACGATGCCCTGCTGATAATCACAGGAGAAGGTGGATGTAGATCTCTATGGCTTAGAGACAAGGGGCTTCAGTCGGCAGGGAATTAGTGAATCCCAACCGGCTTGAAGGCTTCCCTTGTACAATAGCACTACATGTAGTTAATAAATAAACTGAATTTCAGTTAACAAACTGAGATCAGTAAAACATAAAAGGTGATCAATCCATCATCACTCTCCATCCAACACCTGGAAAGGAATGGTATCATAAAGTGCAAGATTGCGGCCCATAGGTTTCCTACTAAAAATAGTGCAAGATTGCGGCCCATAGGTTTCCTACTAAAAATAGACAAAAGGGTTAGTAGGCATAAACTCCGGTTCTGGTACCAAAAGTGTTCAAGTCAAAAAAACACACACACACAAATAATCAGTGCACATAAATAGAATAGAATGTTTACCACTTCTTTTCTATAACATATCTATCTACTCCTTATTCATCATTGAACATAGGATCTAGATCAAAACTAGAGTCAAACACACAAGATCTCAATCACCTGCCATCAATAATACTTACTAGTGGGCTTATGATGACTGGTTGTGAGTGTTGCTCTAGCTACGTTTCAGCATCTTGTGTGACAACTTTTTCTCACCACTCCAATTATAGCCTTCACTTTCAAACAATGAAAGCCTGCTATTGGTGTATTACAGTCCACACGTCACAATTTTGCTGTTCTAAATGTACTGAACAATCACGCGCCTATTCCATCCTTAGCACATTCCTGACATTCCTAACCTTGTGATTGAAAAGGAAAAACCGTGTTCAAAGGGAGATAACCTCGGTTGTCACTTTCTTGTGATGAGCCGGTAGAAAGGGGGGGGGGGGGGGGGGGGGTGAAGGGAGATAACCTCGGTAGGTGGTACGTGCTGACCGGGTAGACAATTCGAACTTGAAAAGGACCTATCCCGGAATCGGCATTCTTTAGATGGTGGGTGGCAATTAACGTGGCGGCCAAGTAAAGAAAAGAAAAAAGGGGGGGGGGGGGGGGGGGGGGGGGGGGGGGGGGGGGGGGGGGGGGAGGGGGGGGGGGGGGGGGGGTGTAGATAAGAAATAAAGAAAGCGGGTCGTGCGGGACACTTACGTCACATTGTGTAAGTGGCTGTGTGTGTATGCATGTGTGTGGGTTTGTTAACAGCATATCACCATGAAGGAATAAAGATAGGAAGATGAAACTTGATGTGCATGTAGGCTAGGTACTGTAGATGTGCCTTTTGGTTTCAAGGTCAAGGTCATGACCTTGACGTATGACATTGAAAATATATTTTTAGCCATATCTCGGGCACCAGTTAACATAATGATGTTGAAACTTGGTATGAAGGTGGTTTGGCTTATACTCCTTCCGAATATTGTTGACCAATCAAGGTCAATGTCAAGGAGATCGCTGGACCCTGCAAATCGGGGGGTCAGAAAAATGGAGTTCCCAAGATAACAGCATATCACCATGAAGGAATAAGGATAGGAAGATGAAACTTGATGTGCATGTATGCCAGGAACTGTAGATGTGCTTTTT
Source organism: Phymorhynchus buccinoides (assembly GCA_017654935.2). NCBI lineage: Eukaryota > Metazoa > Mollusca > Gastropoda > Neogastropoda > Raphitomidae > Phymorhynchus > Phymorhynchus buccinoides. Next base: position 27,957,063 of record CM065709.1, on the reverse strand, counting down.
GGTGTCAAGGTCAAGGTCATGACCTTGACGTATGACCTTGAAAACAAAAAACAAACATTTGCCATATCTCAGGCACCAGTCGACATAGGATGTTGAAACTTGGTATGAAGTTGGTTTGGCTTATGCTCCTTCCGAATATTGTTGACCAATCAAGGTCAAGGTCAAGGAGATCGCTGGACCCTGAAAATTGGGGGGTCGGAGAAATGGAGTTCCCAAGATGAAGTCAGGTGGGAATGTAGCGTAACTCCGCGGGTGATTCTCGAATGCTACATTCGATAACTTTCCAATCTAGTTGATTATTATTATTATTATTATTATTATTTCGTCTTCTGCTATGGTATAGTAATAGTTAAGCTTGCACGGTTGTATAAAAACTGGAGATTCACAACCATCTGGTCAATTTTACTTATGCAGATCTGTTCGTTACACTTCTTCATCCAGATCATCTTCTTCCTCTTCCTGGCCCCATTCCCCTTTTCCTCTTCTTCTTCTTCTTCTTCTTCTCAGTCTTCTTCTTCTTCATTTACATTTCCTCCTCCCTCTTCTCCTCCTCTTCTCTTCTTTCTTTTCTTTTTCGCATCAACTTCCTTGTCATCATCATCCTCAACTTCTAATCATCTTCTTCCTCTTCCTCGCTCCATTCCCCTTTCAGTCTTCGTCGTCTTCTTCTTCTACACTTCCTCCTCCCTCTCCTCATCCTCTTTTATTTTTCTTATCAAATTCCTCATCTTCCTCCTCCTCCACTTCTAATCATCTTCTTCCTCTTCCTCGCTCCATTCCCCTTTTCTTTGTCGTCTTCTTCTTCTACATGTCCTCCTCCCTC
>CM065709.1:27948740-27953740 GCA_017654935.2 Phymorhynchus buccinoides | reverse complement strand
TGGCACTGCTTAGTCTATGCCTCTCAAAATAGATGGGCATTTGTGCTGACAATTAGTGGTGCTGCAGCCCACGGGGTTGGTTGGCCTTTGGGGACCTTCCCCAAACGCCAGCTGTCCACAAATCCTTTGGGCTGAGACATCAGCAGTGCACCCTGGCATGCAAGACATCTCCAGTATTTAAAACAAATCCTTGTGTCTGAGACATCGGCAGTGCACCCTGGCATGCAAGATATCTCCAGTATTTAAGACAAATTCTTGTGTCTGAGACATCGGCAGTGCACCCTGGCAAGATATCTCCAATATTTAAAACAAATCCTTGTGTCTGAGACATCGGCAGTGCACCCTGGCAAGACATCTCCAGTATTTAAAACAAATTCTTGTGTCTGAGACATCGGCAGTGCACCCTGGCAAGATATCTCCAATATTTAAGACAAATCCTTGTGTCTGAGACATCGGCAGTGCACCCTGGCAAGATATCTCCAGTATTTAAAACAAATTCTCGCCCAGTCACCCAGAATAACACACACCTGCGCTGCCCGCGTTGCTGTCCAGCAGTCATAGTCGGAAACGACATGCTAGCGTGTTGTTGTTGTTGTTGTTGTTTGTTTGATCTGTTGTGTATGTTATCAGTTGAAACGCCCCGCGCATGTGTGTGTGTGTGTGCGTGTGTGTGTGTGTATCATTTTCACTTAAGACTCTCTCTCTCTCTCTCTCTCTCTCTCTCTCTCTCTCTCTCTCTCTCTCTCTCTCTCTCTCTCTCTCTCTCTCTTTCTCTGCCCTCTCTCTCTCCCTCTCTTTCTCTCTCTCTCTCCTCTGCCCTCTCTCTCTCTCTCTCTCTCTCTCTCTCTCTCTCTCTCGGGCGGGGGGTTCCCCTCGCCATGATGTGAGGCAGCGTGTCTCACGTAGCGGATCAAGGAGCAGCCAGTCGGAGATTCGAGATTTCATGGGTCAAAGCAGCAGGGCGACGAGCAACTCTGAGCGCGGAAAGGGAAGGGGTGGGGGTGGTGGGAGTGATAGAAGTACGCGGTCACGAAACAAATAGGATAGATTTGGTCATCCATTGAAATTCTCTTTTTTGAATTATAATGTTGAAAATTTATACCCCAAGCTCAGGGATGTTTCATTTTTGAATTATGTGTCATCTTTCGATTTTATTTGCCTGACAGAAACTTTCACTGATTCGTCGTTTGATTTTTCAAATGTTTTTCCTGATTACATTAAATTTCATGCTCCAGGTAAAAAACTTTCACATTTTGGTAGATTGTCTGGTGGCGTATTACTGTTAGCAAAGAAGAGTTTAGAAAATAAAATTAAAGAGATAAAATTGAGTTCTAATAATATGATTTCAGTTAGAATAAACAAAGATGTTTTTGGTTTGGAGAAAGATTTGATCTTGGTTGCATGTTATGTAGTACCTGAAGGAGGCCCGATTTATAATGATTTGGATGTAAAAGATGGTATCTTGATACTAGAAGAAAACTTGCTCCACCATGTTGAAAAAGATGATGTTTATTTGTTAGTTTGTGGAGATTTAAATGCCAGAACGGCCAATGAGCAGAATGAAGATGAAGATTTAGTTAATTTCTCTCTCGATGATCAGGACGACTGGTGTGATACTAATTATGTTTATAGTTCCCGTAACTCTAAAGATGATGTGAAAAATAATTTTGGAAAATCTCTTTTGGATTTTTGTTTTCTTTTTGATGTCGCTATACTAAATGGGAGCTGTGAAGGCGATAAAGAAGGCAATTATACTTTTGTTTCCCCACAAGGCTGTAGCGTTGTGGATTATTTTTTGATATCTCAAGAATTAATTAACAGTTGTCATCTACAAGTGGGTGATAAACTGAATTCATGGCATTTACCAGTTGAGTTAAAATGGAGAAATTATGTTTTTGTTGATGATTGTGAAGACACTCAACAATGTGAAGAAAAAATTATTTGGTCTGATGATTATATGCAAACTTACCAGAATGAGTTAGAGAGCAGTGAGTTTCATGAATGTCTGAACGATGCATATGAATTGATGAAGGTTGATGTAAACCTGTGTGTGGATACATTTGTAAATGCTTTGTATGGGGCTGCTGCATGCATGGTTAGGACTGTTGGTAAGAGACTTAAAACATGCAGCGATTGGTTCGATAAGGAATGTGATTTAAAGAAAAAAGAGGTGAAGAGATTGTTGAAAAGAGTTCAAAGGTGTAAAAACAAAGATAATAAAAAGCAGAAACGAGAGGCTTATGTTAAAGAACGAAAAGAATATGTGTTGCTTCGACAAAAGAAAGAAAATGAATTTAATGAAATAAGGTTAACAAAATTAAATGAATCAATGAATGACTCAAAGTCTTTTTGGGCAGTTATCCGCAGTGTTAATAGAAGAAGCTTTGTCTATAACGAAATTTCTCTTCAGCAGTGGCACGATCATTTCTGTAGTGTTTTCAACGATGCCTCTGTACAAAGCTCAGAAGACAATGAAATTTATGTTGATGATGATAACCCTGATGATGACAGCGAACCTTTATTTAATGATTGTATTTCTAAAGAAGAAGTGATAGCAGGCATCAAGAAACTTAAATGTAATAAAAGCGCTGGAACAGATAAAATTATTGCAGAAATGTTAAAATGTGCAAATTCTGATGTAATAGATTTTCTTGTTGTTCTTTTTAACAGACTCTTTGATAAAGGATTATTTCCCCTGCAATGGGCAAAATCTATAATAATACCTCTGCACAAAAAAGGTGACATAAATAATCCGGACAACTATCGCGGCATAGCTTTGACAAGTATTATTAGTAAAATCTATACACATATACTTAATAAAAGATTAACAGCATGGGCTGATAAAGAAGAAAAAATAATTGAACAACAAGCAGGTTTTAGAGCTAAATATAGTACAACAGATCATATTTTTACATTATTTTCTTTAATTCAAAAATATTTACTGAAGAATAAGAAATTGTATGTGGCTTTCGTAGACTTTCAGAAAGCGTTTGACTCGGTGAATCGTAATATGTTGTGGAATGTTTTACGAAAATCGGGAGTGAATGGTAAACTTTATAAAGCAATTCATGGTGTGTATGAAACTGTTTTGGCTTGTGTACGCAACAAGAATGCTTATACTGATTTTTTTCCTTGCCCACGTGGCGTTAAACAAGGTTGTTTACTGAGCCCGACTATGTTTTCCTTGTTTGTAAATGAATTAGCAATTGAATTAACAAAAAAAGGTAAGCATGGTATTCAAATGATTTCTAATGTAGTTGAAATCTTTTTATTGCTTTTTGCGGACGATGTCATTCTTTTGTCTGATACAATTTCTGGATTGCAAAACCAATTAAATGTCCTCAGAGAAGAAGCGAATCGTTTGGGCCTTACAGTTAACCTTCAAAAAACAAATGTTATGGTTTTTCGTATGGGAGGTCATTTGTCTTTTTGGGAAAAATGGTTTTATGGGGATACTGAAGTAAAAGTTATAAATTCATACAAATATCTCGGACTGTTATTTACAACTAGATTAAGTCTTAATTCATCTTGGAATGAAATTTGTCGCAAAGGTAAGAAAGGTGTTATACAAATACTCAAGACCCTTAGGAAACTGAATTGCATTGACTACAAAGTCTTCTTTAAAATGTTTGATGCACAAATTGAACCACTTCTTACATACGGTGCAGAAATTTGGGGACTAAATAATAATAAACAAATGGAAAGAATACACACTTATGCCATAAAGCGTTTTCTTAATGTGCCAATACACGCTTCAAATAAATTAACATATGGTGAAACGGGGAGATATCCTTTGTACATTAAAACCTTTTCAAAATGTGTAAAGTATTGGTTGAAATTACTTAATCTACCACAAACTAGAATATGTCGACAAGCTTATGACATGATGTTGATTCAAATGGAGCATGGACATGAAAACTGGGCATTATGGGTTAAAAAGGTTTTGACAGAAAATGGCTTTGGGATAGTATGGATGTGTCAGAGTGTAGGTCAAGGGAGTTATTTTATTGCTGAGTTTAAAACAAGATTGATTGATAATTTCAAACAAAATTGGCACTCTGATTTGGAAAACGGTGAGAAATATAACTGGTTTTTTTCCTTCAAAAGTATCCTTCAAGTAGAAAAATTTATATGTATTATAACAAACAAATGGCACCGTAGTAATCTGGCCCGCTTTCGATTGCGGACTTTTGGATTTAATGCAAACAAAAAGTGGTTTCAACCGGGCACATCCACTGATGCCCCTTGTCCAATGTGTAATGCTATAATTGATAATGAGGTTCATTTTGTTTTTGAATGTAAAGCTTTTGATACTATTAGAAACAGATGTACAGTTTTTGAGAAAAAAATTGTTGAAAAAGATTTAATTGCTTTGCTTGCATCGGATGATGAAGTTGTCTTAAATTCCATTGCTAAATTTATATCAGAAGCTTGGAAAGTTAGATCAAAGAAAGTACTTACAGAAGGATAAGAATTATTGTTTAGTAGTTGAAGATGTTGTCAGTGACTTTGGATGGCCAGAGTAAGGGTGTATGTGTGTGTGAAAGTGAGTGAGTGAGTGTGTGTGTGTGTGTGTGTGTGTGTGTGTGAGTGAATGTGTGGGTGTAATTTGTAAAGAAAGAGTGAATGAGAGCGAATCTGGAAATTAATATGAGAAAATGTTTACAATAGTAAGGATTTGCATAAAATGTATTGAAAAGTTACTTTTCATATTTCTCACTTTTAGTTATTTTTCCTTATTAGTTATATTTAGTTAAAATTTGTTCTTTACTGTGAAAATGATGCTTCCCCCCATGTCATAAGAACATTTTGTTAATGACATTAAACAGTCAAAGTGTCAAAGTGTCTCTCTCTCTCTCTCTCTCTCTCTCTCTCTGCCTTCTCTTTCTTATGCTGGTGTTGGGATGGGGGTGGGTGGGGTGTTGCTGCGGTTTGTGTGCGCTTGGGTTCAGTTGCGTGAATGTTCTATTTTAATATTTGAGCTGTGATCGCATTTATTC
>CM065709.1:27926240-27943740 GCA_017654935.2 Phymorhynchus buccinoides | reverse complement strand
AAAAACCAAACCATATTGTGTGTGTGATCAACTGCCTCTGTAGATTGGAGGGTGGGGTGGGAGAGGACTGTTATACTAATTCTGATTATGAATTCGGAACTGGTTGCCCTTGTTGGTTGAACACACCCCCCACCCACCCACCCCCAGGTGATCGACACTCCCGACTTCACCAACCTGACCTCTGACCCCCACGCGCAGAAGCAGCACGTGCGCGAGTGGAAGCTGCTGACCAACTTTAAACCTGACGTCATTATACAGGTAATGAAGCTGACCGATGATGATGATGATGATGTTTATGATGTTGACCGATGATGATGTATGCGTGTGTGTGTGTGTGTGTGTGTGTGTCTGTGTGTTTGTCTGTCTGTCTGTGTGCCTGCCTGTCTGTCTGTGTGAACAAAACTGTGATTCAGTTGTTTGCTCCCCAATACACTGAACCGATTCTCCCAGCCCCACCCCTGGCACAGGTCTTTTCGTTGCATACAGTTTCCCCCACCTTCTGGAAGTTCCTCTAATCTGCCACACTCTATTGACTCTGCCCTTTTCCCTGTACCGCCAATTCTCCCAGCCCCACCCCTGGCACAGGTCTTTTCGTTACCCGAATTTCCCCCACCTTCTGGAAGTTCCTCTAATCTGCCACACTCTATTGCTCTGCCCTTTTCCCTGTACCGCCAATTCTCCCAGCCCCACCCCTGGCACAGGTCTTTTCGTTACATATAGTTTCCCCCACCTTCTGGAAGTTCCTCTAATCTGCCACACTCTATTGCTCTGCCCTTTTCCCTGTACCGCCGATTCTCCCAGCCCCACCCCTGGCACAGGTCTTTTCGTTACATACAGTTCCCCCACCTTCTGGAAGTTCCTCTAATCTGCCACACTCTATTGACTGCCCTTTTCCCTGTACCGCCGATTCTCCCAGCCCCACCCCTGGCACAGGTCTTTTCGTTACATACAGTTCCCCCACCTTCTGGAAGTTCCTCTAATCTGCCACACTCTATTGCTCTGCCCTTTTCCCTGTACCGCCGATTCTCCCAGCCCCACCCCTGGCACAGGTCTTTTCGTTACATACAGTTCCCCCACCTTCTGGAAGTTCCTCTAATCTGCCACACTCTATTGCTCTGCCCTTTTCCCTGTACCGCCGATTCTCCCAGCCCCACCCCTGGCACAGGTCTTTTCGTTACATACAGTTCCCCCACCTTCTGGAAGTTCCTCTAATCTGCCACACTCTATTGCTCTGCCCTTTTCCCTGTACCGCCGATTCTCCCAGCCCCACCCCTGGCACAGGTCTTTTCGTTACATACAGTTCCCCCACCTTCTGGAAGTTCCTCTAATCTGCCACACTCTATGGTCACTAAACATCCTTTTCCCTGTACCGATTCTCCCAGCCCCACCCCTGGCACAGGTCTTTTCGTTACATACAGTTCCCCCACCTTCTGGAATTTCCTCTAATCTGCCACACTCTAAAGGTATGTCCTTTTCCCTGTACCGCCGATTCTCCCAGCCCCACCCCTGGCACAGGTCTTTTCGTTACATACAGTTCCCCCACCTTCTGGAAGTTCCTCTAATCTGCCACCTCTATTAAGTCCCTTGGTTTGTTCTGGGTAGCTGTGACCCACATCCAAATTTCCCCTTTTCGTAAATTGAGGCTGCTCTTTCTGAAGTTCCGGTCTGCCACATTTGGGGAGTCTTTTCCCTGTTGGTCCCACCCCCAAAACAAGGTTTTATTTCCAGTTATAAGTTCCTCTAATCTGCCACACGTGAACTGTCCTTTTCCCGTGCCGATTTCCCACACACACCCCTGGCCACAGATTCTTTTTTAGGCGTTACATACGCAGTTGCCCCCACCTTCTGGAAGTGACTCTAATCTGCCACAAACTCTATGGCTCCCTGGCTGATGTTTCTCACTTAAAAAACACAAAAACAGTTTGCCCGTCAACGTTCTCTTGCTTCATGTTTCGATTTCTTTGAAAACTGTTCTCTGGCAAAAGACTGTCTGTTCTTTGGCAGTGTGTAAAGTTAGTTTCCCCACCCCACCCCCAGCCCCGTATTAGGCATTCTGCCGTTCACCTGTCCCTACACTTATTTCTCTGAAGCCCCAAAAATGCAGAGTATCCCCAACGCCAAAGATAAGAGGCCAAAGCAATGTGTGTTCGCTATGTTATTAAAGTTTTGTTCGTTGTTTTTAAAGATCCACCAGATCACGTGTCAAAATCACGGGTTTCACGTGCTTTTCCCTCTTATAGATGGAAATAAATCTTGTTTTGACCAGGTCTCACTGGGGGGGGGCGGGGGGGGGGGGGGCTGGGGGGGGGAGAGACTGGAGGAAAAACTGAAGGCCGTCAAGCAAGTTGAAGAGCGTGTTGGAGGACGCCCAGAAAATGCCCACAAATTCAAACCGAAACATCATTTTAAAGAGCAGCCTCAATTTGAAGTTGGGAACATGAGTATGTGGGTCACAGCTACCAAGAAAAAACCCAAGGGACTTAAGCGTGGTGTGTCAGTGTATCTTTAAGTAGCAAGGGGTGGGTGGAGGGGTGTATATGCTTTTAAGGAACGTCCAGGAATCGCTCTTCAGTACGCTGACTGATCCAAACTCATGTCCAGCTCCCCCTCCTAACGATCCCCCCGCCCCGCCATTGATCCAGGTGATTCGCTGTGACGTGCGCTACACCCAAGAAGAGGACGCCATCTACCAGCAGATCCAGGGGCTGTGGGGAGACCCCTCTCTGTTCAAGCAGCGCCTCCTGGTGGCCTTCACGGTGGGCGACTGTCAGGACGAACCTCTGGAGGAGGAACTGAAGGCCGTCAATGCGGAGCTGAAGGGCGTGTTGCAGGACGCCCAGAATCGATACGTGCAGGTGTGTATGACAGAAAGGGAGAGAGAGAGAGAGAGAGAGAGAGAGAGAGAGAGAGAGAGAGAGGGGGAGAGAGGGAGAGAGGGGAGGAGAGGGAGAGAGAGAGAGAGGAGAGAGAGAGAGAGAGAGAGAGAGAGGAGGACTCTGGAGGAAGAACTGCAGGCCGTCAATGCGGAGCTGAAGGGCGTGTTGCAGGACGCCCAGAATCGATACGTGCAGGTGTGTATGAGAGAGAGAGAGAGAGAGAGAGAGAGAGAGAGAGAGAGAGAGAGAGAGAGAGACTCTGGAGGAAGAACTGCAGGCCGTCAATGCGGAGTTGAAGAGCGTTTTTTTGAGGACGCCCAGAAACGATACGTGCAGGTGTGTATGACAGAGAGGGAGAGAGAGAGAGAGAGAGAGAGATATATATATATATATATATATATATACTCTGGAGGAAGAACTGCAGGCGGTCAATGCGGAGTTGAAGAGCGTTTTGGAGGACGCCCAGAAACGATACGTGCAGGTGTGTATAACAGAGAGAGAGAGAGAGTGAGAGAGAGAGAGAGAGAGAGAGAGAGAGTGTTTGGAGGAAGGACTGCAGGCCGTCAATGAGGAGTTGAAGAGCGTTTGGGAGGATGCCCAGAAACGATGCCTACATGTGTGTGTAAGAGAAAATGAATAAATAAGTGCATAACTTTTCTGTATTGGGGATATTAGATTAATCAGCATTGCTTTCGTTCATCCAGTCCTCAGAGAGAGAGAGAGAGAGAGAGAGAGAGAGAGAGAGAGAGAGACTCTGGAGGAATAACTGCAGGCGGTCAATGCAGAGTTGAAGAGTGTTTTGGAGGATGCCCAGAAAAGATATAATTATACAGGTAAGCGTGTGATGGAAAGAGGAGGAGGAGAGAGAAGAGGAGGAGGAGAGGGAAGAGGAGGAGGAGAGGGAAGAGGAGGGGGAGGGGAAACAGAGAGAGAAAGAGAGAAGGTTTGGAGAAAGAACTGCAGGCGGTCAATGCGGTGTTGAAGAGTGTTTGGGAGGAAGCTCAGAAAAGATATATATACAGACGATCAAAAGTTGAAGAAGAAAAAACAAACACACCATTAAAATGTCCTCTTATGTATATATATAATTTGCTTTGATAAAACTTTTTTTTTATCCAATGTATGTTTTGTGAACCTACGAAACAAACTCAATTACTTTAACTTTACGATTTGCTTTGTGTGTTCTGAAAAGAATAAAAGAAAATAATGTGCTGATTTACTTTTTCTCCCAATGGGGGAGATAGGCAATGCCTATGCAAAGACAGCTGTTTCGTCTTGATAAAGACTCTTCAGTCTGCATATCGGCCTATACAGGTATATACAGGTAAGTGTATGAAAGAAAGAGGAGGAGGAGAGAGGGGGGGGGAGGGAGGAGGCGGAAGAGGATGAGGAGAAACAGAGAAAGGAGAGAGTGAAGGTTTGGAGGAAGAACTGCAGGCGGTCCTCTTTTTTTTTTTGGGGGGGGGGAGGGAGGGGGGGAGAGAGGATTGCTTTGATAATAACAGCCACTACATGTAATGAAATGTCTTGTGAGCATTTTTCGTTAAAGTTGTGAGCCTTTGTCTTGTGAGCGAGTTTCTTGTGAGCATCATTATGTCTCCCAATGGAAAGAGAAAGGAAACTAGGGCCTGTTGCATGAAAATAGGTAGCTCGTAAAAATAAGTAGCTCGCTATTATGAGAGTATGTATTTGCGACAACCGCAAATTTCACTTTTTCTGTACTTTAACCATTTAACTAACCCTAACCCTAACCCTATCCCTAACCCTAGAAAAAAGTGAAATTTGTGGTTCATGCTCAATGTCGCAAATACACACTGTCATAGGTAGCGAGCTACTTATTTTTACGAGCTACCTATTTTCATGCGACAGGGCCTACCATTGAATGGTTTTCTCGCTTGTTCTGTGGCAGGTGAACAACAAGGCGAGGGGAGATGAGAAGGTGCGACAGTTCAGAACGATTCTACAGCACCTGGGCAGAGTCATCAAACAAAGTAGGCCCAACTTTCTTCTTTTGACCACATACTAAATACACAGTGGCTACGGGTACGGCGTTCTTGCAACAACACTCAGACCATGTTCAGGGATAGTAACTCTTCCTAGTCAATTTTTGTTGTTGTCAACAAATGCATTTTCGTATTTTGTATATTATTAAACGCATCTTGGTAAAGGTCTGTGTACACGTTAACATTATTCACGAGATATTTCCATTTCTCCATGACAACACAGTGAGCTGTAAAGTCATATTATGTGTGTGTCTTTGAGTTCGTATGTGACACAGGGAGAGAGAGAGAGAGAGAGAGAGAGAGAGAGAGAGAGGGAAAAGTGTCTTTGAGTTCGTATGTTTGTGAGTGAGTGAGTGAGAGAGAGGGAGATATAGAGAGAGAGTCTTTGAGTTCGTATAATGTGTGTGTGTGTGTGTGTGTGTGAGAGAGAGAGAGAGAGGGAGAGAGAGAGGCAGTGTGTGTCTTTGAGTTCGTATGTGTGTGTGTGTGTGTGTGTGTGAGAGAGAGAGAGAGAGAGAGAGAGAGAGAGAGAGAGAGAGAGGCTATCACTGTGTTGCTATGGGGAAATAGAACTATATTGTGGATAATGTTAACGTGTACACAGACCTTAAGGAATAGGGTTAGGGATAGGGTTAGGAACATGTCAGAGTTAATGTTAGTAGTTTGTGAAGACATTTGGCGCACAATTGATGTGCCCCGTGATTGAGCGCCGTACCCGTAGCCTGGAGAATGTGCGATACGGGCCCGTACCCCGAGCCTCTGCCTAATAAATAACTTTATGCTAAACATTAGTTTGAAAACGATGTTGCATCAATATTGCAGACAAGTGTCTAGACAAAGTGTGAAAATCATTCAACTTTCTCAGTTTCTGTGAATGTGTGTGTTCGTGTGTGTGTGTGAGTATGTATGTGTGTGTATGTGCGTGCATGCGTGCGTGTGTCCTCAGTATTATTTTTGCCTCCTCTTCCTCTTCTTCCTCCTCGTCATCCTCCTCGTTATTATTTTTGCCTCCTCCTCCTTCTCTTCCTCATCCTCCTCATTATTTTTGCCTCTTTCTCATCATTATTAATATTCTTACCTCCTCATTATTATTTTTACATCCTCATTATTTTTGCCTCTTTCTCATCATTATTAATATTCTTACCTCCTCATTATTTTTACATCCTCATTATTTTTGCCTCTTTCTCATCATTATTAATATTCTTACCTCCTCATTATTATTTTTACATCCTCATTATTTTTACCTCCTGTTCCTCATTATTATTTTTACATCCTCATTATTTTTACCTCCTGTTCCTCATTATTATTTTTGCATCGTTCTCCTCATTATCTAATTACCTCCTCATTAGACCTCCTCGTTCCTCATTATTATTTTACAATCCTCTTCTTCCTCCTCCTCAGTTTATTATATTGCCTCCTCCTCCTCTTCCTCCTCCTCCTCTTCCTCCTCCTCCTCTTCCTCCTCATCTTCTTCCTCCTCCTCCTTTCCTCCTCTTCCTCCTCCTCCTCCTCCTCCTCCTCTTCCTCCTCCTGCACTACTCCTCTTCCTCCTCCTCTTCCTCCTCCTCATTATTATTTTTACCCCCTCTCCTCTTCCTCCTCCTCCCCCTCATTATATTGGCTTCTCTCCTCCTCCTCCTCCTCCTCCTCCTCCTCCTCCTCTTCCTCATTATCGTCATCTTTGCCTTGTAGATAAGGAAGGAAGGAGGAGGAGGAGGATGGCAGGAGCTGTCGGTGCTGATCATCGGCAAGTCCTCCTCCTCATTATTATATTGCCTCCTCCTCTTATTCCTCCTCTTCCTCCTCCTCCTCCTCCTCCTCTTCCTCATTATCGTCATCTTTGCCTTGTAGATAAGGAAGGAGGAGGAGGAGGATGGCAGGAGCTGTCGGTGCTGATCATCGGCAAGTCCTCCTCCTCATTATTATATTGCCTCCTCCTCTTACTCCTCCTCTTCCTCCTCCTCCTCCTCCTCCTCTTCCTCATTATCGTCATCTTTGCCTTGTAGATAAGGAAGGAGGAGGAGGAGGATGGCAGGAGCTGTCGGTGCTGATCATCGGCAAGTCCTCCTCCTCATTATTATATTGCCTCCTCTCTCTCCTCCTCCTCCTCCTCCTCCTCCTCTTCCTCATTATCGTCATCTTTGCCTTGTAGATAAGGAAGGAGGAGGGCAGGAGCTGTCGGTGCTGATCATCGGCAAGTCGGGCCACGGGAAGAGCAGCGTGGGCAACCTCCTGCTGGGCAACCAGCCTCAGCAGCACTTCCCTGTGGGCACGGGCCTGTCCGCCATCACCGCACAATCCGCCTTCCAGAAGATCACCCTCAACGGCAGAAGGTTCAAGGTAAGGTCATGGGTCATTGCAAGGCTTCGTATTGTTTACAAATTCAGTTTCGGTACTAGAGGAGGTCAATCACGTCTGAAACCTGACTCATCTGCGCGCCAAGACATCTCATGTGAGCGCTCCTGCCCATCACTGTGCTCCAAATAATCCAAATTAACCTTCAACTGACAGGTAAGTCTTGGTTAATTTTAGAATTACTATGGTGTATCGCTGTGTTGCCGTGGGGGGGGGGGGGGGCGAAAAAAAATAGCAACCTGTGTTGTGGCTATTACTAATATCAGGCCCTTTACAAGATTTCTTCTTCTCGTTCTGTAGGTGATCGACACACCAAAACTTCAACTGGCCGACTTTCTCAAGAGTCAGGAACAGATCGACGAGTGGAAGAGGATGACGTCACCCAACCCTGTCCTCATCCTGCTGGTGGTCCGCTGTGACGTCAGATTCATGCCAGAAGACTTGGCGGTTTACCAGAGGTTCAAACGCCTGTGGAACACCCAGTCGTCACCGAAAACGGCGATTCGGGGCTTGGTGCTGGCCTTCACGTTCGATGATCGTCGGGATTACGAGTTGGTGGAGCACGTGAGGCGAAATCACAGCCTGGCCGAGATTTTGCGAGACGCGGGGAACCATTCGGACGCCATTTTGGCCGTGAACAGTAAAAAGAGCGAGGACGCCGCGCAGAGAGAGAAGATGGTGACGGCACTTTTGAGATCCGTGGACAAGCAAGGTATAATAGAGAGATGCGAGTGTTGAGTGTTTCCCCGTGGGGATACCGGGTTGGGGTTGGGCTTGGTTTGCTTGTCTGTGAATAAAAATAGTTGCACCCCACCTTCTGGAAGTTCGATGTGCGAAGATGTGAACAGTACACGCCTCCTCACAATCTGTCACTCTATTTGTCAAAAGCATAAGGCCGTGCCCTTTGTTTTCTATCATCTGCTATCTTTCTGACCTTTTGGCCCCATTCTCCTGCCTTTTCTATTGAGCTCCTCCGAAATCGGAATGTGTCGGCTGTACACAGTGGGGAGACCAATGAACACTGAAAACCGGACACATATGTACTTTACCCATTGTGGCCATGTGGCCTGGGAACGCAGAAGAAGAAGAAGAAGAAGTGTTGAGTGTTTTCGTTCGTAACTCAGACGTTTGGTTGGTTGGTTTGCTTAGTTGCCTTCCTGCTTGCTTGTTTTGTGAAGAAACCCTCTTTTGTGATGAGGTAGAATGTTGCATAGGCATGTTGTTTACCAGATAGTACATGATGGCGATGCCGTCGAAGATGACAGTGAGACAGTACACGCTAACATAGGCACATCCCGTGCAAATTATGACTGACACTGCTGTCAAAAGTATAAGCCTGTACGAATATTATTATGTAACTTACATGTATTTTTCCGTCTATCTTTTCCCTCTTTCTTTTTTTCTCTCTCTCTTCTCTCTCTCTCTCTCTCTCTCTCTCTCTCTCTCTCTCTCTCTCTCTCTCTTTTATACACACACATAATTATATCTTCATGCTGAGATGCATAGACGAAGGAGGTCTGATTAAAGTAAAGACGACGATGATGATGATGATGATGATGCTGACAATGACTAATGAGGCTTTGATGATGGTGTCCATGGTGATGATGATGTCATAATGACGATGACGATGATGATGACGATGATGATGATGATGATGATGGTGATGATGCAATGATGACAACAATGATGTGATGATGATGATGATAACTTCGACGATGATGATAATGATGAGGATGAGGATGACTTAATCCACAGGAGCTGATTCCAAATGGCTCAATCAGGCAGGCGCAACCTCTCCTATCACAGGACAAGCAGTGTCTTACACCAAGGTACGAGTAAGTTGACATAATTATATTTCTTTACTCAGACATAATTAATTTGACTATTAGCTTCCCACACATTATATATTATTGTCAAATCAACATGAATTTGAAGCAAATTTTGAGGATTTTCTGCGCGTTCTCTGAGACAGAGAGACAGACAGACAGACAGACGAGGCATAGAGAGACAAAGGCAATAATATAAAGTTAGACACGAGAACGTAGAAATACTGAAAGATCAAGACATGAAGGTACGAAGAAAGAGAGTAGCGAGTGAAGGAGCAAGCCAGAAGAAGAGAAAAACGGTGTGTTTGTTAGAGAGAGAGAGAGAGAGAGAAGAATGAACAATATTTTAATATCTATAGGTTAAGAGAGAGAACAATGAACACAGAGAGAGAGAACAATGAACAATGAGAGAGTCAGAGAGAGAGAGAGAGAGAGAGAGAGAGAGAGAACAATGAACAATTGTAATATCTATAGGTTAGAGAGAGAGAACAATGAACACGAGAGAGAGAGAGAGAACAATAAACAATATTTTAATATCTATAGGTTAGAGAGAGAGACAATAATGATCAATAATATATATAGGCTACTGGCCTTTAGAAAGGCCAAAGTCATACAGAGAGAGAGAGAGAGAACAATGAACAATATTTTAATATCTATAGGTTAGAGAGAGATAAAACAATGAACAGAGAGAGAGAGAACAATAAACAATATTTTAATATCTATAGGTTAGAGAGAGAGACAATAATGATCAATAATATCTATAGGCTACTGGCCTTTAGAAAGGCCAAAGTCATAGAGAGAGAGAGAGAGAGAACAATGAACAATATTTTAATATCTATAGGTTAGAGAGAGATAAAACAATGAACAGAGAGAGAGAGAACAATAAACAATATTTTAATATCTATAGGTTAGAGAGAGAGACAATAATGAACAATAATATCTATAGGCTACTGGCCTTTAGAAAGGCCAAAGTCATACAGAGAGAGAGAGAGAGAGAGAGAGAGAACAATGAACAATATTTTAATATCTATAGGTTAGAGAGAGAAAACAATGAACAGAGAGAGAGATATTTAAACAAATTTCTATAGGTTAGAGAGAGAGACACTAAGAACAATGGCCTTTAGAAACACAGAGAGAGAGAGAAGAAGAATGAACAATATTTTTATCTATAGGTTAGAGAGATAGGTTAGAGAGAGAGAAGAATGAACGATATTTTAATATCTATAGGTTAGAGAGAGAGAACAATGAACACACAGAGAGAGAACAATGAACAATGTTTTAATATCTATAGGTTAGAGAGAGAGAATAATGAACAATAATTTAATATCTATAGGCCACTGGTCTTTAGAACGGCCAAAGTCATACAGAGAGAGAGAGAGAGAGAGAGAGACTCAGAGGGAAAACTATTTAGTTTAGCACATAAGTTTACATCACCATCATCATCAACATTGTCGTCGTCTTCGTTATCATATCACCCACCACCCCCACCATCACCATTATAATCATCATCATCGTCATTATCATCACTATCACCATCATCATCATTATGACCATCATCAGCATCACCGTCGTCGTCGTTGTTTTCGTCCTCTTTCTCATCTTCCTACTCGTCAACGTCATCGTCATGATGATCATCATTGCTATCATTCAGTGATGCTTCAAGGAAGGAAAAATGTCAATGACAAATTGTCCTTGAACAAAAAAAAAGAGGACAAAATTTCCTGGGTGTTGACATTGGGTATAGTCTATTCACATAGACAAAAGGGACATTAAGTCGCTGAGCTAGTTTATCACAACAGGCTTGCAAAGTCACAAATCTCAATTATTTGTCACCCATGGGTATTTTCGTGTTCTCTAACATCTTATCTTTCATATTTATAAAGGATAATCTGTAATGTGGTCTTATAAGTGTTTTAAAACGAGTAGGTCAGTGCATTTTCTTCAGCTAGGCTAGACTTCAGACTGTGTTTTCTCAAAATGGCCGATGCTCACCCTACTAACTCTGGGACAGAAAAAGATACAAGAATGGTTCTTATATCACTAGAAAGAGAAGTGTCTGAAGTGTTCAGATGTATAATGTTCTCTGACTGGTCGTTTTGACACTTAATGTCCCTTTCGTGATGCTGGGTCACTTATCTCTCTGTGAAATTTTGACTGCTAGCCTCTCCCAGAGAGCGTGTCACAGCAAGCACAGCGCCTACCCATTTATTATTTTTAAATGGGGGGGGGGGGCAGAGTGAGGAGGGGGGGGGGCAGACTTTGGAAACATAGCTATCAATTTGGTCATACCAGGCAGCAGGATTTCTCCCTGCTCTTATCGACTTTTAACTGCCATGGGATTTTTACGTGTGCAAAGCGCACGGGTCAGACTAGCTTTAAGACCCCATCCGACGGACTTGACGTGCAATTCGATTTTCATGTCGAACTAGAAAGAAAGGGCGAGGCCGGGATTCGAACCCGGGCCACTCATGTTGCAGTCAAGCATTGAGTTTGGCAAGGCAAACAGTCTTATCCACTCTGCCACTTTTGTTCTCGTTGCAGAATGGAAATCAATAAATAGGACAGGGACAGGGAAAACGATAGGGCATTTTCAGTTTTTTAATAGGACTCTACTCGATGGCTTGGAGTCACAACGGACTATCTTTAGACAGTCCATTGATATATTATTGAACTTATTGCGATAACTAATAACTTGACTAATTTCTGCAGTCATTGTTTGATACAAGTCCTATGAGCTGGGTCATTTAGTACGTCCTATGTCTCGGGACACCACTACATGACCATCATTAAAACCCTTTCAACGCCAGCTATTTTTCCAACCAAAACTTTCCATTAAATTTACCTGGGTACCGAAAAGATTTCCTCTGCAATACTGAGGATTCCTCTGTGACGTGCATAGAATTAGGCCTATCCTTGCCTCACAAAATTAAGAACATAGGATAATTGGATAACAGACCCTCATGTAATGCCTTTCAGTGGTATTAAAATCATTGTGGTGCCAAGAGGCGACAGTGGCGAAGAAAGGGTTTTAACATCATCAACATCATCGATCATCATTGATGTGGCACGTACAAGGCTCACGCTGTGTACAGGTTGGTAACCATGTTGCAGCGGTATGACAGCAACAACCCCACCGTGGACGTGCCCCACAGGTACTACTCCCACGACAGGGGTAGCTACAGTTGTTCCTTGCTGTGAAGACGCTGAGCAGGAACCTTACGACCTTGACCCATTTGACCACCCCTTGACCTCTTTCCCTGCCACGTGACCTTTTGCAATTATCGACCCCCCCTTGACCTGTGACCCTTTTTCTTCAAACCCAAGAGCTGCGACCTCCATCTTCTTTGACCCCTTGACCTGCTAACCTTGACCCTGTTTGACGCCCGGATCTGCGACCTTCACCTTCTTCGATTCTTTCAACTAGTAGCATTTAGGCCCAGGTCATAGGTCGTTAACATATTAAAATTGAAAATGGCATATTGTGTTATAAGTTTAGCACTAGCATGCTTTGTCTTACTGATTTCTGCGAAAACCAGGACATTGTCCTATTGATTTAATACCTTTGTCTCAGGACAGTTTTGTCCTATCAATTTCCCATCCTCAGTACATCACTGAGTCTTCACCCCCATATCAACCCCTTGAGCCTTCACCTTCCTCGATCCCTTGACTCTTTGACCTACGACCTTTACATGCCTTGACCTTCAGTTCTTGGCCCCTTGATTCTGTGACTTTCAGCCCTTGATTTCTTTACTTGAGCCTTCACCTTCCTCGATCCCTTGACTCTTTGACCTATGACCTTTACATGCCTTGACCCTTTAGCTTTGAGCTGCGACCTAATTCACTTTTTGGCCCCTTGATCTGTGACTTTCAGCCCTTGATTTCTTTACCTGTGACCTTCACCTTTTTCGACCCCATGACCTGTGACCTCCACCTTTTCGTTGACCTCTTGAGCTGTAGCAGTTTTGTTTCACCCCGTGATCGATCCCTTGACCTTGTTACCTTTACCTTCTTCCACCCTTTCAGTTGCGACCTTTCCCCTTGACCCCTTCGCCTTTGACCTTCACATTCTTTGAACTCTTTAGCTGTGAATGTCTTTATTTGACCTGTGACCTTAACCACTTGACCCAGTCGCCTTTGACCTTCACATTCTTTGAATTCTTTAGCTGTGAATGTCTCCATCTGACCTGTGACCTTAACCCCTTGACCCCTTCACCTTTGACCTTCAAAGTCTTTAAACTCTAGCTGCAAATGTCTCCATTTGACCTGTGACAACCACCTTGAACCCCCCCCACCCCCCACCCCTTGGCCTGTGACCTTCTCTGTTTGAACTGTGAACCCTGACCTCCAGCCTCGTCGAGTCACGTGGATGTCTCGAGGATGTGTGTACTTATTGAAGCATGTCATAATGGTCAAGCTAGCTCTGCCGAGGTCACCGCCAGGTGGAGACCAACTCAATAGGGGCTTATCTCGTGATATCCTTAGCTGAGAATAAAGAGAGAGAGAGAGAGGGAGGGAGGGACTCTCTACCCCCAACTAAGGATATCACTAGGATTAGATCCTATTGAGTTGGTCGCCACCTGGCGGTGAAATCGGCGAGCTAAGCCGCTCATTATCGCGTGCTTTAAGCAATAAGATACGATGAACTAGTGCTGTACTAGAACTAGAAGGGTCAGAAGGACAAAACGAAAGAGAATTCTTGTGTTGTGGTTTGTTCATGTATAGCTTTGCAAACGCTTTGGCGTCTTTGTACTGTTGGTATTGGTGATTCTGGTTGTTTGTTGTTTTTAATGGGGGAAAAAGTACTGTTGTTGTTGCTGTTCTGGAGAAAGTTTTCTATGAGTACCTTTTTTTTTTTTATTGTTGTCTCATTTTTTTTTAAAGAAGATTTTGTTTTTCTTGGGGGGGGTGGGGTGGGATACTGCTTGGTGTACTAGTGTTCTTTGGGGTGCTCCTCCGTTGTTGTTAGGAGACGTGTTTGATTTGATCGTAGTTGATAATGTCCATGTTGTTGTTGTTGTTAGTGTTTTTAATTTAATCCATTGAGGTGGGGAAGGTTTGGATTGTGCCGTTTTGGGGTGAGAAAGGAGGTGGGGGGGGGGGGGGGGGCAAGGATGGGAATTGAGGGTGATTTGGAAAAATGAAAGAAAAAAAATTTGGGAGTGATGAAAAAGGTATCACTGAATGTTGTTTGCGAGTTTGAATTTCGTACCACCTTTTTTTTGCGTGCAATTATTCTGACTGATAAGGAAGGATGTGGGTGTTGGTGGGTGGGTGAAAGTTTGGGGAAAGGGTAGGAATTGGGACAGAAACTGGGTGAGGGTAGGGGTGGAATCTGATGGGGGGGGGGGGGGGGGGGGGAAATGCTTTTTAATAATGTTATGTGATTGTAGTTTTTGGTGTTTTCATTCTACACTTGTGTTTGTGTCATTTGAGAGAGAGAGAGAGAGAGAGAGAGAGAGAGAGAGAGAGAGAGTACTATTTAATCTTGTAGCATTGTTTTAGAATTACACTTTTGATGATACCATTGTACAATTTTGGTTATTGATTTGCCTATTGTTTTAAATTTGTGATGGTGGGAGATCTTTTCTTCTTTAATACTACACGTATTTCTTTAACTTTCGCCGACGATGTCGCGTGTATGCACCACATTGATTTCAATATCAATGTTACTAATAAAAAAAAAACCCACGTAAAATTAGAATCTGGCATCGAATGACTTTATGTTGTTACATTTTGGAGAGATAAGGCTAGGGCCTTATTTGATACGTGTCATAAGAGGATTCACAGTTTTGCACATGTCATCTTTTCTTCACGCATGTAAGTAGGTCTCTAATGCACAAATCTTTCGCTGAAGAATGGTTGGCGGTGAAAGGGTTACATGAACTCGACAGTCATTACACTCTTGAAACCGTCAAAACTTTTTTAGCCTTTTTGGTATGGCTTACTTTGCACATTTGTCTAATAATAATTACTAGCGCAACGCCGAGTACCAGTAACGCCTAGTAACGGTAACGCCTAGTAACGGTAACGCCAAGTACTGGTAACGCTGAGTACAGCAAATTTGAAGCGATTCGGTTAAGAAACGGCGGAGTCGTATAGCGCGCGCGTTTCTGAACCGATTCGCTTTCGGTTTGGTACACGGATAGTCACCGTCCCCGGTCATCTTCCTGCCAAATGCGAAGGCAATCGGTCCAGAAACACCGGAGATACGGGCGCCGAGAGGCCGGCGGATGCGCGTTTCGCGCATTTGCCGAACCGCGCAAATGACACAGCCGCCTCGGTTGCCGTTGCCGTCGCCCCGTTAGGGCTCACAGCAAATTTGAAGCGATTCGGTCGAAAAACGGCGGAGTTATAAGGCCCGTTTTGTGTTTCAGACACACACACACACACGGACGGACAGTTGGCTTTTTACTATAATTATGATGTGGATTGCGTGGGTGATAAGCATGTTGCTACAAAACGAAACACAACGGCAACTTGCTTTTTTACATCCCTGCTATCATAGACGCATTTTATTTTTGTTGTGCCGTTCCCGGTTTTGTCTGTTTCCAAGAGCAGACGCGCGGTAACCTAGTCACTTCCGTTTTTATCACAAAGTGACTGCGCATGCGTTCTTATTACTTTCTCTGGAGAGAGAAAAAAAAATGGCTGACTCCAGCAGCAGTAGCGATTCGGGAGAAATGAAATAAACATTTCTGATTTGTATAGATGTGAGAGGTGAAACTAAAGAAATGGGAAATGAATGTGGGAGGAGGGGTTGGGGGAGGGGGGGGGGCTGCTTCAAGAAGGATAATCTTTCCTTTTTTGTTATTTGCCTGTTTTGTTTCTTCCTTTTTTCAACTTTCTTGGTTTTAGAATGCCTCTGTTGTGGTTTTTTGTTTAAACTATGCATGTGGATTCGTCGTGATTTTTTTATTTTTACATTATTGGCTCCTGTTGCGTTGCACTACGACACCCCCACCCCTCTCCATCACCCCCGTAGCATTGCTATCTATGATCAGTAAAGCTATTTAAGCGACATACACTGACAGTTTTATCTTTTGAGCAACGTAGGGTTTTTTTTTCTCTTTTGGAACGATGCAACTGTATTATTTACCGCTTTATTTGTTGGGTTACTTTCTTAGATTTGTTGTCGTTTTTAATAATAATAATAACAACATACTTTTTTGCCTTTTTGTGCCATGATTATGATTTGGGTAAAAGCAAGGATGTAATATAGTTTGTTGTTGTTCAATTTCATATGGCGTAGACCCCTATGTTCTTTCAAGACCCCCCCCCCCCCCACAAAAAAAAGGGATTTAGCTACCTAGATTCATTCAGACCTAAAGAATACATGGCTTTTAGCATGATCTATTTACCGGATATTCACGTGTTGATATTTTCACGTATGGCCGAAATTGTGAAGAGATTTTCTCAGTTGAGTTATGCACTGTCTATCATCTTGATGTCGGAATGGCTTACGTTTCCAGCACTGTCTGGAATGATGTGCTATAGGGAACAATGATGGAGGTGTCGTGTTATGAATTGCACTATATTTTGTTGGTATGTTTTTAAGTTTTTGTACGTTGTTACTATTCATGGATGTGTGTTTTGTTTTACGTGGTCGAACTTTACGCGGTGACAGTCCTGAGATAACCATAGCTGTTGACGGGACTGTAGTAGACTAACTAACTAACTCATCTTGATATAAACATTTGAATAGACAGGAAATTTAAAACATGTGCATAACTTGACTCTGACTTGAGTTTCATTTGAACCTTCAGTGATTCATATAGGCCTAGTTAATCTCGTACGCAAACATTCGTTTGTATCTTTGAGCGATTCCAGGTTTGAACATTTTAAAAACTTAGTCATGTTCACATTTATAATCTGCGAATCAGAACATTCAACGCATTTTGTTTTAGGGTTGTTGGTTGGGTTTTTGGGGGTTATTTTTTTTTTTGAGGGGGTGTCTTTTTTATTTGTTTATTGGGAGTACTTCTTCTCAAAGCTTGATGTCAAATATAATTTTAAAGACAATAATAAAATAACGTGTAATTAGTTTTTTTTATATATTTCTTGTTTCTTTCTGTCAACGATTGCCTGTGTGTGTGGTTCTCATTGATCTTATTCGTGCTCCATCTCTCACTCGTCTTTGACCTGTATGATGTTTCAGTTGTTGAATCCAACATCATCCTATATTCTATATAAGACTACTTCAATATAATTTTCAATAATAAAATAACGTGTAATGAATTTGTTTTTATATTTCTTGTTTCTGTCTGTCAACAATTGCCTGTGTGTGTGGTTCTCTCTCATTCGTCTCCATCTCTCACTCGTCTTTCTGTATACAGTAGAACCTCCCTTATAAGACCTTCAAAAATCAGAAAAGTAGGTCTTAAGAGAGGGCAAAGAAGGCAATGTTTCTAGGTCTTATACGGGAGGGGAGGTCTTATAATGG
>CM065709.1:27911240-27921240 GCA_017654935.2 Phymorhynchus buccinoides | reverse complement strand
TCTAACTCCCAAATCATAATAACGGATATATACCGATGTGTATCAACAGAAAAGCAAGAAAAAGAAACAGACTCAGATCTGCAGCGAAATGAAAACGAATCCATTTTTCACACCAGTTGTCGCAGCACACACACACTGTAACACGCATTCTTGCGCAAAGAATATAGTTCAACAAAATAGAAGATTTTAACTCAAATGTACTTCATAAGATGTGGTAACAAAACATAAACACAAACAGAAGCAACGAACTGAAACACTAACGACAATTGCTGTTATTTTAACCTGTAAACACCAACAATAAAACGTACACACTTAACGAGAGCGAGTCAATTTCAACACACCGTGAAAAAGAGGGGAGTCAGCTTTGACCAGAACGATCACAAGCCCCGAAAACACGCTTCTTTTTTCTTTTTTTTTAACGAAGGTGCGGTAGCTCTTCGCACAGGTTCAGTCGGCTCATTTTTATTTCCGGACTGAAGATTAATTTTGAGCTGTTTTGACACAGTACTGCGTCTACATTGTCAACATGGACTCTCCCTGTGCCAAAATCTGCATAGCTCGAATCGTCTGCTAATCAACACGGTCATGGAGTTGAGTAGCCTAGGCCTAGATACACGGCTAGACATTTCAAGTGGCACCCACAGAATGGTTTGTGTAGATATGTGACATCTGGTACTATTGATTCATTCAAACCATGAATCTTCGTTGTGTACTAGCATTAAATGTTGTCGTCAGCGCTGAATGAATCCTAGGGGTAACACTGCACAGCTTGTCAAATTCTGGGTGTGGTAGGAACAGCTCGCGTTGCAAGCCGTGAGATATATAACTGTGACGTCAAGTTTCTAATAGCAACGGTGTATTCTTACACGCGAATTTACACTAAGCCTATGGGTTAATATATGCAAATGATATCTCTGGATATTGTTTTATATCTCACGGCTGGCAGCCCTCTTTAGCACTACTTGGAGATCGGTATATACCTGTTTATGACCTCCCTTACATACTCCGGTAGCAAACTATGGAATGAATTGGAAAATTGCAATAAAAACCTAATAAGTGTCTCATCCTTTAAAAGAACATATCACAAACACCTCTTAGAAAAGTTTTAAGTTATCAATTTCCTTGAAATATTCGCTGTTTGTTTAGAAATGATAATGACTTTACGTAAATATAATGTTTCTCTATAACGTGGGCTTATTAGTGTATTGTATTGTATCATTGGACCATGAGCGTATTTGTACCTGTGTGTTCGAACACACCACAAGAGACTAGGTATGCATGTTTTGGTATAGTTATAGGATATACTGTATGTTTTTGTGTGTGTGCGAGTACGTGAACGAGCTTGAATTGTTTTTCGCATGTCCTTCAATTTACTGTGAACATGCCTGTTGTTATTTTCTATTCTTTTTATGCATTTTATACTTTCTTTTTGTTTTCCTTTTCTTGTTATTTGGCTTTTCTTTTTCCCCTCGAGGGCATGGTGTAAAGAAGCTTGAGCTTATCCGCTTACCCTCATTAAACATTCGTATTCGTATTCGCATTTTCTCTCTCTCTCTCTCTCCTCTCTCTTTCTCTCTCTCTCCCTGGGCTCACATGATTTCGCAAAAACTATTACTCCCCTTTTCATCATCATCACCATCATCGTTATTGTCATCACTCGTGTCGTCATCATCATCATCCCCACTGCTGCTGTCACTGGAATTAGGGTCAATGTCGCAGAGGTCAGAGGTCGAACAGCTGAGAAAAGCTCCTTGGTTTTTGGAGGTCAAGGTCTGAAATGGACATTCACAAACCAAACAACATTAAAACGCACTTTATCAACATTTCGGACTGATCACTTAATACGTGAAACTTGATACTCAAAGACCCACCAGATCACGTGACAAAATCACGGGTTCCACGGGTTTCCCTCTTATAACTGGGGGGAACAAATCTTCTTTTGACCAGGTCTGAATCCCATATATAAATGCCCCCCAAATTCAAACCGAAACATCGTTTTAAAGAGCAGCCTCACTTTGAATATGGGGACATCTATATGAGGGTCACAGCTACCCAGAAAAAAGGGACTTAATCGTGGTGCGTCAGTGTGTCTTTAAAGTTTGACATTTAACATTTAACCGGTCACAAGTGACGCTTTCACACATAATCAGACCTGTTTACTCTACTCTTTTCGAGTAGTATTCTACTCAATTTGGACCTCTACTACTCTTCAAAATTGAAAATAATGTTCTAATTACTCATTTTCAGTGAACAATGTTTGATGGTTTAATGAATAAAAAACATTTTACACTACTCATTTCAGCTTGACTACTCAAGACAAAACTACTCATTTCAGCTATCCAGACTACTCATTTCAGCTATCCAGACTACTCAAGACTTGTGTAAGGGGTAAACTACTCATTTGTAGACTACTCCAGGGGGTAAACAGGTCTGCACATAACCCTTTCTTGCTATATATTTTATTTCCCTCTCTCGTCCCTCCACTCCACAATTCCTTCATTCTCTCACACACCCATCCATCAATATGCATTTGTCAAGATGAAGCACGCGAAACATAGCCCTAGACACCTAGCACTTGGCACTTAATAGTTAAACATTGCGATTGAACACGTCACGATCGACACTTCACTCACTAAACTTTATTTGGTATTTGGTATTTGGTATATTCTAGTCACAGAGACTTATCTCTGTGAAATTCGGGCTGATCTCCCCCGGAGAGCGCGTCACCGCAAGTGCAGCGCCTACCCATTTTTTTTTTGTATTTTTTTTTTTTGGGGGATACAGGGTGAGGAGGGGGAGTGGGCACACTTGGAAAACCTAGCTATCAATTTGGTCATACCAGGCAGCGGGATTTATCCCTGCTCTTACCTACTTTCAACAGCCGTGGGAATTTTACGTGCGTAAAGCGCACGGGTCAGACTAGCTTTAGGTCCCCATCCGAAGGACTGGGCGTTCAGTTCGATTTTCCTGTCAAACTAGAAAGAAAGGGCGAGGAGGCCGGGATTCGAACCCGGGTCACTCACGCTGCAGTCACGCGTTACATTTTGGCAGGCGAACGTCTTAACCACTCTGCCACCTTTCTCCCTCAACACTTGACACTTAGCACTGGATATTTGACGCTTAATGCTTAATGCCTAAACACATGATATGCAATGATTAACGGTTCACAATTTACACTTAGCACTTTATTAACACTTGACACTTAGCACTTGATCTTTGACACTTAATGCTTAATGCCTAACACATGATATGCAATGCTTAACGGTTCACGATTGACATAGCCTAACACCGAAGAATAATCACCAAGCTCTTGACAATTCCTATGTAACACTTGACCTGTAGCCTAAAACTTTATATGTGTCAATTAACACTTGCGGTTCAACGCTTAGCATTTGAATACTTCAATTTATCTATGCTTGATGCTGAACACTTTAAACTTAGTATTAACGCTTACATATCTGTTTTGATTCATCAACTTGATTAGCATTTACATGTAGCCTTCATTTCAAACTCAACACTTTTTGTTTTCTTTTTCTTTTCTTTTTCAAACTCATCACTTCATAATCAACACTTAACACTCAATTTGAAACTTAAAAAACTTATTAATATTAATATATAATATGTACCGTTTGAGGAGCCTATTCAACACTGTGCCTTATTCTTTAGATATTTAACACTTGATTATTATTATTTTTACATTTAGCACCTGATATTAATTTTGATATTCAGCACCTACTGTTTAATATTTATATAAGTCTCTCCCCGTGGGGATACCGGGGGGTCTTTCGTAAAAATAGTTCCCCCACTTTCTGGAAGTTCTGTGCTTGTAACTTCCTCTAATCTGCCACTCTCTTGGACTCTGCCTTTTCCCTTTGCTTTCTATCATCTGCTATATTTCTGACTTATTGGCCCATTCTCCTGCCTTTTGTCAAAACGTTTCTTCCAATTAATTTTTCTCCTTTGAGCTCCTCCGAAATCGGAACGTGTCGGCTGTACGCAGCGGGGAGACCAGTGAAAACTGAAAGCCGGACACATACGTACCTTATCCATTATGGCCATGTGGCCTGGGAACGCAGAAGAAGAAGAAGAAGAATATAAGTCGCATTGCTTCAATGTGACCACCTAACATTCCGACAAAACTTAAAAAATTAACCATCATAATTATGCTAACGTTTAATTACCTCCATCATATGTAACAAGGCACTGGCGGACTGATCTCTGGAGGACCACGGTGCCTTGTTGTTGACGCCATAATACCGGAAGTCCGCGTCCTCCAGCACGTGACGAAGACTTCCGGTGAATTTCTGCACCTCCTCGTCCAGAGCCAGACGTTGTTGAACTGCCAACACGACCATTGTAGCGTTTACAAATTCATATTATTGACACACAGATACTAATCTAGGAAATGAAAAAAACAAGAGGCAAAGCCTTCAAGGCTCACTCGAACAGGCACGTGTGGGACAACAACAAACAAAGATTGAGGGGGGGGGGGGGGTCTAAAGTACAAGATTGTCAATAACATTTTAAAACACAAATGAAACTAACATTAATGGATATAATTTTTTTTATTTAATCAAAGAAAAAAAAGTGCCTGCGCCGAGAATCGGACCCGGAACCATTGGCATGAGAGACAGATGCTCTACCAATGAGCTATCGAGGCTTTCAGTGTTGATGAGTTTCTTAACTCGTGTTGCCTGTTGAATACTCTCTAACCCACTAATCTCAAATGTTATCTGTTTGCTATCTGTTTACAGAGTTGCTTTAAGTATTTGATTATTCAAATCAATATCGTTTGAAAGCTTGCATAAACATCTATAGTGTATTGAAAGTTTGAACAATGTACGCCTTCTATTTCCCGAGAAAATGCCAACGTTAAGGTTTGGAGATTAGACCACGGGCGCAACACACACACACACACACACACACACACACACACACACACACACACACACACACACACACACGAACAACTATGATACTATATACTCACTTCGTGTTAACTTCGCTAACACGAGTGAGCCAAACAACAATGTGCTTGTTATCCGCTGACTCATTTTCAGTTTACGTAACGGGGTGTAAAATCAAAATGTATGTGCGGTTGAGCTTAACCGCATTAAAACTACAACTTCGTGGAAGAATAATAGACACTAAAAATGTGTTTTAAACCCTTTCAACCCCAGCCATTTTTTTCGGCAAAAATAATCCATTACAGTTTACCTGGGTAGGGGAAGACGGGGTAAAAAGCGCATGGGCGGGTAAGAAGCCCACCCCAATTATCTCATGAAATAAAGAAAATTTCAGTCAAATTTGCCCATGAGACGAATGCTAGACATTAACGCTCGTCTCATGGGCAAAATGAGACTGAAATTTGCTTCATTTCATGAGATAATTGGGGTGGGCTTCTTACCCGCCCATGCGCTTTTTACCCCGTCTTCCCCTAGAGAACAAAATCCATCTGCAGTTTTGGGAATTCTTCTGTGACATATATAAAATAAGGTCTATCCTTACTTCCCAAAACTAAGACAATAGGGTCTTTGGATAATATACCCCATGCAATTTGCTGCCTTTAAGTGACATGGCTGTTTAACCCTTTCACCGCCAGCCATTTTTCAGCCAGAAAATACCATTAAACTTAATTGGGTAGAGTATTTTTTTTTTATCTTCAATATTGGGAATTCCTCTGTGACATGTATAACATCAGGCCTATCCTTACCTCCCAAAAATTAAGAAAATAGGGTCTTCAGATAATCACTGCCTGTTAGTGACATGGGTGCTAAACCATTGTCATGCATAAATGCGACATTGGCGGTGAAAGGGTTAATCACTGTGGTGCTAAAATGCGACTTTGGCGGTGAACGGGTTTTAAAACCCTTTTAACGCCATCCATTTTTTTTTTCAGTTAAAAAATAATTGAACTGTCAAATTATCTTGGGAACAGAAAAGATATAGTATGCAATTCCGAGATTCAATGATAGTATGTAGGCCTACAACAGTAGGCCTATTCTTATCTCCCAACATTAAAAAACGAAAGGCCCAGGGCTTCTGATCTTTTCCGCCCCTCTTAAGGGGTACGCTCTGTCGCAAATCTGCCGCTCGCTACTATGAGAGTGTGTATTTGCGACAACCACAAATGTCACTCTTTCTTTACTTGAACCATTTACCTAACCCTAACCCTATCCCTAACCCTACCAAAAAAGTGAAATTTGTGGTTCATGCTCAATGTCGCAAATACACACTCTCATATACTGGTCTCCAAAATTTAAGGGCCGGAAGAACGATCTTCTCTCTTCTGTCTTGGAGGCATGCTTATTGAGAGCTCTGGTTGCCGCCCTTAAATACACATTCGTGTCTAACTGTTGCTCAGCAGTGTTCACTACAGTCATGCCTTGCACGTGCAATAGGCAAGAAACCTGCATCAGCCCTGATTCTTCAGCGAAAAGAGACCAAACTTTCGTGAAATTCTCGTGAATTTGCCACATTTTAAGCGTACCTGAAAACGCTGTTGCTGTACTGCAATGTCTGCAAAACTGGTTCAGGCACGTGCAACAGGAAGGAAAGTTATTGAGTAGCCTAAGTTTTGCCATTTTCTTCATTGTTGTCTTAGTGTACAATACATAGATATCAAGCTACTGAAAACAGAAGCCGGCCCTTAACTTTTGGAGACCAGTATAGTAGCGAGCGGCAAATTTGCACAGCTACACGTTTGACTGCGACACGCTCATCCCCTGTTTAGAATGTTAACGGGTAGTTTTACCCCCAGCTGCAAATCTTAAGTGGTAAAGGCGAAAACATGGGAGAAGTCCCATCCCCTGCAAATCCCCCACCCCCACCCCATGCGCAATGAGCTTTCAACGATGTGGGCTTTCTGCGCGATCCAGTAGAATTTTAGATCTGTGCGTTTTCAGAAGCCCTGACAGCTTGTGGCAGAAAGGCATAACAGACGATTGAAATACCTAGAACGTCATTAACTTACTGATAAGTAACGGGTTGTGTTCACGCACGTGTCATTAATTTTAATGCGTCATCACCCCCCCCCCCCCCCACCCCCCCCCCCCCCCCCCCCCCCTCCCCCCCCCCCCCCCCCCCCCCCTAAATGAGATTTTAAAGGGTAAGGCCGTATACACACATAAGCGGATATTGCATGCGGAAACCCTTGCGCAATCCATAAATAAGTGAAACAAAGAAGGGAAAGGATTTGCGCACGTGTCCGAATGTCCCCTACATGCGTAAACGTTTATCCTTCTTTCTCCCACTTATTTAGGGTTTTCCCGTACGGAACTTAGGCCTATGCGTCTAGTGTGAACCCGGCCTAAATCTGACTTACAGTTTCAGATAATAGGAGGGTGATTTGAGAGCTCTAGTGCGTAAATACGCACACTCTGTACGTTTTCAGAAGCCCTAAAGCCTATGTGGATCCGGATGATACGCCTTTTAGTGACATGGTGCCAAGCGGCTACACTGGCGATGAAAGGGCTTTCGTGAAGAATGTCTAGCTCATGAAGATCCGTACCCACTCTCCAGACAGACGGACAGACACAGAGACAGACAGTGAGACAGACAGACAGACAGACAAACAGGTCCATGCATTGAGACAGGTAGGCAGACATACCCAACACAGCAGAGACCTATCCATCCATCCATCCATCCATCCATCCATCCATCCATCCATCCATCCATCCATTCATGGAAACAAGAGATTCATGGTTGAAGGAAAGCAGACAAACACACGGACAGACAGAAAGACAGACAGTTAGATGACAGACATCAGACTGACAAGCGGACAGACAGGCAGACAGAAAAACAGACAGACAGACAGACAGACACAAAGACTGATAGACAGAAAAACAGACAAATGAATAACAGATATCAGACTGACAAGAACACAGACAGACAGACAGACAGACAAGTTGACACAAAGACTGATAGACAGAAAAACAGACAAATGAATAACAGATATTAGACTGACAAGAACACACACACACACAGGCAGACAGACAGGCAGACAGACAGGCGGACAGACAGACCTACCCGGGGTGTCATGCAGGTGATCAATGCCGTTGAACACGACAATCATGTGCTGACACAGCTCTTCCCCGAACATAGACTTCAGAGTGGTGTAGGCTGAGTACTCCTCCTGGGACACAGATTAATCATTGACAACTATGCGACTATGACCATCATCATAATCAACAACATTTAGCAATGTCACCACCAACCATCACCACCACCATCATCATCGACGACGACGACGACGACGACGACAACAACAACAACAACAACAACAACAACAAACAACAACAACAACAACAACAACAACAACAACAACAACAACAACAACAACAATGACATTCGCAACCCCAATAACAGCAACACGCGCACGCGCACGCACACGCACACACACACACACACACACACTTTGATGAGACACACACACTAACCCTCCATGAGCAACTCTCTCTCTCTGTGGTTGGTTTAACGTTTAATTAGGCGTAGCCTCTTATAGGCAGTTATCTCTCTCTCTCTCTCTCTTGTTACCTCTTATAGGCTGTTCTCTCTCTCTCTCTCTCTCTCTCTCTCTCTCTCTCTCTCCCTCCCTCTCTATCCCTCTCTCTCTACCTCTCTCTCTCTCTCTCTCTCTCTCTCTCTCCCTCTATATCCCCCCTCTCTCTCTCTCTCTCTCTCTCTCTCTCTCTCTCTCTCTCTCTCTCTCTCTCTCTCTCTCTCTCTCTCTCTCATTAATTACAACCTTAGTGAACCTAGCGTCGCAGCGCAGCACCATGAGGATGATGTGAGGGCCCGGATGCACGGCCTTAACACTGCTTTCCACTTCCTCCAGCACTTCCTGTTGGTCCCGGTGCGTGTCACACAGGCCCGGCGTGTCCGTCACCTGCAGCGTCACCGCCAAACATTACATACCGTAGACCTACATATTAAGCAGGGCTCCCAATCGCCCCGCAACACAAGGGGTCCCAGGGACTCCTTCACTCACAGGATAGAGGGTCCTAGAGGCAGGAGATAGAGAGTCCCAGTGGCATTGCGAATGCCAAAACGAATGTTCATAGTGCATCCCTAGGACCCTCTGCACATTCTTTTAGAGGGTCCTTTAGAATGTTAGCACTTCATAGACCCCCACATGCAGTGAATCTTCTTCTTCTTCTTCTTCTTCTTCGATCGCTCAGACAGTATCCTGTTAATTATGAGCGCAGATGCGTCATGCTGCCGTTGTGCGCCTAACTAAGAAGTATTTATACGGCCCAGCAAGTCCGACTTAGGCTGGAGAAGGACATCTTTTCTGAAAGTGTCGCTTGAAAGAAAAGAGAAAGCGCAGGGGAATGGACTGGTTAAGGCAGAAAGATTAGTATATGACAGTATAGAGAGCAAAAGGGAAAAGGCAGAGTCAAAGAGAGTGACAGATTAAAGGAAGTTACAGGCACAGAACAAAAGACCCCCGGCATCCTCACGGGGGTCCCCTCGGCTGCTACAACAGCGCACACGGGACGAACCAACAACCAACCATCATTCCATGCTCTGAGCAGATCCTGGAGGTACTGCAATACCAGGTCTGATCCGATGATCAAAGTTAAACTAATTTCGTCGAAATTGTAAAGGGTAAACCTCACGCACAGTTTCAGATTCTAGGGGGTGATTTGAGAGCTCTATAGTGCGTAAATACGCACAATCTGTACGTTTTCAGAAGCCCTGTTAATATGACTTACAGCTCACTGTGTTGCCATGGGGAAATAAAAATATATCGTGAATAGTGTTAACGTGTACACAGACCTTAAAATATGACTTACAGCTCACTGTGTTGCCATGGCGAAATAGAAACATCTCGTGAATAATGTTAACGTGTACACAGACCTTAATATGACGTACAGCTCAATGTGTTGCCATGGGGAAATAGAACTATCTCGTGAATCGTGTTAACGTGTACACATACCTTAATATGACTTAAAGCTCACTGTGTTGCCATGGGGAAACTCACTGTATTGCCATGGGG
>CM065709.1:27864872-27895740 GCA_017654935.2 Phymorhynchus buccinoides | reverse complement strand
AAGGTCAGCACGGTGTTGATTAACGAAAGGAAGCTTCCTTTTCAAGCTGTCTACCCCTCTGCCAATTTTAATCAAAATCCAAACAGTAGTTTTTAAGATAATCGATACACAGACACACACACAAACCGATCGCAATACCTCGGCCTCTGGCCGGGTAAAAATCACCATGATTATATCTAAAGGAGGATGAGTTCTAACGAACACAAGGAATTCCGTTCCATGCTCGACAGTTTATTGTATTTTACATAATATTTTAGGTATTAGGTACTTTATAGTCACAGAGGCATCTCAGTGAAATTCGGGTTGCTCCCACCTGGAGAGCGCGTTGCAGCCAGAAGCGCGCCACCCATTTTTTAAATTTTATTTTTTTGCATGCGATATTTTT
Source organism: Phymorhynchus buccinoides (assembly GCA_017654935.2). Taxonomy (NCBI): domain Eukaryota; kingdom Metazoa; phylum Mollusca; class Gastropoda; order Neogastropoda; family Raphitomidae; genus Phymorhynchus; species Phymorhynchus buccinoides. The sequence goes on along the minus strand of CM065709.1, from coordinate 27,895,355 downwards.
GTGTGATTGATGAGGAAGGGGTGTGTGTGGTAAATGTTGACCAAATGACAACTTTTTCGTTGCCACTGGTTTTAACGTGTGCTAAGTCCATGGGCGCACGGGACCTCGGTTTATCGTCTCATCCGAAAGACTCCACATTCAGACCGTAAGGCCTAGTGCAAAGTGAGAGGAAAATTCCCCTGCACCCAGGTTCGAACTCGGGTTTGCTTGACACGAAGCGAACGCGTTACCACTGAGCCACTCTACTCTACTCTATATTTTGCAAATCTCATTCCAAAGCATTGCATGATACACATCATTACCATTATCAGCGTATGTAGTAGTGTTGCTAAACAGGAATAAAACATACACTCGGAACTTAACAACAACAACAAACAACGAACGTAACACTAGAGCGTGAAGACGCTAGATCACCAGCCGCGCGGCAGTCTTGCCGACCCCAGAGACTTTAAAGACCCACCAGATCACGTGTCAAAATCACGGGTTTCACGCGTTTTCCCCTCTTATAGCTGGTAAGAAATCTTTCTTTTGACCAGGGACGGTATTCATGTCGAGATAGCATGAGACTTAGCATGATGCTAACTTAGAAGCTCTTCCAAAAGTCCTATTAAATCCTATAGGACATTGGAAGAGCTTCTAAGTTAGCATCATGCTAAGTCTCATGCTATCTCAACGTGAATACCGTCCCTGGTTTTTTGACTCCCTTACAAACGCCCCCGAATTGAAAACGAAACATCATTTTAAAGAGCAGCCTCAATTTCAAGTTGGGGGTGCATTTCTAATATGGGTCACAGCTGCTACCCAGAAAAAAACCCAAGGGACTTAATCGTGGTGGGTCAGTGTATCATTAACTTTTGAACAACGACCTTCATTTTCGAACTTGGCCTATTATCCGCATACATAATATGAAGGTCCAAGCCTCCACCACCCCCCCCCCCCCCCCCTCACCCGTCCAAAACGCTATCGTGTCAGTACACACATACGTGGTCACAGACAGCCGGTGAAAAACAGAAAAACACCACTGAAAACGTTAACCAGGATGGCCACGCGGCTGGTTAGACATTAATCAGCTTCGCTACACGGCTGGTTAAAAATGCACACACATCCACACACATACATGGGTGCAACTTTTCCTGGTATACAAGGATTTCCCGTTTTAGAATTTTACCAGAAAAGGAGTTTCCCTTTTTTTAATTTGTCAAACAAGTTCTTTGTGTGTTGACTGTATTTTTAAACACTTTAACCCTTTCACCGCCAGCTATATTTCAGCCAAAAATATTCCATTAAATTTACCTGGGTAGAGAACAAAATCCATCTGCAGTATTGGGGATTCTTCTGTGACAGATATAAAATAAGGTCTATCCTTACTTCCCAAAACTAAGACAATAGGGTCTTTGGATAATAAACCCCAATTTGATGCCTTTTAGTGACATAGGTGTTATATCACTGTGGTGCTAAAACGCGACTTTGGCGGTGAAAGGGTTAAAATAAGCATTTGCATAAATTTGTGGAAAAAAAGCGAACTAAAATACCTTCATAAATCAATTCTTTCTTCTGCGGCAGGGCCTAGACCCCGGCCTTTCAGGGGTTTTTTCATGTTGTGTAGTTGCACCCATGCACACACACGCATACACACACACACACATACACACACACACACTTTGCATACAAACACACACTGGTTGTCTGGTCCACACACACACACAATCACAAACGAACACACACACACACACACACACACACACACAAAAAGCTTTGCATGGAAAGTTACTGGTTGCCTGGTCCAATGTTTTTAAAAATCACAAAATGAAGCAATGGCCTAATTATTCGTACCCACATGAGATTAATATGACTGTACACTTAATTTCGGACAGTGCAATGTAGGAAGGATAGGCGTAACAAAGATGTACATTATTCTGTATTACGTTTGCCTATGTTTATGATTGCAACAAACAAACAACTACACCACAAGTGTAAAGTGACGTTATTTTATTCGCAGGAGACAAAACAAAACTACTGGATATTTCGGCGAATGCGCCTTTATCAACACAGACAAACAATTAAACAGCAAATTATATAGCAACAGGAGCAAAAAGCAGGCAACAAAAGGAGCAAAAAAACAACAAGATAAAAAACAGTTTTGTTTTTGTACTAACTTATTAGCATGGTACCAACACAGAACGATATTAATGTACACTTTGCATGATGGTTAAATACGGTCTAAACTATTGTTATTGGCATAATAAATTAAAAAATGTGGATGCAATAGATTTATGCCCTAAATATTTCTGGAATTTAGTTATTACATAAACGCAAGATTTTAAGCAATCTTTGAAACAGATTTCACACACACACACACGCGTGCGCACATACACACGTACAAACACGCAGTGAGAGAGGGGTGTCTGTGTGAAAATAAGACACGTTTTTTTCTCTATGATGGTAACAATTTCATCTCTTCTGTAATCATCCTATATGATTCTCTTGCATCAGTAAACTGTCTCCTTCTCTCACAGAAAAAAACAACCAACACCCAACAAATAAGTGTTATTAAAAACAATTATTGTGCACACATATTCTGTTCTTCTTCTTCTTCTTCTGTGTTCCCAGGCCATATGGCCATAATGAGTATGTATTTCAATTTTCACTGGCTTCCCAGCTGCGTACAGCCGACACATTCCGATTTCGGAGGAGCTCAAAGGAGAAAAAAATATTTGGAAGATTTTTTTTTTTTTTAAAGGCAGGAGAATGGGCCAATAAGTCAGAAAGATAGTAGATGATAGAAAGCACAGGGAAAAGGCAGAGTCAAAGAGAGTGGCAGATTAGAGGAAGTTATAAGCACAGAACTTCAAGAAGGTGGGGGGGGGGATGTTTTTCCGAAAGACCCCCCGGTATCCCCCCGGGGAGAAAAAAAACACACACACAAAAAAACAACAACTAAGAATTACTAAAAGCAACTGTGGACAGAAATTCTGTTCAAAATACCAGTAACCTGACATGATTCACTGATATTGTGATAATCTCACAACGCCAATGGAATTTTTTAAGCGATTATTTCCCTTTAAATAAAAGAACTTTCAATGGTTCTTGTACCAAAAAACTACAACCCTCAAATCAAATACAATCAGTGTATTTTCTCCTGGATTCTCAACCAAAATTAATTAATCACCCCAACCCCACAAAATGAAATCGCCAAATCCAATAAAACCAGTGCATTTTCTTCCAGATTCTCAACCAAATCATCCCGGCCCCACACACCAAAATAAATGTCCAAATCCAATAAAATAGGCCTAAAAATCAGTGCAATTTCTCATTGATTCTCAACACCCCCCCCACACACACACACACACACACACAAAGAAATCTCCAAAGCCACTAAAACAAAAATCAGTACATTTTCTTTAAGATTCTCAAACAAATCACACACGCCCACCCACCCCCCAAAAATAAATCTCCAAATCCATTAAAATAGCCCTACAAATATCAGTGCAATTTCTCGTTGATTCGCAACCAAATCACCAAAACAAAAAATGAAATCTCCAAACCCCCCCAAAAAAAATTCAGTGCATCTTCCTCTAGGTTCTCAAATAAATCCCCCCAGCCCCCCCTCCCCACAAAAATAAATCTCCAAATCCATTAAAATAGCCCTAAAAATATTAGAACAATTTGTCCTTGATTTGCAACCCAATCACCCCGGCCCCACACGAGAAGAAGGCCAAGCCGAAAACGATGGAAGGCGCTTGCATATCGGCCGTGACGAAGGCGGCGAAACACAGGCCGGAAATGACGCTGGCGCCCATGAGGACACGCGACAGGAAGCTGAAGTGACGTGGGCTCTGACTCGGGCCTGGGGAAGTGTGGACCATGTTGAGCAGGTACTGTACGCGTCTGTCTTTTTCAGGATCCGAAGCCTGAAACGTGCACACAAACACACGAATATATATATATGGTTATGTTCATACTTTTACTTAAGATTTAGATCATTTCTATTTCATTTGAGTACAGGTTTGGTTTTTGGGAGCCTTTTACCAATATACAGGAAGAGACCTTCCCTTTGTGGAACAATCTTCTTGTTGAGGTGAGAGTAGTTCCACCTTGGTAGGCTAAGACCCCATCCAGTGCCGAGCTGATGAGACTCCCTAGAGTCGAAACAGCTGTCCTCGGCTTGGGTTCTGCCATTGCTGCCCTAATAAGGAGGAAAAACTAAGCTAGCACATTTTATTTTATTTTTTTAAATTTGTTTTTAAAAGAACATAATCAAACACCAAGTTAATTTAACTGGTTTTGATTTTAAATGTTCGCATCCAAGACAGGGACTAAAAAGTTTTATACAATTCTATTATCACTGCATTTCAAATGCTCTAACTTTTGAGTCCTGTAGGCTGGAGGAATGGTGCAGGAAGTAAGCTGATATCTTTTTCATATCTATATATATACAATTGAACTAAAAAGCATCAAAACGCTACACTCACACAAGCACATGAAGGTGAAATAAACAATAAACACGGCGAATGAAATATATTCAAACGGCAAATATCTATATATACAGGCAACACACACACACATACACGCGCACACACACACACACATATGTTTTGTTACATAATGGCTTGATGCATAGGAAGCATACACTCTATAATGTGCTAATGTTTATTTGATTCACATCTGGAACAGTTTGACTTTGACTTTTGACAGACACACGTTGAATTGCACATTAAAATATCTGTGACGAATCTATCAGTGCGCGTTCTTAATAATTCAGGACTCTCTCTCTCTCTCTCTCTCTCTCTCACTCTCTCTGTATCTCTTTCTGTCTTTGCCTTTTCTGCCTCTCTCTCTCTCCCCTTCTATAAATTCTTATTGTTAAATAAAGTATCTGAAGTCTCTCTCTCTCTCTCTCACTCTCTCTGTATCTCTTTCTGTCTTTGCCTTTTCTGCCTCTCTCTCTCTCCCCTTCTATAAATTCTTATTGTTAAATAAAGTATCTGAAGTCTCTCTCTCTCTCTCTCTCTCTCTCTCACTCTCTCTGTATCTCTTTTTGTCTTTGCCTTTTCTGCCTCTCTCTCTCTCCCCTTCTATAAATTCTTAAATAAAGTATCTGAAGTCTCTCTCTCTCTCTCTCTCTCTCTCTCTCTCTCTCTCTCTCTCTCTCTCTCTCACTCTCTCTGTATCTCTTTCTGTCTTTGCCTTTTCTGCCTCTCTCTCTCTCCCCTTCTATAAATTCTTATTGTTAAATAAAGTATCTGAAGTCTCTCTCTCTCTCTCTCTCTCTCTCTCTCTCTCTCTCTCTCTCACTCTCTCTGTATCTCTTTCTGTCTTTGCCTTTTCTGCCTCTCTCTCTCTCCCCTTCTATAAATTCTTATTGTTAAATAAAGTATCTGAAGTCTCTCTCTCTCTCTCTCTCTCTCTCTCTCTCTCTCTCTCTCTCTCTCTCTCTCTCACTCTCTCTGTATCTCTTTCTGTCTTTGCCTTTTCTGCCTCTCTCTCTCTCCCCTTCTATAAATTCTTATTGTTAAATAAAGTATCTGAAGTCTCTCTCTCTCTCTCTCTCTCTCTCTCTCTCTCTCTCTCTCTCTCTCTCACTCTCTCTGTATCTCTTTCTGTCTTTGCCTTTTCTGCCTCTCTCTCTCTCCCCTTCTATAAATTCTTATTGTTAAATAAAGTATCTGAAGTCTCTCTCTCTCTCTCTCTCTCTCTCTCTCTCTCTCTCTCTCTCTCACTCTCTCTGTATCTCTTTCTGTCTTTGCCTTTTCTGCCTCTCTCTCTCTCCCCTTCTATAAATTCTTAAATAAAGTATCTGAAGTATCTCTCTCTCTCTCTCTCTCTCTCTCTCTCTCTCTCTCTCTCTCTCTCTCTCTCTCTCTCTCTCTCTCTCTCTCTCACTCTCTCTGTATCTCTTTCTGTCTTTGCCTTTTCTGCCTCTCTCTCTCTCCCCTTCTATAAATTCTTATTGTTAAATAAAGTATCTGAACTCTCTCTCTCTCTCTCTCTCTCTCTCTCTCTCTCTCTCTCTCTCTCTCTCTCTCTCTCTCTTGTCTCTCTTTCTGTCTTTGCCTTTTCTGCCTCTCTCTCTCTCCCCTTCTATAAATTCTTATTGTTAAATAAAGTATCTGAAGTCTCTCTCTCTCTCTCTCTCTCTCTCTCTCTCTCTCTCTCTCTCTCTCTCTCTCTCTCACTCTCTCTGCATCTCTTTCTGTCTTTGCCTTGTCTGCCTCTCTCTCTCTCCCCTTCTATAAATTCTTATTGTTAAATAAAGTATCTGAAGTCTCTCTCTCTCTCTCTCTCTCTCTCTCTCTCTCTCTCTCTCTCTCTCTCTCTCTCTCTCTCTTTCTGTGTGTGTCTCTCTCTCTTAATGAACATCAGATTGCTGTGAGGCATCTCTCACCACTGCCGTTAATTCTGAACATATACACATAAGAAATGTGTATACACACACACACACACACACACGCGCGCGCGCGCGCTCGCGCACACTACCATAAACACAACAACTCTCTCTCTCTCCCTCCCTCTCTCTCTCTCTCCCTCCCTCTCTCTCTCCCTCTCCCTATATCTCTCTTCCTCCCTCTCTCCATTTCCCTCTCTCTCTCCCCCTCTCTCTCTCTCATGCCTTGCCATGTTTGTATTCTATGTTCGTATATGAACCAAGGACAGATTGGAAGACTAGGCGTTGCCTAAAATCTTCATCCTGGAAAAACAAAGTTCAAGTTTTCAAGTTTTTCTCTCTCTCTTTCCCTCCCTCTCTCTCTTTCCCTCCGTCTCTCTCTCTCCCTCCCTCTTTATCCCTCCCTCTCTCTCTCTCTCCCGACTCCCTACTACGACTCCCCATAATTACAACAGAGGAGGAGACTGCTATTCTGGGTCTGGGGCCGGGCTGGAATGAAAAGTTGTTTAAAACTAGTGGCCCTTGCCCACATTGACTTGTCTTTTTTTCTGTCCCATCTTCTGGGTGGTACAGTGGGTTGCTTCCACGCCGCTCATTCTAAATCTCAATTCGCAGCAACACCCCGGGTGTCATGATAAATAAGTACCCACCGTGAAATAATTACCCTTCAAAAGCACACTAGAGCCATTCTTCTTTCATGTGATAAATAAGTCAATTATTATTTAAGATATTGAGATTTAAGTGCTCCATCTACACGGAACGAACCAAGAAATAGAGCGGGAGGGTGTAAATCTACATTTTTGCCGAGAATCATTATACAAAGCCATGGAACTTAGTTTCGTATTTTTTTTCAAAATGGTGGATGATATAAACAACCATCCGTGCAAAACAAAAGGAAATAATAATAAATATTAGAAAAATATCCCTGACTTCTCAATATTCAATAATAAATCTTCTGTTCTTCCTGCATGCCACAAGACGCCTCTTAGTGTATTTATCAAGGGGCGAATCTTTCCCAAACAGCAAACAATTTGAATGAGGAAAAAAAAAAGATTATTTATTTCATGGGTAATATATTTTATGCAACACCGGCTTGTTCAGGGTAGCAGAATCCGAGACCAGCAGTCCAAGGGGAGCGAATCTATGTTAGGCCGTCAGGAGGCAACCAACCGAGGAGACACTTACTTTGTTATCGAAGAGCACATATCTCTGACTGGCGTCCCTCAGGATCGCCTTCAGTTGAACACACGCCGTGGGCAACTCCTCCTCGATGGGCTCGTCCTGGCGATCCGCGAAGGTGAAGGCCACCACCAGCCTCTCCGCCATCGAGTTGTCTCCCCACAGTCTCTGGATATGCCGGTAGATGGCGTGCTCCTCCGCCGTGTACCTCAAAGACCCACCAGATCACGTGTCAAAATCACGGGTTTCACGTGCTTTCCCTCTTATTGGCTACTGCAAAGAACACCTTTTGCAAGAGTGAACGCCCAGGGTGGGTGGGGAAAAGATGGTTGAGTACTGACCAAACAAGGCCATAACTCTCGCCAGTAACCCTATTTGAGGCCACTTAATGGCTGCCTTTTTTTAGCAAGAGTGAATGCCCTTTTGAATACTAAAGTATTAAATATTAAAGTCTGACCAAAATGACAACTTTTTCGTTGCCATTGGGTTTAACGTGTGCTAAGAATGTTGCTTGTGGGTGAGCAGTAAGTTTTGAAAATGTGGCAAATGTTAAGAATAGGCCCCTTCCATTCATTTTAGATGGATTCAGGTTAGGGTTAGGGTTAGGAAATGGGGTTTGGGTTTGGGTTAGGGGTAGGTCAGTTAAGTGTCAATCTCATAACATACCATCATGTTTTGTCTTTTGTGTGTGGATTAGACGGCTTCAGGTTAGGGTTAGGGTTTGGAATACGGTTAGGGATAGGTTCAGGGTCAGGTTAGTGTCAAATACACCAACAAATAAAAGTTGATGACTAATCTTACCCTAACCCTATCCCATCCCTAACCCTAACCTGAAACCGTCTGAAATGAATGGAAGGGGCAAGGGAGGGGGCTATTCTTATCATTTGCCGAAAATTTAAACGGAGGGTGTGCAAAACTAAATCAAATGTTTATTAGTCCTACCTGACGTCACAGCGGACCGTCAAGAGGACGGCTGTAGGGTAAGGGGCGGTGAGCTGACGCCATCTCCTCACTTCCGCCTCCATCTGCTCTGGCGTCATGCCGCAGTTGGTGATGTCAGGCGTGTCAATGACCTGAGCAGAATGAAAATGTAATGGTAAGGGGCGCGTTTCCACCTCCATCTCCCCTGACGTCATGCCTCAGTTGGTGACGTCAGGCGTGTCAATGACCTGCACAGAGTGACATGGTAAGGGGCGGTGAGCTGACGCCATCTCCTCACTTCCGCCTCCATCTCCCCTGACGTCATGCTGCAGTTGGTGACGTCAGGCGTGTCAATGACCTGCACAGAGTGACATGGTAAGGGGCGGCGAGCTGACGCCATCTCCTCACTTCCGCCTCCATCACCCCATACGTCATGCTGCAGTTGGTGACGTCAGGCGTGTCAATGACCTGCACAGAGTGACATGGTAAGGGGCGGCGAGCTGACGCCATCTCCTCACTTCCGCCTCCATCACCCCATACGTCATGCTGCAGTTGGTGACGTCAGGCGTGTCAATGACCTGCTGCAGAATGAAACCCATACGGGCCCTAAAACTGTGTGGAAAAAAGGTCGATCAACAAAACAAACAAAAATAAACAAATAAAAATAAATATGCAATCTCTAATAGTAGCATTTAAAGGCAAAACGGAACAAAAACCCAAAACAATGAACCAAGACTGTGACAGGGGGGGTGGGGGGGGTGGGGTGTTGATCTGCATCTTTACCAAATTCTGACCCAGCCCACCGGGAAAGCATCTATCTGCCGCCCCCCCTCCCCCCTCCACCCCGGATTCGGCGTAACACATACATACGGTTGAAGAAAAGAGTGACCAGTCACCTTGATGCGGTAGCCAAATCTGTTGACGTCCACCGCTTGCAGAGTACGGGTAGTGGCGGACAGGCCCCTGCCCGTCTGGAAGGCCTGACCACCGGTCAGTGTGTTGCACACCGCGCTCTTGCCATTGCCGGACTTGCCGATCACCAAGATACGGTGCTCGATATCTGTACAAAAGATACCTTTTTTTTTTAAAACCCCTGTCAACGCTAGCCATTCCTCTAGCCATTCCTCTAGCCCAACTTTACCATTAAGCTTACCCGGGTTGAGAAAAGATGTCATCTACAATATTGGGGATTCCTCTGTGACGTGCATAACATAGGGCCTGTCCTTACCTTCCACAATGAAGCACATTAATGTCACTGGATAGCAGACCCTCATTTGATGCCTTTCAGTGACATGGGTGTCAAATCATTGTGAGGCCAAGAGGCGACAGTGGCGATGAAAGGATCTACAATATTGGGGATTCCTCTGTGACGTGCATAACATAGGGCCTGCCCTTACCTTCCACATTAATGTCAGTGGATACCAGACCCTCATTTGATGCCTTTCAGTGACATGGTTGTCAAATCATTGTGAGGCCAAGAGGCGACAGTGGCGATGAAAGGATCTACAATATTGGGGATTCCTCTGTGACGTGCATAACATAGGGCCTGTCCTTACCTTCCACAATGAAGCACATTAATGTCACTGGATTCCAGACCCTCATTTGATGCCTTTCAGTGACATGGGTGTCAAATCATTGTGAGGCCAAGAGGCGACAGTGGCGATGAAAGGATCTACAATATTGGGGATTCCTCTGTGACGTGCATAACACAGGGCCTGTCCTTACCTTCCACAATGAAGCACATTAATGTCACTGGATAGCAGAGCCTCATTTGATGCCACATTAATGTCAGTGGATAGCAGACCCTCATTTGATGCCACATTAATGTCACTGGATAGCAGACCCTCATTTGATGCCACATTAATGTCAGTGGATAGCAGACCCTCATTTGATGCCACATTAATGTCACTGGATAGCAGACCCTCATTTGATGCCACATTAATGTCAGTGGATAGCAGACCCTCATTTGATGCCACATTAATGTCAGTGGATAGCAGACCCTCATTTGATGCCACATTAATGTCACTGGATAGCAGACCCTCATTTGATGCCACATTAATGTCAGTGGATAGCAGACCCTCATTTGATGCCACATTAATGTCACTGGATAGCAGACCCTCATTTGATGCCACATTAATGTCAGTGGATAGCAGACCCTCATTTGATGCCACATTAATGTCACTGGATAGCAGACCCTCATTTGATGCCACATTAATGTCACTGGATAGCAGACCCTCATTTGATGCCACATTAATGTCACTGGATAGCAGACCCTCATTTGATGCCACATTAATGTCACTGGATAGCAGACCCTCATTTGATGCCACATTAATGTCACTGGATAGCAGACCCTCATTTGATGCCACATTAATGTCACTGGATAGCAGACCCTCATTTGATGCCACATTAATGTCATTGGATAGCAGACCCTCATTTGATGCCACATTAATGTCACTGGATAGCAGACCCTCATTTGATGCCTTTCAGTGACATGGGTGTCAAATTAATGTCATTGTGAGAGACAAAGAGGGGACTGATGATGAAAGGGTTGTGAAGATACCTTTCATAGCAATGGACAAAGGGGGGGGGGGGTGAAGATACCTTTCATAGCAGGGGGGGGGGGGGAGGGAGAAAGAAAGAAAACATAGGAGCAACTATCCGAGGAGCAAAAAGCCCAAGAAGCTAATGTGCAAGGAGCAATAATTGTGCAAGGAGCAATTAGTCCAGGAGCAAGTATCCCAAGGAGCAATACATTATCAAGGAGTAATTGTCGGGAGGCAGTTGTTGAGGAGCAATAGTGAATACGCCTTGTTCGGAAATAATTAAGGGGAGTAATGTCATGGTGTGTGGGAGTGACCTTGCCTAATTCAGTCGGTCAAACAGGGGGAGTTACTCTGCCTTCGGGTAGATCCCCAGCTCTCGGCTCGCGTGTTTGATTAGACTGACATCACTCAGAACACTGTGCGTCATTCTAACATTGATGTCATTTATATTTGTACGTCACATTTTGCAAGTTCTCTCAGTTTGTGGATACTGGACGCCCCTCCTTTAAAAAAAAAATGTTTGCAAGTCGCTGACTCCCATCCTGCGGATTCAAGCTTCGACGTCATTGTTGCATTGTTGCTATGGAATTTGACCGAGTAATGGAGGTAAACAACTATAATTTTCACGAAGTGCTCTCCTCTAGTTTTTTTCTTCCGAAAATCGTCTATTATCAAGGAGCAAGCGTCGTGGACCCTAGTAGTAGTAGTAGTAGTAGTAGTAGTAGTAGTAGTAGCAGTAGCAGTAGCAGTAGTAGTAGTAGTAGTAGCAGTAGTAGTAGTAGTAGTAGTAGTAGCAGTAGCAGTAGTAGTAGTAGTAGTAGTAGTAGTAGTAGTAGTAGTAGTAGTAGTAGTAGTAGTAGTAGTAGTAGTAGTAGTAGTAGTAGTAGTAGTAGTAGTAGTAGTAGTAGTAGTAGTAGTAGTAGTAGTAGCAGTAGTAGTAGTAGTAGTAGCAGTAGTAGTAGTAGTAGTAGCAGTAGTAGTAGTAGTAGTAGTAGTAGTAGTAGTAGTAGTAGTAGTAGTAGTAGTAGTAGTAGTAGTAGTAGTAGTAGTAGTAGTAGTAGTAGTAGTAGTAGTAGTAGTAGTAGTAGTAGTAGTAGTAGTAGTAGTAGTAGTAGTAGTAGTAGTAATAGTAGCAGTAGTAGTAGTAGCAGTAGTAGTAGTAGTAGTAGTAGTAGTAGTTGTAGTAGTAGTAGTAGTAGTAGTAGTAGTAGTAGTAGTAGTAGTAGTAGTAGTAGCAGCAGTAGTAGTAGTAGTAGTAGTAGTAGTAGTAGTAGTAGTAGTAGTAGTAGTAGTAGTAGTAGTAGTAGTAGTAATAGTACAACAAATGACATGTGATCCGTAATCACAAAATTAAAATCACATCTTCGTTTGCAGGGTTATGCCCAACCAAGCCAAAAGTAATGTTTAGGCAACCCTGCTTTAAAATTCACAATACCTGCGTACTTATCTCTGTGAAATTCGGACTGCTCTCCCCCGGAGAGCGCGTCGCCGCAAGTGCAGCGCCTACCCTTTTTTTCTTTCTTTTTTCGGAGAAGGGGGGGGGGGACAGGGTGAGGAGGGGGTGTGGACACACTTGGAAGACCGAGCTATCAATTTGGCCATACCAGGCAGCGGGATTTCTCCCTGCTCTTACCGACTTTCAACTGCTGTGGGATTTTTACGTGCGTAAAGCGCACGGGTCAGTCTAGCTGTAAGTCCCCATCCGAAGGACTCAACGTTCAGTTCGATTTTCCTGTCAAACTAGAAAGAAAGGGCGAGGAGGCCGGGATTCGAACCCGGGTCACTCACGCTCCAGTCACGCATTACATTTGGCAGGCGAACGTCTTAACCACCCGGCCACCTTTATCCCTTCTCACAGTGTGAACGAGTGCGCACATGCGTTTGTAAGTGTGAATCCATTTACAAGTGTGTCTGCCTGTGCTTAACCTGATAAGGTGTTTTCTCGAAACAAAAACAAGAAAGACAGAAAGCAGCTCCCATAACGTAAGGGAAACAATTCGATCATTTCCCCTGACTTGGTGTGGTGGTATTCTCCCTTAGATCGAATCCAGTATGGGGCGTGATTTTTTTCTTCTCTTGGTGTGGAGGGGAATGGTGTGTGTGTGTGTGTGTGTGTGTGTGGAGGGGGGGGGGGGTACACGAGGAGAAGAAGAAGTCATTAGAAGAAGAGGAGGAAGAAGAACAATAACTAGAGCGCTAAGACGCTAGATCACCATCCGCGCGGCAGATTTTTCGGATGCAGTGATTCACCTAGCGGCCGACTCGGATAACGAACCTTTTTTTTTCACAAGGGTGTGAGTGAGAGAGAGAGAGAGAGAGAGAGAGAGAGAGAGAGAGAGAGAGAGAGAGAGAGAGAGAGAGAGAGAGAGAGAGAGAGGAGAGAGAGAGAGATTGAATTGAATGAATTTTATTTATAGAGGGTAATAGAGTAAGCAATAACATGCTTTTTTACATCCAGCCCTCTGGACAGAATACATATCATATAAAAGTAGAAAATGGAAAACGAAAATAAACACATACAAAGTAATATAAAGCATGAAAAAACCCATCCCTATATTGTAACACATCAATAACACACACAGAGAGAGAGAGAGAGAGAGAGAGAGAGAGAGAGAGAGAGAGAGAGAGAGAGAGAGAGAGAGAGAGAGAGAGAGAGAGAGAGAGAGAGAGAGAGAGAGAGAGCACCCTAACATTAACCCTCAACTGGCAAAGTTAGTGAATGAGAAGACCAGGTCAACTACACAAAGCCACTGAACTTGGACTCGCACACCTACCGGTGACTTCGACAAGTAAAGGGAAGTAACAAGTTGCCTGTTTCAAGGCAAGAGTTGTTTCCCTTGGCCCGTGTCTTGCAAGTGACCATGACCGTTGACCATTTTTTTTAACCTGGCCTAGATATCCTAACTATCTATTCGCACGCAAAACGTGAGCCTCCTGAGTCACTCCAGTCAAGATTTCTTCCCCTTGGACTGTGTCTTGCAACAAAAAAACAACCGACTCCAGTGACCTCGAGCTTTGACCTATGACCTTCAATTTCCATCTTGGCCTAGATATCCTTCTTATCTACCCTCATGCAAAATGTGAGGCTCCTAGGTCGCTTCGTTCAATCGTTATCGTTTTAGCATAGTTAGATAGTCAGTCGGCTTCAGAGTGCACTGAAAACATTACCAGCTTCGCTCTCTTCGTACGCGGCCGGCAACAAGCAGTCTGTAGGAGAATCCTACAGGTCCTTGTCTGGCCGGTTGTCTGGCTGTCTACCCCCCCCCACCCCCCCTCTCCTTCGACCTCTTCGCCATTTTGAAGAAGAAGGATGGAGATGAGCAACTTAGGACGCGCATTTTACCGCCAGGGAGGCAATCAAACCAGATGGGGCTTAGCGCGTGATAGTCTTAGTTGGGCGTAGTGAGAGAGAGAGAGAGAGAGAGAGAGAGAGAGAGAGAGAGAGAGAGGGGAGGGAGATGAGTCCCTCCCTCTCCCTCCCACCCATTACGCCCAACTAAGACTATCACGCGCTAAGCCCCCAACTGGTTTGATTGCCCCCTTGCGGTCAAATCAGCGTCCTAAGTTGACCATTGCTGAGGCAACTAAATAGGAGGAAGCGGGAAGAGAAGGAAATCGACGTTCTAGAACTTCGCACAAATACTGGAAGACGGGGTAAGAAGCCCATGCCAATTATCTCATGAAAGGAAGCAAATTTCAGTCACATTTTGCCCATGAGACGAGTGTTAATGCTTAGCATTCGTCTCATGGGCAAATTTGACTGAAATTTGCTTCATTTCATGAGATGATTGGCATGGACTTTTTACCCGCCCATGGGCTTTTTACCCCGTCTGCCCCTAGTACAAGTCTCTTGACACTGAAAAAAAATGTTTGAAATAATAGGGCCTATTATTTCGATTGATTCGTATTGATTCGTTATCTTATTATTATTATTATTATTATTATTATTCTTACCCATTTTGGGTTCCTCTGTTCCTGACATAAGTCCTGTCGCATTCACGTTCTGTAGAAGAAGAAGAAGAAACCAAACTTAAACAAGTGCAACGCCGAGCGGCTGCAAAGTCCCCTCGCAGCATCGCCGAGCTACTCCGAAATCGGAATGTGTCGGCTGTACACTACACACAGCGGGGAGACCATTGAGAACTGAAAACAGGACGCACGCACGGCCGGATGGACGGCCGGAAAGAAGTGGGACATATCGGGCCTGTGACACAAAGGGCCTAGGGCACAGCGGGCTTATCCCATGTTTAGACTAAATACATCAGTGGATAGCTTGCATCTTGGCAAACTAGTATACCAAATTTGATGATGATAGACTGAATAGTTTTGACGTGGGACATATCGGGTCTGTGACACAAAGGGCCTAGGGCACAGCGGGCTAATCCCATGTTTAGACTAAATACATCAGTGGATAGCTTGCATCTTGGCAAACTAGTATACCAAATTTGATGATGATAGACAATAGTTTTGACGGCCGGAAAGAAGTGGGACATATCGGGCCTGTGACACAAAGGGCCTAGGGCACAGCGGGCTTATCCCATGTTTAGACTAAATACATCAGTGGATAGCTTGCATCTTGGCAAACTAGTATACCAAATTTGATGATGATAGACTGAATAGTTTTGACGTGGGACATATCGGGTCTGTGACACAAAGGGCCTAGGGCACAGCGGGCTAATCCCATGTTTAGACTAAATACATCAGTGGATAGCTTGCATCTTGGCAAACTAGTATACCAAATTTGATGATGATAGACTGAATAGTTTTGACGTGGGACATATCGGGCCTGTGACACAAAGGGCCTAGGGCACAGCGGGCTTATCCCATGTTTAGACTAAATACATCAGTGGATAGCTTGCATCTTGGCAAACTAGTATACCAAATTTGATGATGATAGACTGAATAGTTTTTGATGTGGGACATATCGGGCCTGTGACACAAAGGGCCTAGGGCACAGCGGGCTTATCCCATGTTTAGACTAAATACATCAGTGGATAGCTTGCATCTTGGCAAACTAGTATACCAAATTTGATGATGATAGACTGAATAGTTTTTGACGTGGGACATATCGGGTCTGTGACACAAAGGGCCTAGGGCACAGCGGGCTTATCCCATGTTTAGACTAAATACATCAGTGGATAGCTTGCATCTTGGCAAACTAGTATACCAAATTTGATGATGATAGACTGAATAGTTTTGACGTGGGACATATCGGGTCTCTAACACAAAGGGCCTAGGGCACAGCGGGCTTATCCCATGTTTAGACTAAATACATCAGTGGATAGCTTGCATCTTGGCAAACTAGTATACCAAATTTGATGATGATAGACTGAATAGTTTTGACGTGGGACATATCGGGTCTGTGACACAAAGGGCCTAGGGCACAGCGGGCTTATTCCATGTTTAGACTAAATACATCAGTGGATAGCTTGCATCTTGGCAAACTAGTATACCAAATTTGATGATGATAGACTGAATAGTTTTTGAGAAAAACGGACGAATAGCCGGACGAACGGACCAGACAAAAACAATAGTTCCCCGAACCTTCAGCTCGGGGACTACAAAATCAACAACTTATGGTTCTCAAACATTGTCAAAAACATAAAAAATACATTTAAAAAAACACAATGTCTCTCTAGCTGTCACACCCCTCTTCCAACACCAACCCCATTACTTCTTTTAAAATATTAAAGACCCACCAGGTCACGTGTCCAAATCACGGATTTCTCCTGTTATAGTTGGTAAGAAATCTTGTTTTGATCAGGTTTGACTCCCATACAAATGTCCCCAAATTGAAAACTTAACATTTTAAAGAGCAGCCTCAACCATAAGTTGGGGGCCTTTGTATGTGGGTCACAGCTACCTAGAAAATAAACAAGGGACTTAATCGTGGAGCGTCAGTGTGTCTTTAAGCCGTCCTTCACCCCACCCCTCTCCCCATAAAGACACACTGACCCACCACGATTAAGTCCCTTGTTTTTCTGGGTAGCTGTGACCCACATACAAATGCCCCCAACTTAAATTGAGGCTGCTCTTTAAAATATTTCGTTTTGAATTGGGGGCATTTGCATGGGAGTCAAACCTGGTCAAAACAAAGGCAAAGTTAAGCTTTACGCCCTCCCGCTCTTAAAAAGACCATATGGGACATATAGGTCAAATCAAGATTTCTTATCAGCTATAAGAGGAAAAACATGCGAAACCCGTGATTTTGACACGTGATCTGGTGGGTGTTTAAAGTCCCTTTTGTATTTGTAGACGTTACACAGGCTAACGAAGACAATAGTTTTCGCAAACATGGTCAAAAATATCTATTTTTAAGGGTACTTGTGTCTTCGTGTGTGTGTGTGTGTGTGTATGTGTGTGTGTTGTGTGTGTGTGTGTGTGTGTGCTTGAAAAGTCTCATTAATATGCATAATCATAATGCTGCAATGTTTAAAGCTGTGTGACTCTGTGAGTAACAGACCAGTTCTAAAGTGTGTGTGGGTTTTTTTTGTTACAATGAAAAAAGAAGAGAAAAAACCCAGAATCACACACCAAGATGCAACATAAACTATTAATTAATTCACATGCCTTAATTATTACTTATGTGACGATTTTGACATAATTGATAATAATTAGGCTTTGCGCTAATTCTTGTAATATAACGTAAAAATGGTGGCATCAAATCATAACATAAGCACAAAACAAAACTGATTTGTCGTGTTTATCAGTCACGTGACCACATCTCTGGATCCGCGCCCCCTTCTTCTACCCCCTCCCCTCCCACCCCCACCCCCCCACCCCCACCCTCCCCAACTTTAACCCTGTTGTGACGTCACTAATCCACTCCCGGGTTCAGAGAAGAGAAAAAAGTCAAACCGGTAACTAAAGCAAAATGATAATAATATCAATGAAATCAAATCTTAAAACAGTCAATCGACTTACCGAGCTGCCGACTGTGCGTCTTGTAGCAGAATTTGCCATGAAAATTGAGCGGCTTCAAAATGACAATGAAACACCGCCACACTAGCCGAGCCTACACAAAATAATAGGCCTACCCCCAGCCGCCCAAACTGCAACAACAGTACTACTAGCACACTCACTTGCTCTGTACATTCATGAAAACGTTTACGTTGTTTTCGTCAGTCTAGTCTTGTCAGCGGTTCTAGTTTTGTTCAAAGCACTAATTGAAACAATGGCTGCCCAAAACCTACCCCAATCTAGTAGTACCAGTTCCACAACCAAAACAAAACGAAAACGTGGCAAACGAACAACCTACGTTTATTCGTTCTCGGCCTTCGTGATTTCTGAAAAATCCTCTTGTCGCTGGAAAAGCGAGGCTTACCAGAAATGAGAATGAAGGAGCGAATGGAGAGGATACGGAATGGGGTGTCGGTGTGGTAAGTAAGGTGGGGAAAAAAAAGATTATGGGCGTGGTTTGGCCAAACAAAAAAAGTCATCTGAGTTGATTGACAGGTTTGTTATTACGAATGGGGCGGAGTTGACCTCGTCTGTGGCCTTGGTAAACAGTTCAAGCACATAACTAGTTTCATCGTGTGTCAAGACCACTTCTGTCTAGCTTCTCTCTCTCTCTCTCTCTCTCTCTCTCTCTCTCTCTCTCACAATCAGCTTCGTCTAGCTTAACTCTCTCTCTCTCTCTCTCTCCCTCCCCCTCTCTTTCTCCCTCCTCTCCCTCCCCCTCTCTCTCTCTCTCTCTCTCTCTCTCCCTCCTCCCTCCCTCCCTCCCTCCCTCCCTCCCTCCCTCTCTCTCTCTCTCTCTCTCTCTGGTCTACTAATCTTATGTCTGGGTTTACTACTGACTAGACTGCAAGCCTACTTCAAGTAGCTATGCTCTGCTATGGGTGCTTTTCCCAAAAACAAGAGCTGCCCCTGTATTTCTCAAAAAATCATTCTGTGCGTGCGTGATATGGGGGCTTTTCCCCGAAAAGAGCTGCCCTGTATTTCTCAAAAACTCATCCTGTGCGTTTTGTCTGTTTGTTTGGTTTTTGTTTGTGGCACAAGCCACAAACCTATAACTCACTTTGTCGGTCTGTCGGTCGGTCCAAAATTGTCACACATATTGTAAAAGAGAAAGACAAGCGTGCCACAAACGATTGCGAATCCGCGCTTGTTTCCTTTCTGTACTCATAGTTCTCACAGAACGAGGGTAGTATATTGGAATAGGAACGAGTGCTGTGCGTGTCTCTGTCCATATGGTGATGCTTTCTTACTATAAGTTTGCCTCACACCGTTTCCCAGCTCCAGTTATCTCTTTGACCTTACCTGGCCTCTGCTGTCAAATCAATTTGGCTACTGCATGTAGTAACTATTCTCTTTAACTGTCTGTCTGTCTCTCTCTCTCTCTCTCTCTCTCTCTCTCTCTCTCTCTCTCTCTCTCTCTCTGCCACCACCCCCTCCCCACCCCAACCTTTATTTTCGGACCATAATATGGTGATAATTCTTATTATAAGTTGGCCTCACCCTGTGGTGGCCTTGATGTCAAATGATTTTGACTACTGAATTCCAGTTTTAGGGAGACGTGCATCATGATATGCCGTACATACACACATACATACAGAGAGGGGGGGAGGGGGGCAGAGACAGACAGGCTGATAAAGAGTCAGACAAACAAACAGAGAGGGAAAGACAGACAGGCAGACAGACAGACAAGGGTCTGCTACACTACATACGATTTGCTGTCAGCGCGATGCGATTGTGACGATGCGAGTCATGCTTCGCGCAAAATTCGTGTACTGGGGGTCTGCATGAATACAACATAGACAGAAATGTCTTCCTGTTGGGGTTGATCCACAAGATAGTGTTTGTTAGCAGATATACATACTGACGAGAATTCCATAATTCGAAAGAGATCTCTCTATGTACCATGATCAGAATGCGTCTAGAATGCAGCTTTCCTATTACGGGCTTGTCGTATTCGACGCCTCGCCCACCCCCCACTTTGTACAAGTGTTTGCTTAGTTTTTCAGTTTGAATAAAAGTTTATTTTTAGAATGCGCGCGCGCGCGCGTGTGTGTATGTTGATATACATTAGTCTGTGTGTGTGTACCAGGTGTGTATTCAGAGAGAGAGAGAGTGAGAGAGAGAGAGGGGGGGGGGGGTACAGACAGACAAACAAACCGAGACAGACAGAACAGGATTGTAGAAGTGCCTGATTTGATTGATGTAATGTAAAGTCTGCTCACAACAATGGTGATATTAGACTTATGCAGAAGTGCCTTCATGTTGTACTGTGTAACATCGCATGCATGCGCTTCTTTGAGGGAGTGGGGGGTGGGGACAATTGGGCAGCCTTGTACTTTGGTCATGCCCCCCCCCCCCCCCCCTTCAAGGAAAATGTTTCATTGCAAAAACTTGAGGGGAGAGGCACTTAGGTACAAGAGAGCCGATAATTATTTGTGCATACTCATCTTCCCACACACACGCAAAAACAGTCTACAAAAAATCGCCAAAAAAAGTCATTAGTCATTTATTAATGCTTTCATGTGCATTACATTTCATTTTCAGGCTCAGCAAAGGGTACCTACACAATGCGGTTCATACAACTAACTACCCATGAACTAAGTTTTTTGTTGTTGTTTGTTTTGCTGTCTCATTTTCTGAGCCGTTACAGTGGTGGTGTTGCTCCCACGCCGCTCATTCCGATTCCCAATTCGCAGCCACACCTCCGCACGTTCAGGTCGCAGAATCCGAGACCAGCAGTTCAAGGGGAGCGATGTTAGTCCATCAGGAGGCAGCCAACCGAGGAGACACTGCACTGCTGCTGAGTCACCTCGGTGGAGTTCAGTGGAGCCTGTTCAGGACACCACCTACTAAGCCCCCTACTGACGACACTATTCTCTTAGTCGCGGAGCCAGCTGTGAGTGAGGTCCTCCTCCGAGGGCGCCAACACGACCGTCCACCGACAGCTCCCCAGAACACACTGATCCCCATGACTTTGTCCCGAACGCACCAAGGCATAGACTAGCATGAACTAAGGTTAGTCTCCTCAAAACGAAAGGATAAAACAAACAAAACTAGTCACTATTATTACAAAAGAAACGATCCTTCTCATAAAGCAAAGGCGAAACGAACGAACACAAAACGCAACTTCATAAATAATTAGCCATAACACCCACACACACCAAAACAAAATCAGATTTTTGTTATGGCGAATGGCGATGATTATCAAGCAACATTTTACAGCAAAAGTTTTAAAAAAATCAAAATAATTCAAGGGGGGGGGGGGGGGGGGGGGGGGGGGGGGGGGGGGGGGGGGGGGGGGGGGGGGGGGGGGGGGGGGGGGGGGGGGGGGGGAGGTGTGTGTGTGTGTTGTGTGGGGGGGGGGGGTATAGAACTACATTTTCTGGGGAAACAAGCAAATGTATTAATCACAAAACCATGACACAACATCTTAACCCTTTCACCGCCAACCATATTTCAACCAAAACTGTCCATTCAATTTACCTGGATAGAGAACAAAATCCATCTGCAGTATTGGGGATTCTTCTGTGACAGATATAAAATAAGGTCTATCCTTACTTCTCAAAACTAAGACAATAGGGTCTTTGGATAATGGACCCCAATTTGATGCCTTTTAGTGACATAGGTGTTAAATCACTTGTGGTGCAAAAATGCGACATTGGCGGTGAAAGGGTTAATATGGCGGATGTTGGTATGGAAGGGGAGGGAGAGGCGGGAGTGGGTGGGTTGGGGACAGGGCTCCCATGCAGGGACCCCCATTTGGGGGTCTATGAAGTACTAACATATCATTCTAAAGGACCCTCTAAAAAGAATGTGCCAGGGGGTCCCAGGGATGCACTAGAAACATTGTTTTTAGCATTCGCAATGCCACTGGGACCCTCTATCCCGCCTCTAGGACCGTCTATACTGTAAGTGAAGAAGTCCGGGCTGGGACCCCTAGTTTTGCCTGACGATTGGGTTCCCTGAGGGGATTAAGGTCAGGGGGGGGGGGGGGGGGGGGACTTCCCGAATCGTCATTTCCCAAATCACCATTTCCTAAATAGTCATCTCATGTGACACATTATGCACTTAGTGTCATTTCGCCATTTTCACTGATTCCTGCGAGTATAATAACGTGTGTTTACTTTTGCAAGCAATTGCTGTATAAACCAATTCCAATGACGGAAAGAGTGTCGCAAACATTGCTGCATTCCCGGTTCTGTAAGAACGTGAGAGCTTCGCAACTGTACGATGAGGGTGCATATATCTCTCAATTTATATTATAATACACACCAACTTAAGTGATCGTGAAGAACCACCCGTACGGTTCAGTCTATTTTACTATCATTATTGGAGCACGTTTTTGTGGAAATAATAGCTTAGTCTGTTTGGCATGAAAAGCCTAACTAGACGTTAAACCAACCAGAGAGAGAGAGAGAGAGAGAGAGAGAGTGAGAGAGAGAGTGAGAGAGAGAGAGTGAGAGAGAGAGTGAGAGAGAGAGAGTGAGAGAGACAGAGAGAGTGAAAGTGAGACAGAGAGTGAGAGAGAGAGAGAGAGCATGAAAAGTAGACCTGAACTTAATTTGATGTCTGTAATTTAAACGAGTGTGTGTGTGTGTGTGTGTGTGTGTGTGTGTGTGTGTGTGTGTGAGAGAGTGAGTGCGTACTTGCGTGGGGGTAGGGGTCACAGTGGGGGGTAGGGCTACATCCACGTGTGTGTGTGTGTGTGTGTGTGTGTGTGTGTGTTAGAGAGCGCGCGTGCGTGGGGAGAGAGGGGGGTGGGGGTTAGGGCTATATCCACATTTTCTCCGTTATCTTTGTGAGTTTGAGTGGACGCGCGTACGTCAGTATCCTGTGTGACGTGTTACTGAATGCCAGAAATGAATTGAAGCGAAGGGGTTCAGTAGTAAAGATGACGAAAAGGCGCTTAAAGACCCAGCAGGTCAAAAATCAAAATCACGGTTTTCACGTCTTTTCCCTCTGGTAAGAAATCTCGTTTTGACCAGGCTTGACTCCCATGCAAAATGTCCCCAAATTGAAAACGAAACGTCATTTTAAAGAGCAGCCTCAATTTGAAGTTGGGTACATTTGTATGGGGGTCACAGCTACCCAGAAAAACAACAACAACAAGGGACTTAATCGTGGTGCATCAGTGAGTCTTACATAAGAGGATGGCGAAACGGCACTACTTGGACAGCACTCTTTATCTAATCACCATAAAGCGAACGCCATGTGGCGAGATGGGAAATGGCGAATCGGCACTTACCCGTGTGGGGGTGGGGGTGGGGTGGGGAATGTAAAAGGGATTTAAAACCAATACATACAAAAATACATGTCTTTAGAAATGTGTTTCAAATCGGAAGTTCAGTTTAACGTCGCGTGTCGGCTTTCGCCATGTACGACGGGCTGAACAAACCAACCAGGGTATAAACAAAAATTTATGTTCCTGAATCACTGTCTTAGCCAAAAGGCCGAGAAGCGATCAGTTGACATTAAATTTAAAAAAAAAAATTAAAAAAAAATCAAATCATTAAGAAAAGGCGTTTGTATATTGATGGCCCCCCCCCCCCCCAAAAAAAAAAAACAACACCCCACAACATCTGCAAGCTTCGCATTTAAAAAACAGCTATAGTGAGGCAGAATGAAAACAGAAAGAAAAGCACCAAAAAGACAGTCAAGAAGAAGAAAGAAGGAGAAGAGCTTACCAAAAAAATCAATAAAAATAGCAAGCAGAAAAAAAAACCCCACATAAAATTGGAAGGTTAACAAAAAATCACAAGGGAAAGTGCTATATCGACACAAAAACAGGAGCATTGTGTAACTCGTATTCCACACAATAACAAACCCCCCCAAAAAAGACCCCCCCCAAAAAAGGAATTTCTTTTCTTCCCGGAAGTTTCTCTTCACACATTTTCTTGGAATTATTTCTTACTTCCGAGATTGTTATTGTATTTTAATCTTACTCATGTTACAGATATTTACATCCATGTCACGTAATATCAATACAGCCAAAACGTAAACCTAAGTGGTCTGAAAACAAGAGAAATATCATAACAAACTTACTTAACTTGCAACCAAAAACATACAGCATTAGGAAAAGTATTGCTGGAACTAGTCTCATTTTTAACAAATATTATAATATACGATCCCTGGAGTCTTTAAGCCAAGGTAAGACAACAAACAATATACCGGCGAGGTTGGGTTTTTGGGGGGGTCTTTTTTTTTTAAGGCATAGTGTTAGATGAAAATGATTCTTCTTAAACTTTAACCGAAGCCCCATCTCTCTCTCTCTCTCTCTCTCTCTCTCTCTCTCTCTCTCTCTCTCCCCCAGCCCACCCACACACACACTCTTTCATTCAGAATTGCTTTTCTTTTCTTAATTCTGGACTTCCAATTTTTTCCCATCTTAATTATGCTTTGCTTATAGCTTTAAATCTCATTTCTTCTCATTTGAACAACAGAATTTGAAGTGCCCCTTTTTTGGGCCCGCTTATTTTTATATGATCAAAAAAATTAACTGTGGAAAGGACAAAATATGCAGATGATTTTCAAATGATTGCGTTAATGTTGTTGTTGTTGTCTTACCCTGGCTAAAAGACTCCAGGGATCATCCCAACAGCTAAAGCGCTTAAACGCTATAATGGTACAAATGCATCAGCTAGGGATGAGAACATAACGTGTGTGACCGTTTTTGATTACCCCGCCACGTGAGCAGCCACCCTCCGAGGAGGCGTTAATGAATGGTGGACACACACACACAAAATGAACCTTGCTTTATTTGGGCTCTAGCTAAGTAAGCCAGCCCATTGTGTGCGCTACACATTGCGAGGCATCTGCACTGGCTCTTTAGTGCAGCAACCAAGGGGGTTAGTTGGCCTGTGGACAATGTCCCCACGACCGTCCCTTCTTCCGAGATTGCCATGTTCTCTGGGGGCAGTGGGTGGATGCCTCGTGCCTCCATACGGGGAGCTGGACGATCCCCGCCCCCTCCATGAGTCTCTCCCTGAGGGGCGGGGGTGGGGGGGGGGGGGGACTTTCGTTAAAAAAAAAAGTTCCCCCACCGTCTGTGCTTGTAACTTCCTTTAATCTGCCACTCTCTTTGACTCTGCCTTTTCCCTTTGCTTTCTACCATCTACTATCTTTTCTGAATTATAGGCCCATTCTCCTGCCTTTTTTCCCCCCCCAAAAAAAAAATCTTCCAAATATTCTTTTCTCCTTTGAGCTCCTCCGAAATCGGAATGTGTCGACTGTACGCAGCGGGGAGACCAACGGAAACTGAAAACCGGACACATAATTATGTACCTTATCCATTATGGCCATATGGCCTGGGAACGCATAAAAGAAGAAGAAGAAGAGAGAAGTTATGTTCTCATATTTGAATCTTCGTGTTATGGATATTTACATCCATGTAATGTAAGATCAATGGCAAAAGTACATAGGCCTGGTCCTTTTTGGTTGATCGAGAGAGTGGGGATGCCCTCTGGGCAAGGTTTTTACCACAATAAACAAATTGCAGACCAGTCCTTCGGAATAACAGTAGCTTCCCCCCTCCCCCCCCCCCCCTGCTATCTGAAACTGACCATGGCAAGACAACATGACTGACCCCCCCCCCCCCCCCCCCCTCCACACACTAAAATTGTCTGGGATCCTCGTTAGTAACCACATAACTAAGGTATCAGGCAAAACTGCCATGACAATTTGGTAATGATGATGATGATGATGATGATGATGATGATGTTGATGATGATATTGATGATGATGATGATGATGATAACGACGGAGGAGGATGCGGTGATGACGTCATCATGCAGCTCCACTGCTGATGTTGATGTTCATGATCATGATTCAGACGACAACAATGACGGACTGGGGCAGAGTCGACCCCCCCCCCCCCCCCCCCCCCCCAAACCCAAGTTCCACACCTACATAACGGAACACATATCGGACACCCCATCCTTAATGGCAGAAGCAGCGGAGACCACAAAACCCCCGATTTTCTCGAAGAACCCCGGCTGGACCTCCTCCGAGATGATCTTGGTCTTGATGCTCGTGGCGGCTTCGGCTTGGCCCGTGCCCTTCTGCCTGGCCTCCTCCTGGACCAAGGCTTCCACTTCCTTGTTGATCATCTCCGTCATTTCTGTCTTGTAGCAGGCGTGTTCCCCGTTATTTTTCGATCAGGGTCTGAGGGACAGGAGGGAAAGAGATAGAAACAAATTCAGAGAGATTTATTTTTCATTCTGAGATTGTGTAATGGATAAAACAAGATCGGATGTAAGGGTGGGTGTGGGTGGGGTTGGTGGGTGTTGTCCTGGTTTCCATAAACCCCCCTCTGCCCCAAGCATGCACCTTATACAAGGGTGAAAGGTAGGAAGGTGCCTAGATTTGTATCTAAAAGAAAATCATTCAATTGTAAAATTGTTCGGGGGGCAGGGCACCCCAAAGGGCATTGCCTGGAACCTATGCAGCTCCCTGGACACCCCCCCCCCCCCCTCACCGATGGAACCCCCCCCCCCCCACCCCTTTACGAATCACTTGGTTCGGCCCTGGATAATAGTGAAGAGACTGGGAGTTTTAAGAGTTGCACACAAATTGGTGCTTCTACAAATGCATGGGAAACCTGAAAGACAGGGCCCAGGCAGGGGCTAGGGTCCCTAGTCCCCTAGCCAACGACGGTCAGAGCTTCAAACTGTCAGAGGCGGCCCGGGGTCAATGACCTGTACTGGGTCTATTGACCCTTCATGTCGTGGAGCGAAGGGTTATACTATGTATGACCCATGCAAATTGCGCCTCACCTGCATCAACTCGACGAGCTCGCCGACTTGCTGCTCCTTCTCATCAGCCGGGGCCTTGTTGTTCATGCCGAAGTAGCGTCCCCCTGCCTCTTTCACCATGTCCTTTAAGGGACTGCCGAACTTGGCGATCTCCTGATCCAGGGAACCCCTCAGCTCCTCTGCACACACGGTCCACACACACACTACAGTAAACACAGGTCACCATGTCCTTTAGGGGTCTGCCGAACTTGGTGATCTCCTGACCTTAAGGAATCCCTCAGCTCCTCTGCACACACGGTCCACACACACTACAATAAACACAGGTCACCATGTCCTTTAAGGGTCTGCCGAACTTGGTGATCTCCTGACCTTAAGGAATCCCTCAGCTCCTCTGCACACACGGTCCACACACACTACAATAAACACAGGTCACCATGTCCTTTAAGGGTCTGCCGAACTTGGTGATCTCCTGACCTTAAGGAATCCCTCAGCTCCTCTGCACACACGGTCCACACACACACTACAATAAATAGAGGTCACCACGTCCTTTAAGGGACTGCCGAACTTGGTGATCTCCTGGCTCAGGGAATCCCTCAGCTCCTCTGCACACAGTCCACACACACACTACAATAAACACAGGTCACCATGTCCTGCAGGGGTCTGCCGAACTTGGTGATCTCCTGGCCCAGGGAACCCTTCAGGTCCTCTGCACACACGGTCCACACACACAGGCCAAGGTCTGCAAGGTAATCACTACCCATCACTTGTTCCAATTTACCATAAATTACGTTACATTTTGGAAGTTTTATCAGTTTGTGACCACTGGCCACCGCTATTTTTTCTAAAAAAAACCTGTTTGCAAGTCGCTGACTCGCATCGTGCGGTTTCAAGCTTCGACGCCATTGTTGCATTGTCGCTATGGTATTTGACCGAGTAATGGAGGTAAACAACTCTAATTTTTAACGAAGTGCTCTCCCCTAGTTTCATTTCTTTCGAAAATCGTCTATTGCACGCTGGCAGCACAAAACAGCCAGCCAAATGACAGACAGACAGACTCTTCTACATACCTAGGGACTCCTCATCGTCTCCTAGAGAGTCGAGGCCGTTGAAGACCAGGATCAGGTACTTGTTCATGTCCTCTGAGAACAGCCGCTTGACCTTCTGGTAGGCCAAATACTCCTCCTGTAAAAAAATAAATAAATGACCCACATGACATGGATGACACTTTGGATGACGTGGGATGATTCGTTGCTTCAAGCATTTAGTTGGCTAGCGTTTTAGCTGGATGACCTGGGATGATTCGTTGCTTCAAACATTTAGTTGGCCAGTGTTTTAGCTGGATGACATTTTGGATGACGTGGGATGATTCGTTGCTTCAAACATTTAGTTGGCCAGTGTTTTAGCTGGATGACATTTTGGATGACATGGGATGATTCGTTGCTTCAAACATTCAGTTGGCCAGCGTTTTAGCTGGATGACATTTTGGATGACGTGGGATGATTCGTTGCTTCAAACATTCAGTTGGCCAGTGTTTTAGCTGGATGACATTTTGGATGACATGGGATGATTCGTTGGTTCAAACATTCAGTTGGCCAACGTTTTAGCTGGACAAAGATTTAAGAATAAATCGAAATATCGCTCTTTTAACACGGTGTTGCTGATTTTATTTCGTCTTGTCTGAAATGACGCACATTCACACAGTCTTTTCTTTTGAATCCGAGTGAGAGAAAAGAGACTTCTTCTTTTTATTCTTCAGGTGATTATGCTGTATGTATGAGTTCATTATATGAACAACTAAAACTGTTACAAAATGATGTTTACTGGACTTTTTGTTTGTTTGTTGCAACTATTGTACCGTTTTCTTAAAAAAAAAGCTGTAAGTAGAACAATGAGTGTGCTTGTACTTGGCACTTGTCATTTCCGTTTTTCTTTGCATTAATAATTTGCTTGTTTTTTTGTGTGGGTTTTTTGCTGTCCCATCTTCTGGGTCGTACAGTGGCGTTGCTACAACGCCGCTCATTTCGATTCCCAATTCGCAGCCACACCTCCGCACGTTCAGGTCGCAGAATCAGAGAACAGCAGTTCAAGGGGAGCGAATGTTAGTCTGTCAGGAGGCAACCAACCGATGAGACACTGCACCGCTGCTGAGTCACTTCGGTGGAGTTCAGTAGAGCCTGTTAGGACACCACCTACTAAGCCCCCTACTGACGACACTATTCTCTTAGTCATGGAGCCAGCGTGAGTGAGATCCTCCTCCGAGGGCGCCACCACGACCGTCCAACGACAGCTCCCCAGATCACACTGATCCCCATGACTTTGACCCGAACGCACCAAGGCATAGACTGGATCAGAAACCGAAACTGAGGTCACCATGAGAGCAGGGCTTGCAAAGCCACATAATTTGAGACTTTTAAAAAACAATGATTGATGGAAATGGGGCGGATGACTATATGATGATGATGATGATGATGATGATGATGATGCTATGGAGTTCCGTATGGGTCTCAGACTGCATGACAGGGCTGTATTCTACGCTTCCTTTCATAATGATATCCCGGCATCAACCAGGCCCGAGAACTACAGACACCTGCAGTGTTGGCCTTGAAATTAGAGCAACACTCTCAGAATCGCATCCGTTAAGCGGATGAAGCTCGACTGTGTGGTTTCAGTCTTCCCATTGAGCCCACAGCCACTCACTCTGGGTAGGAGTCGGTCCAGGACCGAAAAATCCCTCGCCTCTGATGGGATTCTAACCCAAGACCTCCCAACCAGTAGTCCGCGACGCTAACCACTACGCCACGGCGGCTGGTTGCATTGGCACTTGTCCTTTTCGTTTTTCTTTGCATTTAATAATTTGATTTTATATTCTCTATCATTATCATATTTTGTTAAAAAGACAGATTGTCTGTCAAAACAGGATGTCGGTCTGTTGTGTTGTTTGTTTGTTTTGTTGTGTGTGTGTTGTGTGTGTGTGTGTGTGTTGTGTGTGTGTGTGTGTTGTGTGTGTGTGTGTGTGTGTTGTGTGCGTTGTGTGTGTGTGTGTGTGTGTGTGTGTGTGTGTGTGTTGTGTGTGTGTGTGTGTGTTGTGTATGTATGTGTGTGTGTTGTGTATGTGTGTGTTGTGTGTGTGTGTGTGTGTGTGTGTGTGTGTGTGTGTGTGTTGTGTGTGTGTGTGTGTGTGTGTGTGTGTGTGTGTGTGTGTGTGTGTTGTGCATGTGTGTGTGTGTGTGTGTGTGTCTTGCACTTTAGCAAATTGAATTCAATGGTCTGCCATTTTTAGTTAAGGACAAGACTTCTGTTTGGTTGGTTGGTTTTTGTTGGTTTGCCTTTAAAGGCTCACAAACTCCAATTATCCTCAATAAGATTAAATTTTGACTTGACTTGACTTACGTCAGTGAAGCGTCGGTCACAGCGGAGGGTGAAGATGATGACGTTGGGTCCAGGCTCCGACACGGCCACGCTCTTAGCCACCTCCCTGTAGATGAGCTTCTCCTCAACGTGGGTGTCACACAGGCCCGGGGTGTCCGTCACCTGCACCAGGAGTCACCAAGTTAACCCTTTCAAGACATCACTGCCTTAGACAAACATTATTACCATTATTACTGGCCTAGGGCTGCCTAGAAAACAGGCAGAGAGACATCGGACAGATAGCGACAGACACACACAGAGACAGACAAAACAGAAGTGGTGGAGACAAAGAAACAGACAGAAAGTGACAAGACAGACGGATTGACCACCAACACAA
>CM065709.1:27832372-27859872 GCA_017654935.2 Phymorhynchus buccinoides | reverse complement strand
GAACGGGCATAAGCCAAACCACCTTCATACCAAGTTTCAACATCCTATGTCGATCGGCGCCCGATATATGGCTAAATATAGATTTTAGGTTTTCAAGGTCGTACGTCAAGGTCACGACGGCAAAATGGTTTGCGCGGATCTCTTCCTATTAAGGTGGCACACCTTCACACAAAATTTGACGCGATTCGGTCAAGCGGTTTGGGAGATATCCTTGGGACAGACAGAAAGAAAGAAAAAAAAAAAAAAAGACAAACCAGCCCATCGCAAAGTCCGATCACCTTCGGTGACGGACAATTATCGCCGCAAAAAGCGCCTCATTTTACATTGCGAGAAATCAACTATCGAGCGAAATTCTACAACACCCCTCCCACTTCTACCGTCTACTGCCCCCCTCCTCCCCCCCTCCCTTACTGGTGTAAAGAACACACACACACACACACACACACACACACACACTAAGTAAAGTTTACTGAACCTCAAGAAAAACAAAAATGTAAGAACACACTTCCAGAGCTCTCTCTCTCTCTCTACACACGACCTCGATCAGTTCTAACTAATTAACTATGCAAAAGCAAAAACTAATCGCAAAAGTACTTACACTTTTGTTGCAGGTCTATTATTATTATGATCTCAAATTGATTGGGGGGGGGGGGGGGGGGGGGGGGGGGGGGGGGGGGGGGGGAGGGGGGGGGGGGGAGGGGGGGGGGGGGGGGGGGGGGGGGGGGGCGGGAGGGGTGGGGGGTGGGGGGGGGGGCTGGGGGGGGGGGGGGGGGGCGGGGGGGGGGGGGGGGGGGGGGGGGGGGGGGGGGAGGGGGGGGGGGGGGGGGGGGGGGGGGGGGGGGGGGGGGGGGGGGGGGGGCGGGTGGGGGGGCGGGGGGGTGGTGGGGCGGGGGGGGGGTGGGGGGGGGGGCGACAAATTCCACGATACAGTAATACAACAGAAGGATTTTCTATGGACATCTTACTTGACTGATTGTCACAACCATAATATTAGCACACACACACACACACACAAAGAATATTAAAAGAAAAAAACTAACTTACAATCGAAGCGACGAAACTGCTAGTAGGACTAGGAGTTGCAGACAATCATTCCTCAACACAAGTCCCGCAAAACTACAAGAGAATAAACGTGAAGTCCAGAAGGGATCGAGCAGCGTGCGAGATAGCCACGCCCCCGTACACGCCTTGTGCATATCATTATTTATGGGCGGGGCTTCAGGTAAAGACAGGTTACACAAACATTTTTCGTTCTGTTGGAGAGAGAGAGAGAGAGAGAGAGAGAGAGAGAGAGATTTTTTGAGAAACTCGCAAGTAAATGACGGAAGGGTCATTGAGAGAGAGAGGGAGAGGGGGGTAACGTACTTTAGAGAGAGAGAGAGAGAGAGAGAGAGAGAGAGAGAGAAGCCAGCGGAACCTGGCGATTACACCCTACTTGTCTCTTCCTGTCAACTAGTTGCGCACTCAACGAGCTGCCGTGATAACAACAAACGACCTTGCCCTTGCAACCATTGCATGGAAAATGACAAGGGAACTGTCACAAAGTGGGAAGGAGAGAGGGGAGAAAGGGAAGGGGGGGGTAAGAAAAAGGGGAGGGAGTGCAGAAAAGATAATCGTGCCAGCGATGCATCCGTAAAACTCACTAGACTGCACATGGTCATCTCCAAACATGGAGCACTCTTTTTTTTTTTAGTAAAGTTTTATTTGTGTGTGTATTTGACGGTTTAAGGTTCTGGTTAGGGTTAGGGCTAGAGTCAGTTTAATTTCAGATTGAATGGTTAAAAGATACACATTCTAAAGTTTCGCTGAAAACCGACATTGTCACCGGCGAATGGCGTCACTTTCCATATTATTTGGAGATGACAAGGTGCAGCATTGAACGTCTTATGTGAAACTCTAAATGCAGTGCTAACCTTGGTGTGTTTTTTAAGAAATTAGTCTTTTATCGGAAATGACGGTGTAACACGTCAACAAACCCCAGCGAGAATAGATTGAGCTAAAAATCCACCCCCCCCCCCCCCCCCCCACCACCACCACCACACACAAACTGAATAACACCTCTCAATACTGAATCTGTACACTTTGCTTTACACCTAGCCTGCACCCCCCCCCCCCCCCCCCCCCCCACACACACACTACACCACACCACCACCACCACCACCACCACCACTCAAATAACACCTCTCAATACTGAAATCTATTACACTTTGCTTTAACACCTAGCCTGCACCCCCCCCCCCCCCCCCCCCCCCACCACCACACATAACTGAATAACACCTCTCAATACTGAATATGTACACTTTGCTTTACACCTAGCCTGCACCCCCCCCCCCCCCCCACCACCACAACACATAACTAAATAACACCTCTCAATACTGAATCTGTACACTTTGCTTTACACCTAGCCTGCACCCCCCCCCCCCCCCCCCACACACACACACACCACACCACCACCACCACCACCACCACCACCACCACCACACATAACTGAATAACACCTCTCAATACTGAATCTATACACTTTGCTTTACACCTAGCCTGCACACCCCCCCCCCCCCCCCCCCACCACCACACATAACTGAATAACACCTCTCAATACTGAATATGTACACTTTGCTTTACACCTAGCCTGCACCCCCCCCCCCCCCCCCACCACCACCACCACACATAACTAAATAACACCTCTCAATACTGAATCTGTACACTTTGCTTTACACCTAGCCTGCACCTCCCCCCCCCCCCACACACACACACACACACCACACCACCACCACCACCACCACCACCACACATAACTGAATAACACCTCTCAATACTGAATCTATACACTTTGCTTTACACCTAGCCTGCACCCCCCCCCCCCCCCCCCACCACCACCACACATAACTGAATAACACCTCTCAATACTGAATATGTACACTTTGCTTTACACCTAGCCTGCACCACCCCCCCCCCCCCCCCCCACCACCACCACCACACATAACTAAATAACACCTCTCAATACTGAATCTGTACACTTTGCTTTACACCTAGCCTGCACCCCCCCCCCCCCCCACACACACACACACACACCACACCACCACCACCACCACCACCACCACCACCACCACACATAACTGAATAACACCTCTCAATACTGAATCTATACACTTTGCTTTACACCTAGCCTGCACCCCCCCCCCCCCCCCCCCCCCACCACACATAACTGAATAACACCTCTCAATACTGAATATGTACACTTTGCTTTACACCTAGCCTGCACCCCCCCCACCTCCACCCCACCCCACCCACCACCACACATAACTGAATAACACCTCTCAATACTGAATATGTACACTTTGCTTTACACCTAGCCTGCACCCCCACCCCCCCCCCCACCCCACCCACCCACCACCTCACATAGCTGAATAACACCTCTCAATACTGAATCTGTACACTTTGCTTTACACCTAGCCTGTGTCGCATGAAAATAGGTAGCTCGTAAAAATAAGTAGCTCGCTACCTATGACAGTGTGTATGGGCGACATTGAGCATGAACCACAAATTTCACTATTTTCTAGGGTTAGGGATAGGGTTAGGGTTAGGGTTAGTTAAATGGCCAAAGTACAGAAAAAGTGAAATTTGTGGTTGTCGCAAAAACACACTCTCATAGTAGCGAGCTACTTATTTTTACGAGCTACCTATTTGCTCTTTTCGTTGGATTAAAATCTTGAAAAAAGATGGTCAATTAATTTTTTTGTCTAACACCAACACAAATGCGTGCTAGGGGAAGACGGGGTAAAAAGCCCATGGGCGGATAGCGGCAGCCCATGCCAATTATCTCATGAAATTAAAAAAATATCAGTCACATATTTCCCATGAGACGAGTGTTAATGTTTAGCATTCGTCTCATGGGCAAATTTTACTGACATTTTCTTTCTTTTTTCATGAGATAATTGGCATGGGCTTCTTACCCCGCCCAGGGGCGTTTTTACCCCGTCTTCACCTACACAAGATGCCGGATCACACACACGCACCAGAGGCGGATAGGGATGGGGGGGTGGGGGTGGGGGGTCTCAAAACTAAACAATAGAGAACGAAAAAGAGGAATATAATATATTTTCAAGCCATGATGTCAGTTCTCTAAGAGAGGTCGTCTTTGCATCTATTACATTCAAATTATCATCAGTTTCTGGGCGACAAAGCCATTGGAACAATCCCCCTCCCCCCCCCCCCCCCCCCCCCCCCAATGTCTGACTGACCCCCCCCCCCCCCCCCTACACTGGCAGAGCCAGAGAGAACATGTAAAAAAATTGTGAGAGAGAGAGAGAGAGAGAGAGAGAGAGAGAGAGAGAGAGAGAGAGAGAGAGAGAGAGAGAGAGAGAGAGAGAGAGAGAGAGAGAGAGAGAGAGCGAACGAACGACATATTTTTATTTATACAGGGTAATGAGATAAGTATACTTACTTTTTTTACACCCAGCCCTGCGGCAAATGAAAATATCGAAAAAACAAAAATAACGAAACATGCAATGAAAGTAAAAATAAACAACAACCACTGAATAAAATGTAAAAAGTGAAAACGTTGAGGGGCAGAGGGGACAGAGAGAGAGAGAGAGAGAGAGAGAGAGAGAGAGAGAGAGAGAGAGAGAGAGAGAGAGAGAGAGAGAGAGAGAGAGAGAGAGAGAGAGAGAGAGAGAGGAGAGAGAGAGAGAGATTGTCGTGGTCAGTAGAGCTGGCAGACTGACTGAACAGGCTACAATTGTGATCTGTTGTCACAAGCTTCTGTATTGTCCACCCATGTCCAGTTTTCTCACCACTCCTCCTCCCCTCTACCCCCCACCCCCACACCACCACCACCACCCCAACTGACCTTCTCACCTGTGTAATGCCTTCTGTACATATTTTATCTCTGTCTTGAGCCCCACCCTCCACCCCACACCCCCCTTCACACCTTCGTTGATCTCCGATCTCCAGCACCCCATGCCTTTCTCTGTTTACAGCCCCCCCCCCCCCCCCCCCCCCCCCCCCCCTTATCACCACCCTCCTTCCCTTTCTGTTCTCCTTGACCGATCTAAGAGTGCAAGAGACCTTTGGGTGCTTCCGTTTATACTATAGTAGTTGGTCACTGGTACGTCCTCTTATAAGTAAGTAGAGGGTACTTATATATATATATATATATATATATATATATATATATATATATATATATATATATATATATATATATATATATATATATATATATATATATATATAACGCAAAATGGAAAAAAACTCCAACAAATCCGTGGTGGTTCTATTTTAATACAAGCTTTCGAGAGGGTGTCCTCTCTTCTTCAGGAATATATATATATATAGCATGAAAGAAAAATCTCAGTGAATAGCCAGCTCCGTACCCCTACTCTGAACGACTGAAAAGTTAGTGCATTTGAAATGCAGAATAGTTTGCTTTGATAAAGCTTTTCTGTGTCCAATGTCTTTATTTGGTAACTCAGTGGTTTTGTTTCTGAGGTTCACAAATAAATACATTGGACACATAAAAGCTTTATCAAATCCTATAGACCAACGATCACCATCAGATGGTGAGCTGTGCAGGACAGATGAATCAGATAATATAGAAAAAGATAACAGCCGCACAAGCCAAACTTCCCACTCCACACAACTCTGTAGGACTACATTAGAAGTTTCATCAATTCAGCATTTCAAATGCAACAACTTTTTAGTCCTACAGAGTTGTGTGGAGTGGGAAGTTTGGCTTGTGCGGCTGTTATCTTTTTTCTGTCCTGCCCTCTGATTTCCCTTTCGATTTCCCAGTCTCACTCTTTCAACTTTGTCTTCTCTTCCCTTCCCTTCTCTCCCCACTTCTCTCTCACTCTGTTTTCCTGTGTTTCTTTGTTTTTCTTTCTTTCTCTAATTTTATAACCCTCTTGTTTTTCCACTTAAAGGGTATGAATATACATTTACTTAGGAGAATAATATGTATGTATGTATGTATGTATGTATGTATGTATGTATGTATGTATGCACATATGCAGGTATGTAAGTATGTATGTATGTATGTATGTATGTATGTATGTATGTATGTATGTATGTATGTATGTATGTATGTATGCACATATGCAGGTATGTATGTATGTATGTATGCTGATTGTCCTTTGCCTTTCTGACATGGTTTTAGAAAGTGTTTTTCAGAATCCTGATGAAGCCTATAAAATAAAAAAGGCAAAAGCTTGAAGAGAAGAAAAAAAGGAGTGGACTGCTGGTGTGCGTGGTAGTTATGTTCATTTGTAATTCGTCCGAGAGACCCTAAAACCACAGCACCCTCTTATCTTTTGTGCGGCGCATGACAATTGTAAGGGATTATCTTTTTACCTATTTTATTTTTCTTCGGAAATTATCCCTTTGTCGGCCCCAAAGATGGCAGTCAACGTTCCCTCCTCAAAACGACATCTGAAAAGTGCTTACGTGAAACTGGAAAAGGCAATACAAAGGAAAGAATTTTTGAGTGCGTGTGTAAACAACAAAGTTATCCCTAAGGGTTTTAGAATTAGATTTAACCTGGCTGTTGAACCTGATACTGTTCTGCTGAATCAGATTCAAAACATTTCAGACAAATGCAGCTCTGAGTTGTTAAGTATTTTGTCAACGTATTCTGAACAACAAGTGTGCAAGTATTCTGCAGGCTGGGTAAACTGTAGACAATTGATCAACACCAACGTAAGTGAACTATGTGGAGATCGTCTGGTTGGTTTAATCAAGAAAGACTGTGCACCTATATTAAAGAAAATGTCAAACAATCACAGCAAAAAAGTAGATTCATTAATATTTCAAAGTAGTTTGGAAAATGATCAAGAATCACAAGTCAGGCCTTTTACTGGAAGTTTGCCAATTATAGCTAAAACATTTAGAGAAAAAACAACACCTGATGAGACTGTAGCCACTGAGGCACTAAACATAACGTTGCCTCACAGAGAGAATACAGAAACTAGAAGAAGACCTCACAGAAAAATAAGACGGGGAAACAGGAAAAAGGGAACTACCCACAAGACGAATCGTTGGTCTCCATCCCTAGCAGATATAAAGACCAGAGATCCAATTGTGTTAGTTGATAATCTGGAACTGACAGAAGAACAAAAAAGCATTTGCAGACTGTCTGATAAATTCATCCCCACCCCCACAACTCCTGTGGATGTTCTTGATCAAGTAGTGGGCACGCATCAATGGACGGAGAGATTAAGGTGGAGAAGACATTTCTATCTGAAAAACAAAGAAGAAGGATCAGAGGACACAGAAGATGACTTTGTAAAGCGTCCTTGGTACACCCCAATGGATAGAAAAGCACCCAAAGGAGATAAAGCTCTTGAAACTTTCATTGACAAATGCACCCAAGACGTCATTAGTGTGGAGAAAAGAAAAAAAGATTAGAAGTAATCTTTCACAAGGCCAGAGATCAGCTTTAAAATAACTGAAACAACTACCAATGACTCATGGGTGTGCTTGCAGATTTGCAGACAAATCTGGCATTACGGTCATAACATCAGTTACCGAAGATGATAAGTGGATTACGGATGACTTGAGAGATGATAAACATTTTGATCTGCTCTCTGAAGATACAACTCAAAAAGTCAAAAAGACTGTGTGTGATTTTGCTGATAAATGGACAAAAAAACGAGGTTTCGACGAGGAAGTGTCCATCTACATTAAACAAGTAAAAGACACCCATCCTGCAAAATGTAAACCTCATAAAGACGCACAAACCTCCACCGTTTCCTCATAGGTTACTTTTAGCAGGATGTGGGACCCCAACAAATAACCTTTCAAAATTGATACAGCTAGCTATCAATCACTTGATAGAAGAATTACCATACCAAATATTAGATACAAAAGAATTCTTGAACAAAATCCAGGTGATCAATGACTACTATGCCCCTTTACCAAACTCGGCCATTTTGGTAGCTTGTGACGTCATCAGTCTATACCCTAGTGTAGATAACGACATGGGAGTACCCGCAGTGAGAAGTTTACTCGAGGAGTACCCTTCTGAACTGAATCTTCCCAATAAATGTATAATTGAAGGACTTATGATCGCCCTGAAAAACAATATTTGCAGCTATACAGACGGAGATGGAGATGAAAGTTTTGCAAAACCAAACAGTGGGACAGCAATGGGACCTCCTCATGCTCCTACCTATGTAGATGTCTTTATGGGCCTGTTGGACAAGAAAATGGTGGAGGAGTGTCCTGTAACACTTCTTTCGGAAACAAAAAAGGAATCCAGTCATGAAGACCCGAAGAACATTAATTGGAACAGATATAGAGATGATGGATTTGTGATTCTTCCAGATAAAAAAGACCTTTCACAGTTCAAAAATCATCTCCAATTTGCCCAGGAAAAATTAAATGGACGGTGAAATCGGGGATGAGCATTGATTACCTGGATGTCAGAGTTTCAGTGACAGAAGAAGGCATGCTGAAAACGGATGTTTTCTCAAAAAGTAGCCACAGTTATCTTCCCCCAAACTCATGTCACCCACCAGGTGTGTTCAAGGGAATGTTGATTGGGATCGGTAGAAGACTAAGAACCATTTGTTCAGAAGATGGAGATTTGGAGAAGAGAGTCCAGGAATACACGAAGTATCTAGCCATGTCAGGCTGGAGATATGAAGTGGCACAACGTGGACTGAAAAAGGGTGCTTCGATTGACAGAAGAAGGGCCTTGGAAAAACGAAACACAAAAACCAAAAACAAAGACAACAAAAAAATAGCGTGGGTAACCACATGGGACCCAAGATTGCCTGACAAGTCTGGCATTCTCAAAGACAATCTGCCACTTCTCTACAGAAATCCAGAGAATGTGAAGATGTTTCCCAAAAAGATTATCATTGCTGGCAACAAAAGAAGAAAGAACTTAGGAGAAGTATAGGCTTGCTATGGCCCGGGCAAAGCCTGACAGCAAATTGGAAGAGAATCGATAGAGCGCGTCACTCTCAGAGCAGCGCCAACGGGAAATGGGGCCTTATAACTCGCCGTTTCTTAACCGAATCGCTTCAAATTTGCTGTACTCAGCGTTACCAGTACTTGGCTTTACCGTTACTAGGCGTTACCAGTACGGTGCATTGCCAGTACTAGGCGTTGCGCTAGTAATTATAAATTCGAGCGCGCCAGCCAAGCATAACATGAAGCACACTGAAGCTTGCCTTGAACTAATCACAAGTAAAGGAGCACACTGCGTATAGCATTTTGCACAGTCTTTCTTGTTGATGGAAGGTCTTATCGTCATACC
The DNA here is from genome assembly GCA_017654935.2 of Phymorhynchus buccinoides. Classification (NCBI taxonomy): domain Eukaryota; kingdom Metazoa; phylum Mollusca; class Gastropoda; order Neogastropoda; family Raphitomidae; genus Phymorhynchus; species Phymorhynchus buccinoides. The sequence goes on along the minus strand of CM065709.1, from coordinate 27,850,610 downwards.
TTTACGGTCTTTTGAATCGGTAAAAACCGTTTTAGCTTCCTCGTTCCACATCTAGTTCCTTACGCATTCTTGCATCCTTTCTTCTTCTTCTTCTTCTTCTTCTTCGATGTGCCCCCCCCCCCCCCTGCATTTCTCGGTTAATTGTATTTTTCCGTTTTTTGCCTTTCTTACCATACATAAAGTTGTATTTTAGGAACATTTTCAGCTAATTCTCTTTTTGGAATACTAACCCTAACCCTAACCCTAGCCCTAAACCTAACCCTACCCCCCACTATGTACTGCAGTACACCGCGATTTGTCACAGTTGTGGTTCGTTGCGTTTTTCCGTCTTATCGGGTGGGGGGTAGGGTTAGGTTTAGGGCTAGGGTTAGGGATAGGGTTAGTATTCCAAAAAGGTTATTAGCTAAAAATGTTCCTAAAATACAGCTTTATGTATGGTAAGAAAGGCAAACACGGAAAAATACAATTAACCGAGAAATGTAGGGGGGGGTGGCACATCTTGACCTTTACCCGAATGTTTATTGAAAATCAATATAGCAGCAACATAAACAAATGCAAATGAGCACAAGTTTAAAGACCCCCCACGTCACGTGTCACCTCCCCTCTTATGCGTAGATTTCTTACCAGCTATAAAACGGAAAAGACGTGAAAACCATGATTTTGACACGTGACGTGGTGGGTCTTTAAAGACCCCCACGTCACGTGTCACATTCCCTCTTATGCTAGGAAGATTTCTTAAGATTTCTTACCAGCTATAAGAGGGAAGACACGTGAAAATCGTGATTTTGACACGTGACGTGGTGGGTCTTTAAAGCTTTTAGAAGGCGCTCAAACACAGATATATGTTACACAATTTCGGCTGCCCCAAAGTAATACGACACTGGAACAGAACATCATATAGTAAAAAGGCAAGGTTGTGTCTGTGTGTGTGTGTCTGTGTGTGTGTGTGTCAAACACAAAACGGGCCTTATAACTCCGCCGTTTTTCGACCGAATCACTTCAAATTTGCTATGAGCCCTAACGGGGCGATGGCAACAGCAACCCAGGCGGCCGCGTCATTTGCGCGGTTTGGCAAATGCGCGAAACGGGGGTGCGGTGGGGAGTACAGCGCTATGAGAGAAGAAGATCGAAGGAAGGAGAGACACAAAAAAGTAATAGCGGATGGGTGGGGGTGGGGGTGGCGTAGGTGGGGTGGGTGTGGCATTGGGGGGGGTGGTTAGGAGGGCAGGGGATGGTGGGGGAGGGGGTGGGGGTGGTGGGTAGAGCAGGATGAGAGAAGAAGATGGAAAGGAGAGACACAAAAGTAATAATATAATATTTCGTGGACCCCAAAAAACTGCTGCTCAGCATTACCGGTACTTGGCTTGGCATTACCGGTACTTGGCATTACCGGTACTAGGCTTTACCGGTGTTCGGTATTTCCGGTACTAGGCGTTTCGCTAGTACTAATGAAAGAACAAGCAAAAAGGGAACATTAAGAGACACATAACAAGCGAATGAATAATTATACACAACACGAACAAGCAACAACAGTCTAATTCTTATTCTTCTTTGTTGGTAGCTCAGACAGTTTCCTGTCACAGGAGCACAAATGCATCATGCTGGCGTTATGCGCCTAACTAAAAAACATAGTTAATCCCAGCATGTCCGACTTCGGCTGGAGAAAATCTCTTTTTTTTTTGGTAAGAGTTTCTAGAACAAAATAATAAAAGGCAGGAGAATGAATGGACCAGTAAGGCAGAAAGGATAGTAGATGACAGTAATAAGCAAAAGGGAAAAGGCAGAGTCAAAGAGAGTGGCAGATTAGAGGAAGTTACAAGCACAGAACTTCTAGAAGACGGGGGAACTATTTTGTACGAAAGACACCCCCACCGGTATCCCCACGGGGGACAGGGGTGGGGGGGGGGGGGGGGGGGGGGGGGGGGGGGGGGGGGGGTGTTTTTGCATTCTGTTTAGCAAAACATAATTGACCAAGATGGGAATATCTTCTCCACTGTCATCAGATATCAACCAGGGCGGATGGGGGGGGGGGGGCTGTACTGGGTTTCCGGAACCCCCCCCCCCCCCCCCCCCCTCTGCCTCAAGATGTACCTTACACAAGTAAGAAAATGACTCGATTGTTGTCTTAGTAATCACTAAACTGCACAATTGTCCGGGGGCTTTGCCCCCCCTGGACCCACAAAAGGGCATTCCGGAAACCCCCTCTGCCTCAAGATGTACCTTATACAAGTAAGACAGGGCCGGTGTCGTATATAATACTGTCGCCGTGGGATCGTGTCGCAGCGATAGCATTTCACGTGAAATACTGTTGCAGCGATATTATTTTCTGAAAAAAAACTGTCGCGCGACAAATTTTCACGAAAAATGTCCTATAAAATATTGTCTCATGCCTTAAAATACTGTCGCTCCAAATTTTGCGACAGTTTTTTGCGACAGGACACTGTGAAATATTGTAGTCAGTAAATACTGTCGCTTGCGACACATTTCCACATGAAATGTTGCTGCTAGAGTTACTATTTTCTGTGAAATATGGTCGTTAGCGTTAATATTTCACAGCGACGGTGAAATGCTGTCGCTGCGACACGATTTTATTTTTAGGTAGCGACGCCATTTTATGGACATTTCTTGTGAAATCCTGTCGCGCTTCAATTTTTTTATAAAATAATGTCGCTCAGCGACACTTTTTCACGAATAAGCTGCAGTATTTCCCAGGAAATACTGTCGTTGCGACACAATTTTATGAGCGACAGTATTATATACGACACCGGACCTAAGTTTTTAAGGGGTGGGGGCTAATTCATCGAATGTGCGAAGCACCAAGAGCCCTAGGGGGGTCCGGGGGCGCGCATGCTTCCCGCATGCTTCCCCGGAAAAGCTTTTAAATCCGAGAAGCAAAATAGTGCAATCTGGGCATGAAATAAAGGACTTATACCATTACTGTTCATACCCCTATTGAAACATGTTTTGAACCATTAAGTACCTATCAACTGGTGGTGCTGATGAGTGCTAGGTATAGCCCGCGAGGAAATTTACCTGCCGCTCGGCGACATGAATTGTTTTTTGTTTTTTGTTTTTTGTTGCACACTCGCATACACAGAGAGACAGACAGACATACACACATACACAGACAGACAGACACACACACACACACACACACACACTCACATACACAGACAGACAGACAGACACAGAGAGAGACACACACACACATATACACTCACATACACAGACAGACGGACTGACACACACACACACACACACACACACACACACACACACACACACACACACACACACACACACACACACACACATACACACACACACACACACACACACACACACACTCACATACACAGACAGACAGACAGACATACACACACACTCACATACACAGACAGACAGACAGACAGACAGAACACACACACACACACTCACACACACATACACACACACACACATACTCACACACACACAACACACACACACACACACACACACACACACACCACACACACACACACTCACATACACAGAGAGACAGACAGACATACACACATACACACACAGACAGACATACACACACACACACACACACACACACACACACACACACACACACACACACACACACACACTCACATACACAGACAGACAGACAGACAGAGAGAGAGATACACACACACATATACACTCACATACACAGACAGACGGACTGACACACACACACACACACACACACACACACACACACAACACACACACACACACACACACACACACACACACACACTCACATACACAGACAGACAGACAGACATACACACACACTCACATACACAGACAGACAGACAGACAGACAGAACACACACACACACACACACACACACACACACACACCACACACACACACACACACACACACTCACACACAGACAGACAGACATACACACATACACTCACATACACAGACAGACAGACAGACATACACACACGCACACGCACACACACACACACACACTCACACACACACACACACACAGACAGACAGACTGACAGATAGAGAGAGAGACACGCACACATATATACACTCACATACACAGACAGACAGACAGACAGACAGACAGACAGACAGACACACACACACACACACACACACACACACACGCGCGCGCGCGCGCGCGCGCGCGCGCACGCACACACACATCCTCAGTATAAAAAACAGACACACACACACACACATACACAGCCAGACAGACAGACAGACAGACACACGCCACACTCACACACACACACGTACGCACGCACACGCACGCGCACGCACGCACACGCACACGCACGCACGCACACACACACACACACACACACACACACACACACACACACACATCCTCAGTATAAAAAAAAAGTTCCACTTAGCAGCAACATTCTGCCATTCTCGCGAAAGACATAGGGCTAGGATCAGCCTAGGCCTACCAGTTTTCATAAAACTGAAACAGACAGGTTTTGAGATTGAAGGTCATAAACATGAGGTTTGAAGCATAACAGACTAGTCTAGCACCGAAGCGCGATGACTGTGTTTTCGTGGGGGTTTTGTGTGCGTTTGTTTGTTTAAGGAAACCGCAAAAAGAGAAACGCAGAGAGGAAAGAATGGTATGGAGAGAGAGAGAGAGAGAGAGAGAGAGAGAGAGAGAGAGAGAGAGAGAGAGAGAGAGAGAGAGAGAGAGAGGAGAGAGAGAGGAGGGGGGGGGGGGGGGGGGGGGGTAGGGTAGGGAAGGAGGGGACGGAGAGAGACCGAGAGATCAAGCATTGGTCGACTCAGTATGCATAGAATGGTAAAAAGGTGTGTATGTGTGTGTGTGTGTGTGTGTGTGTGTGTGTGTGTGTGTGGTGTGTGTGTGTGTGTGTGTGTGTGGGTGTGCGTGTGCGCGTGCGTGCGTGCGCGTGCGTGTGCGTGTGTGTGTGTGTGCTTGTGTGTCTGTGTATGTGTGTGTGTTGTCTGTGCATACGTGTGTGTGTATGTGTGTCTGTCTCTTTATGAGAGTATGTGTGTGTTTGTGCTCTGTGTGTGTGTGTGCTCTCTTCAATTTTCGAGAATGCCTGCATACAATATCTGCGGGTTAACTCTCTTTTTGCAATGTTTACATGACTAGATCACAGAGAGAGAGAGAGAGAGAGAGAGAGAGAGAGAGAGAGAGAGAGCATTTATAAAAACATTGGTCGACTCAGTATGATTAGAATGGTAAAAAGGTGCGTGCGTGTGCATACGTGTGTGTATGTGTGTACACTAGTGTGTGTGTCTGTGTGTGTGTGTGTGTGTGTGTGTGTGTGTGTGTGTGTGTGTCCACTGCTGCTCTCTTCAATTTTCGAGAATGCCTGCATACAATACCTGCGGGTTGACTCTATAAATGCAATATTTACATGACTAGATCAGAGAGAGAGAGAGAGGAGGGAGAGAGAGAGAGAGAGAGAGAGAGAGAGAGAGAGAGAGAGAGAGAGAGAGAGAGAGCATTATAAAAACATTGGTCGACTCAGTATGATTAGAATGGTAAAAAGGTGCGTGCGTGTGCATAGTGTGTGTATGTGTGCCTCTGTGTGTGTGATGTGTGTGTGTGTGTGTATGTGTGTGTGGTGTGTGTTGTGTGGGTGTGTGTGTGTGTGTGTGTGTTTACGTCTGCTCTCTTCAATTTTCGAGAATGCCTGCATACAATACCTGCGGGTTGACTCTATAAATGCAATATTTACATGACTAGATCAGAGAGAGAGAGAGAGAGAGAGGGGGGGGGAGAGAGAGAGAGAGAGAGAGAGTGAGAGAGAGAGTAGAGAGAGAGAGAGAGAGAGAGAGAGAGAGAGCATTTTCTACAACATTGGTCGACTCAGTATGATTAGAATGGTAAAAAAAGTGCGTACGTGTGTGTATGTGTGTCCTCTCTCTCTCTCTCTCTCTCTCTCTCTCTTCTCTCTCTCTCTCTCTCTCCTCTCTCTCTCTGCTCTCTCTCTCTCTGTGTGTTGTGTGTGTCACTGTGTGTGTGTGTGTGTGTGTGTGTGTGTGTGTGTGTGTCTGTCTGTCTGTCTGCTCTCTTCAATTTTCGAGAATGCCTACGTACAATAGGCCTACCTGCGGGTTGACTCTCTTATTACAATGTTTACATGACTAGATCAGAGAGATACGGATACGGATACGGATACGGATTTTTAATCAAAAGGCCAAGGCCCCATATGATGGGAATACAATGAACAAACATATTGTAGGAAATAACAAATATATATATATATACAGTATAAGCATAGAAAGTATTACTTATCAAATAACCAATCAATCATTCATTATACGCAAAAAAACATACACATAAACACATGAGCAACACATTCAACTGAGACCTACAGGTGTCCATAGACCCCCCTCCCCCCCGGGGGGGGGGGGGGGGGGGGGGGGGTCACTATATTTTTTTCTGAAAGTTTGGTGAGAGTACTTTTCAAATTTAATTGTTTGCCAAAAATAAAATGAGGGCTACACTATGTTATACCTCTATATATGAAGGGGTCTATTTAGTCAGTGTCAAATATGGGGTAGGGGTAGTAAAAATCGTAGAAAGAACTCGATTTATATTATAAACCAATAATTTTACTATTGTGAGATTAAGGAATATTAGTGCGATGATTTGGGAGTTCTACAGCATGGCTTACTGAAATGTGTAAGTACTTCCGGTTTGTTTTGTCTTGAACTTGGGACAAATCACAAAAAACAGCAAAACCAATCTTTTACTGATAATTTTAGTCTAAAACGGCCATTAGTATTTAATAATGTTGATTTTTAAGCAGCCATGGACATCTTTGGTATTTCTACAACCTTTCCATGCCCAAAATTGTTCACTTCCGGTATGAACTTTGTTTTAGAGCTTTGATTTTGATTGGTTGTTAACTCATGCAACAAAGACGACATAATTTACAGTCAGTTTAATAATTACAAAGACGCTTATTAAATTGATTTAATCAATATGATCATTCTTTTGTCCATTCTTCCATTAAAAAATATGTCATGTACAAAATTAACAGGTTTTAACGGTCACAAATGAAATTTCCATATTCTGAATATTTCAAGTACTATTTCACAGTAGTTTAGTTTTGTATTTTTGCTCAGACCTGATCTTCCTTAATTATTTGAAGGAGATGGCAATTTCAGTTAAAATTGAAAGTTAAATAACGGTCAAAAACAGTCAATAACTCTCCTTCAATCAAATCTCATTGACATCTCTTTCATTCAAATCTAGTAAATTAAAGGATCTTTTTTATACAGTCTCCTCGCTGAAGTGTAGAAGTCGAACATAATATTATTTTCCATCTACGTTCTTCCAATGATTCTGTTAATGGGCTTTTTAGGCGAAGTTATTGTCATTAGCGCTTGACACAGTGCTTCATTTGAAGGCTGTTTCTAAGCAATGTCAAACTCACTCTCTTTTGCACAGCAAAAAATAGATTATTGCCTTCTATTGATAAAGTAAAGTGCTATAAGCGAGTAGAGTGGTCACCAGTGGGGCGACCAGAAGCGCTCATTCAGTAATTAAAGATTATAAACACGTTTAAAAATCAAAATGGAATATTTTAATTATCAGATTTCTCAGAAATTATGGCACCTATTTTAAAGCAATTTGGTTAGACACATTTTAAATGCGACCTTTAATTTTAAACATTCAGAAGAGTAGGCCTCATTGCGATCATTTAATTATATCCAACATTGTTACATCTGTTTTTTCCGTTACATACGTTATTATGGCTCATGAGCTGAACGGCGAATGACGGAATATTTTTTAGTGCTGAATATTTCACGAAAAAATGTCACAATGTTAACCATTTCGGGTCCTCAGTTGCCAAAGTGCATTAAGTATTTGAATGCCATTTTGCTGTCAAAATGAACTCAAAAAACCCGATTATATTTAACCCATGATATACAATTTTCTTTCGTAGCTGAAGTATGATTTCTTGCTAGCAGGCCTATTGGGGTCTGCAATGAACACCTTTTGCAAGAGTGAATGCCCTTGGAGGGTGGGGGAAGATGGTTAAGTACTGACCAGACAGGGGGATAACTCTCACCAATAACCCCTATTTGATGCCACTAAATGGCTGCCTTTCGCAAGAGTGAATGCCCGTGTCAGTACTGACCAGCAAGAGCAATTACTCTCACTGTCAAGGGCATTAATTGTGACGTAAGTGTCCCTCGCGACCCCTCTTTCTTATCTACACCCCCCCCCCCCCTCTCCTTTTCATTTCTCTGTCCGGCCGCCACTTTAATTGCCATCCACCATCAAAAGAACGCCGATTAAGGCATTTGTCTCTTTGAAGCCCGATTTACCTCCCCGGTCAGCATGTAACACCTTACTACAGTGGTTATCTCCCTTTACCTCCCCTCCCCCCTCTTATCTCCGTTCCCCATCACGAGAAAGTGAACCCCACAGTCGGCTCCCTTTTGAACCCTTCCTTTCTCAATCACGAGAAGGATAGGAATGTCGCCATGTGATAAGGATGTAACCGGCTCGTGATTGTTCGGTACTAGTATGCCTAAAATTATAGCCCTCATCTTTCCGTGACTGTGTTTGCCTGTCTCCCTAAACCTCTGCACCAGGCTCTCATTGTTTGAAACTCCCTCTCCTATTTTTTCTTCTTCTTGAGAAAAAGTTTTTTCTTACTCAAGACGCTGAAACCTAGCATGAGCACTTATTTCAGACCCAACCTCTCTTAATTTTGCCAGTCTATATACAACCCTGAGTTCATTATGTATCTGTTTATATTGATGGCTGGTTCCTTTTCTTTTGATTTGCATGTTGTTCTCGTTTATTTGATTCTTTGTTTTTAGTTGTCTTTTCTTTCTTTATTTATTTTCAATGATGAATAAGGAGTACAAAAGATTGTATGTTATTCTGAAAAGAAGTGGTAAACATTCTGTTCTATTTATTGCACTGATTATTTGTGTGTTCATTCATTCTTTCTTTCATTCTTTTGGTACCAGAACCGGATTTTATTCTTACTAACCCTTTTGTCATATTCTTAGTAGGAAACCTGTTGGGTGCAATCTTGCACTTTATGATACATTCCTTTCCAGGTGTTGGATGGAGTATCTGTCTGTTGGTTTGATCACCTTTTATGTTTTACTGATCTCAGTCTTGTTAACTGAAATTCAGATTATGTGTTCTTAGTGCTATTGTACAAGGGAAGCTCTCTAGCCGGTTGGGATTCACTAATTCCCTGCCGACTGAAGCCCCTTGTCTCTAAGCCATAGAGACCTACATCCACCTTCTCCTGTGATTATCAGCAGGGCATCGTGGGCAGGATTTTTATCCCTGACTCACAAGCACCAAGTACAAGAACGTTATAGCCAAGACGCCCCGCACCCAGAAAGACGCGAGGAGACGTCGCCTGAACCGTGCCATCCCGCGAAGTCATGTAACTGGAATGACTGCCCAGCTACTCTCACCTGAAAGCAAGCCCAGTCCCAGCACTCGCCGATCTATACGGAGGATGTACTGTGACAATAGCTAAGATCCAGCGAATGCGCCAATCACTTGAACTTTCCCATGGCACTGAAGCCACTTAGTGACCCTTCCTCTTTGGGGCTAACCTTCTAGAAAGACAAATCAGTCACGTTGTAAATCCTTTCGGATTTCATGTGTTTTCATTCATATTTTGTTTTGGCGCCATTGAGCTGCTTTATTATTATTGTTGTATAATCTTATGCAGATGTATTGAGTAAATAAAATACAAGTGTCATAATAATCCTGAACCCTTTGGTCAGACTGAGAGAGTGGGAGTCTCTGTAATTTCATGTAAAACCCTACTCTCTCTCTGTCTGCCATTTAGAGCAATTCTCTTTCCACTTGTATTTCTTACAACCATACTCTCCAGAACCCGGGCACAAATATAAATCTCTTAGATGAAAAGGGGCCGGGAAAAATGCTCATCTCCCATACCCTAGAGAAGTGGGTTAAAGGCAAATTTTCTACTTGAAAATTTAACACACTAAAAGTCTCCCCTAGAGGCTTAGCCTTTTAATCCATTACCTCATCACATTAATAACCCTAGTTGCAAAGGCTACTCTACTTCTCTGCCTCAGTCTCTCGGTCTTGGTCTGTCTGTTTTTCTCTCTCTCTCTCTCTCTCTTTCTCTCTCTCTCTCTCTCTCTCTCTCTCTCTCTCTCTCTCTCTCTCTCTCTCTCTCTCTCTCTCTCTCTCTCTCTCGCTCTCTCTCTCTCTCTCTCTTTCCTTTCACCTTCCGGGTCTTTCTCCCTCATTTTTTTGTGTCTCCCCTTCCCAGTCTCCAGCCCCCCTCCCTGTACTAACCACTTTCTCTGCACCACCACTCTCATTTCCCTCCTCATTACTCCCTCTCCTATGTTCTTCTTCTTCCTTTCTTCTTCTTTCTCTCTCTCAAATGTTCTGTCTTTCCTGCATGCTCTCTTATATTCTGTCCCTTTACCTCGCATTCTGTTGTTACTCTCTCTATATACAACGCTGAGTTCATTATGTATCTGTTTATATTGATAATGTGTTTTCCTTTTCTTTTGATTTGCATGTTGTTCTCGTTTATTTAAATCTTTGTTTGTAGTTGTCATTTCTTTAATTATGTACCTTTTTCTCTCGAAGATTGGATGACACAAAAGCATTGTATGCTTATTCTGTTATCCTCAGAAGAAACAAATCATTACTATTCTTTGTGTATTTTATTTCCCTTCTTTGTGTCTTTCATTCATTCATCTATTCAGTGTTTGTTCATTGTTCATTCTTTAAACGGCATATGAGAAATTCATTCCATTCTCTGTGTGTACGAATTTTGGGTTAATGTTCCTGTGTATGATTGTGTCTGTCATTCTCAGTTTCTTAGTCTCTGTCTCCCCGTATCTGTCTGTCTGTCGGTCACTTTCACTCTGTCTCTCTCTCACTCTCTCTCTCTCTCTCTCTCTCTCTCTCTCTCTCTCTCTCTCTCTCTTTCTTGATACAAAAACGTATGTACAAGTACTGTTATAGTTTAAACATGGTTTTATTGTTAAAGAAAAAAGGAACATCTTGGCTCTCAATGCAAAATTGTTGAATGCCAATGGTTACTGAATGTCTGCCCAAACGCAAGAATATCAAATTGCACCAGTCCACTTTATGCACTATAATGTAAACAATGTTGAATGTGTTCAACATAAAGAGAGATCCAGCGAATGACGAAACTCCACGTTGATGCCTCATCATTTTTGCCCCTTACGCACACTGGGTACGTTCTAACACCAACCTCCACAAAGTCATTGAAATTCCATCAGGGCACGTGATAACCCAAAAGAACAGTACACGCGTGTATCCGCCATGGCTGTGTGTGTGCACTGTGTGTTTCACGATCCTATGGACTAAAGTAAGGTTTGAATGCATGCATAATATGCCCACCTGCCTCTCAGATTACATCTCCTCAGTCTGTCTGTCTGGGCATCCCTGGGAGGGGGGTGGTCTCTCCTCTCTCTCTCTCTCTCTCATCTCAGAGGTTCTCAATCTCTCTGAGATCGGGACTGCATGCTCTCCACTCTCTTCTCTCTCTCTCCAGACTGCTGCAGGAAGTCGTTCTCCACCCTCTCCCTTCGGGTGTTGTTTGCCATTTTATTTGTGTCTCCCCTTCCCAGTCTCCAGCAGTCCAGCCTCCCACTCCACCCACTAACCACCCCCCTGTATCGGACCCCAGTCAGGTTACCCTGTACATGATACAAGGGTGTTCTGTCCGGTGAAGGCTCTCCCCTCTCTCCATTACAGAACTCTCCACTCTCCACCTTTTCTCTCTCTCTCTCGTCTCTCTCTCTCTTCCCCTCTCTCTCTCTCTCTCCCTCAGTCTTGAAAAATGGTTGTGTTTCACACATCAAGCGTGATTCATACCTGATATTGCTTTCTCTGGTTTTCATTTTATATGACGTGGTCCACCTCACGTGATAGTCTGCAGAAGGCGTCTCGTGCTGTGAAATTCGGAGTTGCTCGTGGCCGTAGAGCGCGTCGACGAGAAGAGGCGCGCCAACCCATTTTTTTTTTTTTTTTTTTTCTGCATGCTGATTTGATGTTATTAGCCACCCTCAGCTGCCTTCGAATGATTTGGAAATGACAACTGTTCTCGTCTGCCAGGGCTTAACGTTCAATGAAGTACGATCTTCACGTGGACCTGTTTATCGTCTCATCCGACCAGATCTAAATCTTTCATGTACCAGTGGCTGTGAAGCGTTGTATCAGTCTGACAATGACCGAGATGGACACCTGAAGTCGCCTGGCTTCTTCTCGCTTGGAAACACCATCTTGGATCCATGCAACAGCTCGTCCCCTATTTTGTTTCCCTTCTTTTTCGTCTTTCCTCCATTTTCAAATCAGGCCTAATACTGGTGGTATGTCTTCTTAAACGCCAAGCATGAGACATGCACAGTCACATAAACAGCAGTGCTTGCACGTGCATAATGGTTTTGTCCATCTGGCATTGTGCAATGTCTTCATGCAGAACGATCTCTCTCAAGGTCTCTTTTCTCGCTCTTTCTCGCTCTCTCTCTCTCTGCCTCTCTCAGTAATAGAGAATCTCGTCTCTGTCTCTCTCTCTAACACAACATCGCCCACTTACAGCTACAACAAGAATTACATAGCAATTTGGCTTGACTGAGAAACAAGCTAGGCATGAGCGAACGGAGTTTATTGAAAACCTGCATTCTCATAGTGATCCTTAACTTTTTGTGTATATGCTTCAATCAAAATGAACAAAAGACACATTCTTGTGGAAAAAAGTACATTTTGCTAGTGATGGTTTTTGCCTGTCTGTTTTTCGTTTATAATAATATTGTTTAATATTCATGTGTATAAAATATTTTGTACTAGTACGTATACAAAATAAAGTTCAGCATAACTCATTTCCTTCATCCATAAATATTGTGGCAGTACCATAGCCGATGAGGTCTATCCGAGGCGTGGTTACTGCTACTCATATCTGTATTAAAAAAAAAGATCGGGACTTTACTGGTTAAGCACTGCCTCCGGGTATTGCCCTCAGTATTGTTCCCACCATCTTTATATTTACAAATGCCCCACATGGCCGAAAGGCCGAAGAGGGCTAAAAACCCTATTTTCACTTCCTTCATCCAGCTTATTGGTGAACTACCTTTGCGGTTTTGCAACCCCCCCCCCCTCTCTCTCTCTCTCTCTCTCTCTCTCTCTCTGCTCGTGCGTACACGCGCACATGCGTTTGCGCGTGTGTGTGTGTGTGTGTGTGTGTGTGTGTGTGTGTGTGTGTGTGTGTGTGTGCGTGCGTGTGCGCGTGCGTGCGTGCGTGGCGTGTGCGTGTGTGTGTGTGTGTGCATGTGTGTGTGTGTGCGTGTGTGTGTGTGCGTGCGTGTGTGTGCGTGCGTGCGTTCGTGTGCGTGCGAGCGTACTTGCGCGTGCACGCACGCGCGCGTGTGTAGCTTAGAAAGTCCAAAATAAGTATTTACTTAATGAATTGCACACATTAAAAGTGATGAATCCATGCATTCTTTCACTCACTCGTTAATTCATTCAGTCGTCCTATCTTTCCTTCTGTCATTTGGTAGATCATCCTCACTTCCCCCATCTCTCTCTCTCTCTCTCTCTCTCTCTCTCTCTCTCTCTCTCTCTCTCTCTCTCTCTCTCTCTCTCTCTCTCTCTCTCTCTCTCTCTCTCTCTCTCTCTCCCCTCTCTCTTTGTCTGGAGATGCACTGGCCTCGCCTCTCCTTGGTGGGGGCTGTTGGATGCGTTCTGGTTTATGAGTTGGTGTTTGTTTTTTCCGGTGGGCTCTGCAGCCATGAAAAACGTGCAGGTACACCCATGGGAACATTTCGCAAGGACTCCTTTGCATCGTATTGGATAGTCACAAGCCGGGAGTAGCTATGTGCCTCTGTATACCTAATGTGTGCCTGCTCACCAGTAACACACACGGACTTTCAGGGCTGGAGCAGGGCTGCTCTCCTGTTGATAGGGCAGGCGTGGTTGGTGCATATCTGGGTCCTATCAGCACCTTCGGTGTTTATTTTTCATTTCTTTGTATTTCCTGTCTCTGTCTGTCTGTCTGTCTGTCTGTCTGTCTGTCAGTGTCTGTCTGTCTCTCTCTCTCTCTCTCAGTCTCTGCCTGTCTGTGTGTGTGTCTCTCTCTATCTGTCTCTCTCTCTGTATTATATATCTCATTCTTAATAATTGTCTGAATCTATTTTAATATAATGCATATAAAAGGAACCAGTCTGAGCATTTTAACCGTTTTTTAATCGATAATGTGAATACAGAATATAAAATTAACGCTGTTATTTCGTCCATGTATTTTTTTTTTTTAATTGCAATACAAATCGTTTTCAGCGGTTCTCAAGATTTTCTTTATAAAAAGAAAAAAATAATCCTTTTTTGGCAGTTACAACCGTTAAAACTGGGTGGTCAATTGAATTGAGTCAATGGTCATCAAGCTTGAGGAAAAAGACATTATTTGCATTAAAACGCAATAAGTATATGTCCATTACTTTAAGATATGGCAATTTAAAGATATTTCAGATAATTCTAACGGTTTTAACGGTTATCTTGAAAGAAAATCAGTACTTTATAACGAAACTTTACAGTCATTCAATGGCACAATCTCGATTAGTAAACAGGTTTTTAAATATTATGATTAAATTACAAGAGAAAGCCCAACCCTTGGTAGTTTAATCCGTTAAAAACGGTTATTTACAGCCATATTATACCTAGCTATTATCTGAGATAACGAGCATCATCCTTGATACATTGACCTAGTCACTCCCTGTTTGCATTTTATCATAAGCAGTTGAAGAGTTGCTGCTGAATAGATAAAAAGACGCTTTTGGTCTCTCAGACTGGTACAAAAGCCCACACCCCAATTCTAAAGTACTGCCTCCCTTATATGGCTTGTCACAGATGAACAAGAATAGGGTGAATGACATCTATAATAACAGCAAAGGCGAAAAGAACAAAAAACAAAACAATAAACTTCACAGTTAAAATGAGGGCTACACATGTCTAGAAGGGTTTTTATGACCTATGTTTCCTTCTTTAGCATCTGTATTTTCACTTTGAGGGTAGGGTTAGTTAGATAACCGTAAAAACTTCGATTTTCTTCTTAATTTCGTTTGCTTTCGATTTTAATCATAAAAACGCTTCAGAAAATCATAGTGGCCATCCCTCCGAATACCGATAATACTTAGAATAGAAGGAATGAATCGTTCTCTAAGATCATTTAAAACAGGGCAACAGAGCACAAAATGTACTTCGTTATCAACACTATTCTTGCACATTGGACAGAGAAGATCACGATCATTATGTTTCCTGTATCTATAATAATGAGTAAAGATATCAGAAATTCCAAATCTGAATTTAGTCAAAATATACTTCAACTGTTTATCCATTTTAATTGATAAATACGTAGGAATACAATGAATAGTATTAAACTGTCTATAGAAGATAAATCGATCACTACTCTCAACATGACTTGACCATTCTTGCCAACGACAATCAATCAATCTTCTACGAAGTGTTCGAACAAATTGTTGTGTATCACCTACATTTTGTTGTAACCAAACATGCCCAAATCCTAAAACAAAATAATTTCATTTTTACTTTTGAAACCCAATTTGATTTCCCTCTAACATCCAAATCATACAGCATATTATACGCTTTTTTAGGTAATCTTACATTATCCATAACAGTTAACTTTAGCCAAAAGCGAATACATTTTATCACGGAATTCAGACAAATGGGATATCTGCTTGTTTCAGCGTACACTAAATCATTCGGTGTCTTTATATTTATTCTTAAAAATCTTTTAAGCGCAAACAAATGCACATTCTCACAATAGATTGCTGCATCATAAATACCCCATAATTCTGCACCATACTGAGCAACAGGTTGTACTTGGGAATCAAATAGCTTCATAAATAGTTCAAAAGACTGATTTTCTAAACAAGAAAGTCTCTGCATAATAACTATCAAGGCACGCTTAGCTCTACTTGCAAGATCTTTACATGTGACTGTCAAACTTAACTTGGTTGTACAATAAAGACCTAAATATTTATATAAATTAACCACTGGCATCAGCGTGTCATTGTATGTCCATCTTTCCCTACTACCCAAATATCCACCCTTCCTAAAAACAATTATATTACTCTTTCACATATTTATTTTTAACTGAAGTGATTTTGCTGCCCTACATAGACTATTTAATTGAGTTTGCAGACCTATGACAGTTTCAGACATAAGAGCAACATCATCTGCTAAGAGGAGAATAAACAGCTGTAACATATCACCAGTAAATTGTGCACCATGTTTTCCACTCTCAAGAACATTTAAAGTTAAGTCGTTGATAAAGAAAGAAAATATGACAGGGCTACAAACATCCCCTTGTTTCACTCCTGCAGTACATCGAATGTAGTCAGTTAAGTTACCTCCACATCTCACTCTAGCTTTTACACAAAGATACATACTTTTTATACATTTAAGTAGTTTACCATGTACGCCTGATTTTAAAAGAATTGGCCAAAGAACAGCTCTGTTGATGGAATCAAGGCTTTTTCAAAGTCAATGAACGCGACATATAATTTGCGATTAAAAGAAAATTGCTTTTGAACGAAAGCCATCAGTGTAGATCAGAGAGAGAGAGAGGGAGAGAGAGAGAGAGACACACACACACAGAGAGAGACACAGAGAGAGACAGAGACAGAGAGAGACAGAGAGAGAGAGACAGAGACAGAGAGACACAGAGAGATAGAGACAGAGACAGATAACAGGGGCGGACCAGATGATTCGTAAGGGGGGGGGGGGTTTCCACTGGGGGTTAAGGGAGCTGCATAGCCAGCCAAGAAATCCTTCCACCAGGATTTTCCGCAACCGTCGAAAGTTTTGTGGACCGGGTGGAGGGGGTGGGTGGGCACCAACATGCACACAAGCTACAACTTCCCATCGAAACCAAAAATCCAACTCTCGAATTTGTTCTTGAGCTTGAGCGTAGGGGGTGTGTGTGTGGGGGGGGGGGGCTGGAGGATTGTTAGCCAAAATATCCTTCCACCAGGATTTTCCACTACCGTCGGAACTTTTTTTTTTTTTGCTGTCCCATCTTCTGGGCCTTACAGTGGCGTTGCTCCCACGCCGCTCGTTCCGAATCCCAATTCGCAGCTACACCCGGGTTTGTTCAAGTCGCAGAAACCGAGACCAGCAGTCCAAGGGGAGCGAATCTATGTTAGGCCGTCAGGAGGCAACCAACCGAGGAGACACTGCACTGCTGCTGAGTCACTTCGGTGGAGTTGAGTGGAGCCTGTTCAGGACACCACCTACTAAGCCCCCTACTGACGACACTATTCTCTTAGTCGCGGAGCCAGCTGTGAGTGAGGTCCTCCAGCGTGAGTGAGGATTGCTAGCCAAAATATCCTTCCACCAGGATTTTCCACTACCGTCGGAACTTTTTGTTGAACAGGGGGGGGGGGGGTGATGAGGAGGGGGGCAATCTCTTGAGCACTATGTTACATGCGCATATATAAACATACATATACTTACATTTTAAAGAAAGAGGGGTAGGGGTAATTGAATGAAAAATGGTGTTTTACGTCCTCTCGGTCATAGACACATATGGGACATTTGTAAATGCAAAGATGGTGGGAATAATACTGGCTACAATGCCCGGAGGCAGTGCAACACCAGTAAAGTACCGAGTTTTTAACAATATAGATAGGTGTTGCGGTAACCACAGCCTCGGTTAAACCTCATCGGCTATGGTACCGCCACTTACATTGAGACACTGAGGGTAGGGGTAATTTAATGCACAGAAATAATTTAATTCACACAGTAAAATAAAAATTCATTCTGTTCTCAGATGCACGTATACAGCATTCAATCATTCCACGGCCTACCTTGCCCTCAAACACACCCACCGCGAGTCGCTGTACCTTCTATACGGCACATCCTAAGGCACAGGGGGTGGGGTGGGGTAGGGGTGGAGGTGGGGAGGGGTTCCGGAAGTTCATGTCACGGCCTACCGTGCCTTCTAACACTCAAACACACCAGTCACGGGGCGCCTTTGTGGCATTTTATTGATTATTAAAAAAACATTTACTCAAAATGTATATCCAAATTGGATCCTGCCAGCGTCTACCCATCAAGATCAAAATGGTTTTTAACACTGGTTGACATTAGCCTGTAGAAAGGGCCAATAGCAAACGAGAGCTGTACTATAAATGATATTCTACAGTATT
>CM065709.1:27828075-27831872 GCA_017654935.2 Phymorhynchus buccinoides | reverse complement strand
TAATCTTTTAAGCTTTTGCCAAAAGACTTTGAAAATGTCTACAGTAATACCATCACTTTAATGCAGCAAGTAGTTCATGTTCCGTTGCCGTGCCTTCTCAACAGCTTTTCTGAGAATCAGACACTTGAGGGAGATTAGCATTTGCCATAAAGGAATCAACCTTTTGCACCAAGCCTTCCTGCATTATCTTCTTCTTATATAAATTTGTAAAGTAATTATTTTGCACTTTCATTATTTCTGATTGATCAGTTACGACCTTATTATTTTCATCTGAAATCCCTTCCATTACTTTAGCATTTGCTGCTTTTTTTAAATTGAGAAAATATTTAGTGTTTTTTTCTCCCTCTTCTACCCATTTCACCCGTGATCTTATTTGAGCTGCTCGAGCTTTGTAATGTTCAAGTATTTCCATTTTTAAAGTTAGCTGAGAGCGTTCGCTTTGAGTCTTAAGACAATGGGGATTTATTGCCAGCTGAGTGTCTATGTCATTCAGTCTGCAATATAGGTCTAATAGCTCATTTTTCCTCTCAATGCTTTTAAGTTTACTATAATCGAGAGTGAAGTTTTTAATTTTCAATTTCAAAGTTTCCCATTCCATTTGATAGTCAGGGCCTTCTTGCATTTCTGATGTGTGTAAATCTATCAATTTGTTCATTTCATTAACATAGACCTGGTCTCTCAGTAAAGAATTATTAAATTTCCATAAGCCAGGCCCCCTTTTAATATTGCTAAATTTTACTGTAATAGAACATGCTCTATGGTCAGTGAACGGCATAGAATGAATGCTGGCTTCCAGCGCTTTGTCAAATACATCAGAGCTTGTTATTATATAATCGAGTCTTCTTGCTAAGAAATGTGATTTTGTACTCCAGGTAAATTCTTTTTCCTGGGGATGGAACAGCCTCCAGACATTCGAACAGGTTGTGGTTACCCAACAGATCACGGAATTTTTCCACAGTGGCTTTTGCATGTGGTACACCTGCAACGATATCAACATCATTATTTAAGACACAATTGAAATCTCCACAAATAATAATGTTTTCTAACATATGATGATGGAGTTGATGATGGGACAGGAATTCGTGACGTGACGTGACAGACGTCGTCGTAGATGATTCCGACACTATGTTGCACCTCCGGTTACTGGAACATTTCGGACGGGATCCGAGTCGAAGAATATCTTGTCCTGATGCTGAAGTCAGCATCCGTGTAAGTTGTTGATCTTGATGCTGGTGTTGGTATCTATTAGGCGGTAGGAGGCTTTGAGCATTGTGAGACAAGCCGAAGGCTGTCCAGGTACTCCTGTAGTCCGCTGGTCTTGTTTCGTTGGTGTAGTTTGAGCAGTCTTCTCCCCCAAAGGCCGTCTTCAGGGCTACCGGGCGACCTACTCCGTACCGGGAGCTGGTGTCGTTGCAAACTGTCAGGAGACATACAGGCGAAGTCGAGTCGTCTCTGCATGCGGGCGTGGTCGTTCAAGAGGGGTCCCCTTCACAACAATGAGAGGCGCTGCGCTGAAGGACCCTCCCCAGAGGATGAGCTGCGAGTCCCACCCCCTGGGCAATCAGCACAGTCAAAGCCCACTACTGGGTGCCGGCGGATCATTGACGAAGTCAAATCAGCAGAGACTGATCCAAGTCCACTGCATGTCGTCTTGTGTTAGTCTGCAAGTCCCTCAACTCCCATCTGGGGGGAGGGGGGAGGGGGGGCGGGGCTGTGTGTCTGTGTGTCGTGCGTGTTCATTCAAAGCCACTTAATACGTACTTGCCGGGAGGGATTTCTTATTTCTTTTCATTTCATTTTCTTTTTCTTCTTCTTCTAATCGTTAGTTCTCAATCTCCTCCTCCTCATCCCTTCTCCGCCTCCGATCCTCATTCTAATCATCATGCATCATCATCACATCAGCACCCTTCTCCTCCTCCTCCTCCTACTTCTTCTTCTTCTTCTTCTTCTTCTTCTTCTTCTATTCCTTCTCCTCCTCTCCTCCTCCTCTTCTTCTTCTTCCTCCTCTTCATTTACATTTTTCTTTTTCTTGTTTATTGTTTGTTTCCATGTTTGTCCTTTGTTTCCCCACCCCACCCCCACCACCCCCCCCCCACACCCGCACCACCCCACCCACCCCCCCCCACACCCGCCAACCACCCACACAGAGAGATGACCTCAACGTTCCGCATCAGTTCTTCTGGGGGAAAACAGGAGGTAGGGCAACGGGGAAGGAAAAAAAAAAAAAAAAGCCACCGGAGGCAACGGGGAATGCCATACTTCGGAACAGTGGATTCAAAGTGGGCATGGGATGAGTCCGAAACCACCCAAGATGCTTGGGCTCAATGACCGTGAGAAATGGGTTGACTTATCAGGTTGGGTTTTCAGACACAGAGAGAGAGAGAGAGAGAGAGAGGATGAGAGAGAGACGCTAGTAGAGAGAGCGATGGAGACGAGAGAGAGAGAGAGAGAGGAGAGAGAGGAAACAATGAATTATTTTTTTTGGAGTGCGCACATGCGTTGCTTTAGACGTGCAGAAAAAAAAATCGTTGTGACATAAGCTCTGAAAGTAGACATCCCATTGCCAAACACCCTGCCATGTGTTTGTCTACTTTCAAACAAAGCACATTGCAGGTCGTGAATGTCTTTGCATGGGAGTGTTATTTGTTGTTTGTTGTTGGTGTTGTTCCATGGCTTAGCGACTCCAAGGATCATCCTAACGGCAGCCGCAGCACTTGAACACTTTGGTACAAACGCAATGCCCAGCTAGGGTATGAGAACATTACGCGTGTGACACGTTTTTGGATCACCCCACTGACCACGTGGGCAGGCCACACTCCGACTTCGGAGGATGGTTGTTTTTTTTCTTTAGACTAACGATGTTTCGGGCTTATGCAGGAGGAGATCTTGTCGTGATTTTCTTTTTTTAGACAATCCCCCGCACAACCATTCAGAGCGCAACAAAATTTCGATGTAGCCTTGGCGTTCTAGCTGGTCTGACACAGCCTCATGCCAAGACGTAGTGGGTGGGAATTGTGAAGTGGTGAATGTCTTGGGTGATCTTAGGATAGCAAAAATGTATTCGCCCATGTTGCTGGAAAGAGCTTAACCTCATGAAATCTACAAGTTTAATTAATAAAGGTTATTGATTCTCCTGAGACCTCTCTCTCTCTCTAGAAGCTCTCTCTCTCTCTCTCCCCAAATTATCTCTCGCTCTCTCTCTTAGAAGACAGCAGTAATATACGAGAGAGTCTCAAGAGGAGAAAAGTAAAAGGGACGAGAAAGGGAACTCTCTACCCTCCCTTCCTCTCTCTCAGAGCTCCGTCTCCTCTCTTAACTCTCTCCTCCGAAGATCGCTATCTCACTCTCTCATTTCTCACTCTCTCTCTCTCTCTTTCTCTCCCTCTCTCTCTCTCCCCTCTCTCTTTCTCCTCTCCCTGTCCTCTCTCTCTCTCCCTCCCTCTCATCTCTCTCTCTATCTCTCTCTCCCTCTCTCTCTCTCTCTCTATCTTCCTCTCTCTCTCTCCTCTCCTCTTTCCTCTCTCTCTACCTCCTCTCTCCCTCTCTCCTCTCTCCCCCTCTCTCTCTCCTACTCTCTCTCTCTCTATCTCTTTCCTCTTTTTCTCTCTCTCTCCCCCCTCTTTCTCTCCTCTCATCTCTCTCTCTCTCTCCCCCTCTCTTCTCTCTCTCTCTCTCTCTCTCTGTCTCTCTCTCTCTCTCTCCCCCTCTCTCTCTCTCTCTCTCTCCCCCCTTGTCTCTCTCTCTCTCCTATCTCTCTTCTCTCTCTCTCTCTCTCTATCTCTCTCTCTCTCTCTCTC
>CM065709.1:27810575-27823075 GCA_017654935.2 Phymorhynchus buccinoides | reverse complement strand
AAAGAACTAGATTGCTTATTATGAAGGAAAACAGTCTACTTACGATTTGTAATAAATGATTTGATGAACTGAAGGACAGATTTTGAAAATCTATTTATTGCCATTTTCCGCAGTAGTAGATTATGGTCGATTACATCAAATGCTTTGGCGAAGTCTACTAAAAGGACCCCTGTAATTTTTAAATCATCTATGTTTGCAAGCCATTGGTCAACAAGATTAGTCAAATCTGTGTGGCAAGAGTGATTTGATCTAAAGCCAGATTGATTAGTGACAGAGGGAGAGAGAAAGAGAGAGAGAAAGAGAAGAGAGAGAGAGAGAGAGAGAGAGAGAGAGAGAGAGAGAGAGAGAGAGAGAGAGAGAGAGAGAGAGAGATTGATTGACAAATTGATGAATCACTGTTAATGGCTACATAGTCATCGTGACATGGTGTGTGTGTGTGGGGGGGGGGGTGTGTAATGAAAAACAAAAAGAAATTAGGGGAAATGCAAACCACAGGGAATCAGTACACACATTCACAGTAACTCACACAAGATCTCAAGAATATTGAACATGCTTTAAAATGTCTATGAAATCAAAGTCGTGATCGTCCGACACATGATGATAATGATGATGATGAAATCTATGATGATGATGATGATGGCAACGACTAAAACAGATACGACCGCAACCGATGATGCTGATCATGATGGTGGTGGTGATGATGATGATGAAGAGGAGAACGAGGAGAACGTCGATTATGATTGATGACTTTGTTGATGATAATGATGATGATGATGATGATGATAATGATGATGACTTTGTTGATGATAATGAGGAGGAGGAGGAGGAGGAGGAGGATGGCGATGATGATGATGATGATGATGTTGATGGTGGTGATGTTGATGAGGATGAGGAAGATGACGATGCCAACGAGGATAATGATGACTACGACGACGACTTTGTTGGTGGTGACGATGATAGTTGATGATGATGATGACGACGACGATGACGTCAATTATGATGACGAAGACGAATTAGTTGATGATGATGGTAAAATATCACGACGACGACGATGACGACGATTACTAAGACGACGATGACGACTTTGTTGATGATGATGATGATGACGATGACGACGATGATGATGACGATGACGACGATGATGATGATGATGACGACGATAACAACGACGACGATGATGATGATGTCGACGACGATGATGATGATAATGATGCTGCTGCTGATGATGACGACGACGAACGACGGACGACGACAACGACGTCGACGGCGATGAAATGATGATGATGTTGATGATGGTGATGATGGATGATATAACGACGACGATGCTGCTGATGCTGCTGCTGCTGATGATGATGACGACGACGACGACGAGGACAACGACGACGACGACAATGATGATGATGTTGATGATGATGATGATGATGATGATGACGACGACGACGACGACGATGATGATGATGATGTCAATGATGATGGTGATGATGACACGACGATGATGACGACGATGACGATGATGATGATGAGTGATGATGACGACGACGACGACGATTGTCGATGATGATGATGATGATGATAATGATAATGATGATGACGACGACGACGATGACGTTAGATGATGATGATGGTGATGATGATGTCGATGATGATGATGATGATGATGTTGATGATGATGATGATGATGATGATGATGACGACCGACGACGACGACGAATGATGATGATGATGTTGATGATGATGATGATGATGATGATGTCGACGATGAAACAGCCGAACAGAGGCAGGCACACAATGAAGACGCTCGAAAAGTTTCTACGGCAGCCTTCCCCAAACGCCAAAGCTCTGTCACTGATGATGGAAGCGGTGGAAGGACGCTACATAGGGCTAAACAACAAAACTTCAACAGAAGTGCAGCAAGGCCAGATTGATGTCTTGATCAACATGATGCAGGTTGGTTTCTTATCTCTGTCTCCCTTATTCTCTGTGTGCCACTTTGTCTTTGTCTCTGTCTCTCTCTAATGATGGAAGTGGCAGGGAACCATTGCATAGGGCTTAATAACAGAACTCCACCAGAAGTGCAACAAGCCCAGATGGACGACTTGACCAACATGATGTAGGCTTTTTCTTATCTCTGTCTCCCTTATGCTCTGTGTGCCACTTTGTCTTTGTCTCTGTCTCTCTCTAATGATGGAAGTGGCAGGGCTTAATAACAGAACTCCACCAGAACCGCAACATTCTCAGATTGAAGACTTGACCAACATGATGCACGTTGGTTTCGTATCTATGTCTCTCTTATTATCTTTTCCGCTTTGGCTCCCGTCTCTCTCTCTCTCTCTCTCTCCATAACTCTCTCTCTCTCTTCTCCTCTCTCTCTCTCTTCTCCTCTCTCTCTCTCTCTCTCTCTCTCTCTCTCGAAAGTATTTACAGGCGTTCTGTTAAACTTATACTTCTAAAATCATCTTCTTTACAAGATCTTGATTACAAAACACTTAATATTCTTCCCTTTCCTTTGCGATGTCAATTTAATAAAGCCGTTTTCGTTTACAAGATTGTTAATGGAATCGCTCCTCTATATCTGTGTGAAAAGATATGTGAGACTAACATAAGAAACAAAAGTAGAATACAGCTCCCCCGTCCAAGAACTGATTTATACATGACATCTCTAACATATTCAGGTGGCAAACTCTGGAACGAAATTCCCGATCACATAAAAACAAAATGTACCTTGGCATCATTCAAAAGCGGCTATCATGATTACTTACTTCATCTGTTGTAATTATTTGTTCCCCTTTGTTCCATACTTGTGAGGGTTATGCCTCTTTAGTGTTCGCTATTGCAATGCTAACTTAACCAAATTCCATACCATAATAAACTCATCCACCTCCCCCCCCCCCTTCTCTCTCTCTCTCTCTCTCGATCTCTCTCTCTCTCTCTCCCTCTCTCTCTCGCTCTAGTAGACTAACCTATGAGAGTATGTTTCTGAATGTATTTGCTGGTGCTTACGTGCCATTTCAGTTTTAGTGTGGTATGATTTTGATGATGATGTCTAGATGTTGTTGTACATTTGCTGTGTATTTACATTATGTGTTTGAATGCTCTTTATAATTACATTTTTCCTTTTTCTTTTCTCATTTTTCTTTTTGTTTGATTAATATGTTTTTCTTTTTCTTTAGTTTCCTTTTCTTTGTGAGGGCATAGTGAAAAGAAGCTTTGTAGCTTATCTATTTTCCCTCAATAAAAAATCGTGAATCGTGAATCTCTCTCTCTCTCTCTCTCTCTCTCTCTCTCTCTCTCTCTCTCTCTCTCTCTCTCTCCTCTCTCTCTCTCCTCTCTCTTCTCTCTCTCTAACCTAAAAGTGTCTGTGTAACTAGGAACTGGTGAAGAAATCAACGGGCACGCCTTCTACCGGACAGAACTGACGGAAGAGATCAACCAAAAAGTGGATCAACTCTTACTCCAGCAGCAGCACCAGCCGCCCCCTGGGCCTAAGCATGAGCGGGAACATTTCCAGACCAGGATCATCAAAGAGGATGTTCCGCCCGGGTTCTTCAAGAGTCTCGCGGAGACCGTCCGTCAAGGGTTCGGGAAAGTGAAGCGCGCCTTTGGCCAGATTTGTAGCCTGCAGTGATGGACCGGGGGTGGTGTGTATTTCGTGCTCTGTGTTTTGTTTGTTTTTACAAATAGTCCCACGACCTTCTGGAAGTTATTGTAGCTTGTAACTTCCTGTAATGTAATGAATTAAAATGAAAAACGGAGGAGGGGGGAGGGGCGACATGAGGAGACGAAGGTGGTGGAATGGCGGCTCTAGAAATGGGAGGGTGTGTGTGTGTGTCTTTCGTACAAATAGTTCCCCCACACCTTCTGGAAGTTCTTGTAGTTTAATTGTAACTTCCTCTAATGCAATGATGTAAAAAAAAAAAAAAAAGGGAGGGGCGGTAAGAAAGTGATGGAATGGCGGCTCTAGAAATGGGGAGGGGGGGGTCTTTCGCTCAAAATAGTTTCCATCACCTTCTGGAAGTTCTTGTAGCTTGTAACTTCCTGTAATGTAATGATTTAAAAAGAAAAACGGAGGGGGGGGGGGGGGGGGGGGGGGACGATATGACGAGACGAAGGTGGTGGAATGGCGGCTCTAGAAAAGGGGAGGGGGGTGGGGGGGTGTCTTTAGTAAAATTAGTCCCCCCACCTTCTGGAAGTTCTTGTAGCTTAATTGTAACTTCCTCTAATGCAATGATGTGATTCTCTAAAAAGCTTGGCATCAAAAGGGGCTTGCGGAAAAAAAAAAGGACCTTGTTTTGGATCGTTCTGCATGAACACATTGCACAAGCCAGATGGAAAAACCATTATGCAAATGCAAGCACTGCTGTTGGGGTGAGATGCGGCTCTGGCTTTATAAGAGGGGGGGGGGGCCTGATTTGACAATGCCTCCACGACGAAAATTGGGCGAGTTGGATAGGGGACTTTTGCGGTTCAAAGATAGTTCCACCACCTTCTGGAAGTTCTTCTAGCTTAATTGTAACTTCCTGTAATGCAATGATGTAAAATAGAAAAGGGGGGGGGGGGAACGAGAGCCACTGGGAGTGATGGAATGGCGGACGCTAGAAATGGGGGGGGGGGGGACAAGTTCAAAATAGTTCCACCACCTTCTGGAAGTTCTTCTAGCTTAATTGTAACTTCCTCTAATGCAATGATGTAAAATAGAAAAGGGGGGGGGGGGGCCCCCGAAAGTGATGGAATGGCAGCCAGCTAGAAATGGGGGAACCGGTTCTTTCGTTCAAAATAGTTCCACACCTTCTCGGAGGTTCTTCTTAGCTGTACGGCCACCGGTTCCTCTAACTGCAATGATGTAAATAGGGCAGGGGGGGGGGGGGGCAGAAAGTCACGGAATGGCGGACACGTCTAGAAATGGTCCCAGGGGGGGTTCTTCGATGAAATACGTTTCACCACCTGAACTGGAAGTTGTCTTGTAGCTTAATTGTAACTTCCTGTAATGCAATGATTTATTGACGAAAAGGGGGGGGAAGAAAAGTGATGGAATGGTGGAGGTCTGAAATGGGGGGGGGGGGTGTTCAGCCGTTCAAAATAGTTCCACCACCTTGTATCATGTTCTTAGTAGCTTAATTGTACTTCCTGTAATACCGGGATGTAAAAAAAAAAGGGGGTAGGGCTGGGGGGGGGGCAGAAGTATGTGACCGCCGTGGCTGTCTACCAATGAGGGGGGGGGGGGCCCCCACAGGGCAAAATAGTTCAACGACCTTCTGGAAGTCTCTCGTCAGCAGAATGGAGTGGCCAGTAATGCAATCCCGATCTCAACCCGAATGAGGAGGTGGGGGATGAGCTGGATCGAAAGTGAGGAGAACCACCCCCCTTGATGGGATGGCCAGCACCTCTAGAAATGGCTGCAGGTGGAGTGTCTTTCGCTTCCACAGAGGACCCCCACCACCTGGTCAAGTTCTGTAGCTTGTAACTTCTGTAATGTAATAAGTGCCAGAACAGGGGGGCGAGGGCGATACTGAGAAGAAGGGAGCATCAGAATGCCCTGTCTCTAGAAATCAATGGGTTTGGGAAATCAAATTTCGGGGGTACCCACTTTTACAAATAGTACAGACCAAACGATTGCTGGAAGTTCTCGAAGGCAATTGTAACTTATCTGTAATGTAAGGTATTAAATTAAAGGGGGCCAAAATTCAACGCATTGACGATATTAGGAGAAGGTGATGGAATTTGCTGTGATCAAGACTTTGGGGGCTCCTTAGTACAAATAGTTCCCCCCAGACACCCAGCACAACCCTTCTGGAAGTTTCTTGTAGCTTGTAAATAATGTTTGTTACGACTGGAGTCACTCTCTAGTTTGACTTCTGCCTTTTCCCCTTGGCTTACTGTCATCTTAGCTAGGCTTATTATCTGTCGGTCTGTCTTACTGGTCCATTCTCCTGGGCCTGCCTGTATTCACGTTGAGATAGCATGAGACTTAGCATGATGCTAACTTAGAAGCTCTTCCAATGTCCTATAGGATTTAATAGGACTTTGGAAGAGCTTCTAAGTTAGCATGCTGCTAAGTCTCATGCTATCTCAACGTGAATGCAGGCCCTGCCTTTGTTCTTTAGAAGTCTTACAAAAGAGTTTATCCAGCCCCACGAAGACGGACATGCTGGGCCTAACTTTGACTATTTCTTAGTTAGGCGGCGCATAACGGCAGTAGAGACGCATCTGCGCTCACCATGACATGACAGGAAAACGTCTGAGCGATTGACGACGACGACGACGACGAAGAAGAAGAAGAAGAAGAAGAAGAAAAAGGAGGAGAAGGAGAAGGAGAAGAAGAAATTAAAGAAAGAAAGAATGGATGAAATAACATGAATAAGAAGACGAAGAAGAAGAAGACGGAGGAGAATGAGAAGAAGAAGAAAAAGAAATGAATGAAAGAATGGGTGTAATAAGATGACGATGATGACGAAGAAGAAGAAGAAAAAGTAGTAGTAGTAGTAGTAGTAGTAGTAGTAGTAGTAGTAGTAGTAGTAGTAGTAGTAGTGACGTTGTTGTTGTTACAGTTGTTGTTGTTGTTTGTTCGTGTGTGTGTGTTGTTGTTGTTGTTGTTGTTGTTAGTGTTGTTGTTGTAGTAGTAGTAGTTGTTGTTGTTGTTGTTGTTGTAGTAGTAGTGTAGTAGTGTAGTAGTTGAAGTAGTTGGAATTCGAGGAATGTGAGGAATAGGAGGAGGAGAGATATAATAGAAGAAGAAGAAGAAGAAAAGAAGAACTTGAGGAGAAGAAAGATTATGAAAAGGAGAAAGAGGAACAAAAAGAAGGAGGAGGAGAGGGGGGGGGGGGGTAGAAAGACTCCCTAGTACCTGGTTCTATAATGATGAAGAGAAAAAGCGGTTCATGTGCGTGAATTATGCGTTTCTTTTTGTGACATAATAATAATGTATAATATGCCTCAATATAATAAACATTTTATGTCCTTCTTCAAACATGTGTGTGTATTATATACCTATTAAAATTGCAATCAACATTCTCATAACTGGCACATTGTTGTACACTCCCAGTTCTGTAAGTACAGAAGTACATTGGAATGGGAACGAGGACTATGCGTTTCTCTGTCTGTCTGTCTGTATGTTTGTCTGTATGTATGTATATAATGTATGTAGGTATGAATTTTTTTTAATTGGATACTATTTCAGTTGCCGGCCCTGTCTGGTCGTGTCGCCTATTCTTTCATATTTTAAATTTTGGAACATTCTTATGTTCACACTTTTACTTAAGATTTTTATCATTTCTAATTTACTTGAGTGCTGGTTTGGTGTTTTATTAGCCTTTTACCAATATACAGGAAGAGACATTCCATTTGTGGAACAATCTTCTTGTTGAGGGGAGAGTAGTTCCACCTTGGTAGGCTAAGACCCCATCCAGTGCCGAGCTGATGAGACTCCCTAGAGTCGAAACAGCTGTCCTCGGCTGGGTTCTGCCATTGCCTCCCTAATAAGGAGGAAAAACTAAGCTAGCACTCTTTATGTTTTTTAGAACATAGATCAAGATACCAAGTTAATGTAACTGGTTTTGGTTTTAATGTTCGTTTCAAAGACATAGGGACAAAAAAAGTTTTAAGCAATTTTACTCTGTATGTATGTGTGTGTGTGCATGTGTTTTTGAAAAAAATCTTCCACTTCACAGCGCCTAAGCTACTGAACCAATCAACAAAACTTGGCATATAGTGGTTCCTTAAGCTTTCCAGATGAATGAATGAAAAATTGTGTTTACGTCCTCTCGGTCTGGAACAGACACATATGGGACATTTGTAAATACAAAGATGGTGGGAACAATACTGGAGGCAATGCCCGGAGGCAGTGCAACTCCAGTAAAGTCCCGATTTTGTTAACAATACAGATATGTGTAGCAGTAACCACGCCTCGGTTAAACCTCATCGGCTATGGTACCGCCGCAATCTAAAGTATGGCTGACAAAAGCTTTATAGAGAGAGAGAAAATGGAGTTTTACGTCCTCTTGGTCTGAATCAGACACATATGGGACATTTGTAAATACAAATAATGGTGGGAACAATACTGGAGGCAATGCCCGGAGGCAGTACGAAACCAGTAGAGTCCCGATTTTTTTTACTAACACGGATAGCTGTAGCGGTGACCACGCCTCGGTTAAACCTCATCGGCTATGGCACCGCCACGAAAGCCACAAAAGCTTTATAGATGCGGCCTCTCGCGTCAGACATACCAAAGGCAAGCCATATCAATCTAATACTTGTGAATCTCGGTTACGAAGACATTGATTATTTCAAAGATAATTGATGCTTTTCAACCAAAGTTCGTTAGGTGATAAAGTGTCATCTAAAGATGATTTTTTTTTGTAAAATAGTAAACTACTGGGTAGTGTTATGCCATGGTGATACAGGATTTTTTTTCAACACCACAAAAAAAAAGAGTAATCCAAGAGTCGAATATTTTCTCCATTGACTTTCAATCAGTCGACGAAAATTGTGTTTTACGTCCTCTTGGTCTGAATCAGACACATATGGGACATTTGTAAATACAAATATGGTGGGAACAATACTGGAGGCAATGCCCGGAGGCAGTACGAAACCAGTAAAGTCCCGATTTTTTATTAATACAGATAGCTGTAGCGGTGACCACGCCTCGGTTAAACCTCATCGGCTATGGCACCGCTACAAGTATTTGTTTGCTTTTTTTTTTTTGCTTTTTTTTTATCGGTTTATATGGTTCTGCCGTCTTGTTTGGTTCTGCATTGGCATGATTTCGGCTAATTAAATGTCAAAAGCCAGTGTCGCACTTTATTGTTTGTGGCACAAGCCACAAACCTATAACTCACTTTGTCGGTCTGGTCTGTCTGTCGGGTCGGTCCAAAATTGTCGCACTTCAAATTGAGGCTGCACTTCAAATTGAGGCTGCTCTTTAAAATGATGTTTCGTTTTCAATTGTCGCACGCCACAAACGATTGCGAATCCGCGCTTGTTAATACGTAATGATCCAATCAGGTGTGGGTAAAACTTAGGGGAGACTGGGGTAACGGGACCGCTTGGGGTAAAAAGCCCACCCATTAAACTTGCCTGAGAAAATGTGAGGGGAATATTGGCAATTATTATGTATACAAAATGATATCTATAAGACCGTGTACACACATAGGCGGATATTCCGTGCGGAAACCCGTGAGCAATCCATTAATAAGTGAAGCAAAGAAGGGAAAAGATTTGCCTACGCATCCGAATTTCCCCTATATGTGTAAAATTGTATCCTTTTTTCTTCCACTTATTTGGGGGTTTCTGCACGGAACTCTACGCGTCTATGGGAACCCGGCCTTAGAATCAATCCAGCATGGTCAGGACATCAACCCCTCTTAGCTTTCCTAAAGGGAAAATATACATCCCTCCCCGTGGGGATACCGGGGGGTCAGTTGTATAAATACTTCCCCCACCTTCTGGAAGTTCTGTGCTTGTAGCTTCCTCTAATCTGTCACTCTCTCTTTGACTCTGCCTTTTTCCCCTTTGCTTGCTGTCATCTACTACTATCTTTCTAGCCTTTACCGGGGGTCCATTCTCCTGCCTTTGTTTTTCCAAGAAAAACTTTCGAAAAAAGATTTCCTCCTCCAAACCGAAGTCGGACATGCTGGGCCTAATTATTTCTTACATAGGCGCATAACGGCAGCATGAACGCATCTGCGCTCATAATAGGCAGGACTCTGTCTCTAGCGATCGAAGAAGAAGAGGAATATGCATGCTGCAACAGGGTTTTCAGTGGCATTGACGTTTTTGACATCATTAACTCATCAAGTCGTTCGGGCCATATATGTCCAGAATTAATAGATAGCTGTCAAATGTATGCATTTGCTTCAAGGGAAGTAAATCTGTGTGCGCACCATACCTTGTTCACTTCTAAACTCGCTTCATTCTCTTAGACCACAGTTTTGTCTGCATTTGCTTCAAGGGAAGTAAATCTGTGTGCATATATCATACCTTGGTCACTTCTAAACTCGCTTCATTCTCTTAGACCACAGTTTTGTCATGCATTTGCTTCAAGGGAAGTAAATCTGTGTGCACACCATACCTTGGTCACTTCTAAACTCGCTTTGCTCTCTTAGACCACAGTTTTGTCTGCATTTGCTTCAAGGGAAGTAAATCTGTGTGCCACACCATACCTTGGTCACTTCTAAACTCGCTTTCATTCTCTTAGACCACAGTTTTGCCTGCATTTGCTTCAAGGGAAGTAAATCTGTGTGCACACCATACCTTGGTCACTTCTAAACTCGCTTCGCTCCCTTAGACCACAATTTTGCCTCTGACTTTGCTTTTGTAGTGGTTTGTTGTGGGGAAACCAATCGGTGTAGAGAGTTTTTGTGTATAAAGTCTATATATTAAAAAAAGTCTGATCTACCACTTCACTATGTATAAACCTGAAGTAAAAACCCGTAATCTTCCTTCATTTCTCATTTTGTTTATGTATGTTTTGTTTGTGTGTATGGCTGGAGTGATTTGTGAGGGTTTTTTTTTTAATAATTCAAAATCGTTGCGATGCGAATGAATTAATTATGTGGTTTTGCCCGTTGACATACATACAATGGAAGGGAGGATATTTAGTATGGTCAAAATGTTTTATCTAATATCCAACAGAAGTGTGCGCAATGAACAAAGGCATGAAACTTGGTGTAAGGCCTCTTTTTCTTCTGATTTCCATTAAAGTAAAGTCAGTTGAACGTCTTAAACGAGCACAGAATCTATAGCACATATTAAACAAGCACAGAATCTAACACAATTCAAAAACCTCCTTGATAAATACACCAACATCTCAAAACTGCAATATGAGCATGACTAAAAGGCAGATTTGCCAAAAACAAAATATAAAAACCTCTCAGCTGTGCAAAAGTTCAAACAAAAATGAAAGGACAGTGAAGAGGCCGCGAGGCCTAATGTCCTAACTACCTGACCTGTCCTGCGGCCTGGAACAGACACAATGTCATGTGGGGACATTAATTATATACAGATGGTGGGACGATCCCGGAGGCACCGCAACACCAGGAATGTCCAGAAGCCTCCTTCTTCTTCTTCTCTTTCTTCTTCTTCTGAGTTTTCCCAGGCCATATGGTCATAATGGGTAAGGTACGTATGCGTTCAGTTTTCACTGGTGTCCCCGCCGCTTGCGCACAGCCGACACATTCCGATTTCGAGAGGAGCTCAAAGGGAGAAACATTGGGAAGATTTGTTTTGAAAGGAAAAAAAGGCAGGAGAATGGGGCGCCAATAAGGCAGAAAGATTACAGTAGATGACAGAAAGCAAAGGGGAAAAGGCAGAGTCAAAGAGAGTGAAAGATTAGAGGAAGTTACAAGCACAGAACTTCCAGAAGGTGGGGAACTATTTGTACAAAAGACCCCCCGGCATCCCAACGGGGATCCCGAAGCCTCCAAGATTCATGACCATCCAAATATCATTTCCATGAAAGTTTCAGGAAAGTTGCGAGACAATAATGCAACACTAAGTGTCATGCTTTTGGCCGGTTCGTATATAATACTGTCGCCGTGGGATCGTGTTGCAGCGATAGCATTTCACGTGAAATACTGTTGCAGCGATATTATTTTCAGAAAAAAACTGTCGCGCGACAAATTTTCACGAAAAATGTCCTATAAAATATTGTCTCATGCCTTAAGATACTGTCCCTCCACATTTTGCGACAGTTTTTTGCGACAGGACACTGTGAAATATTGTAGTCAGTAAATACTGTCGCTTGCGACACATTTCCACGTGAAATGTTGCTGCTAGAGTTAATATTTTCTGTGAAATATGGTCGCAGCGTTAATATTTCACAGCGACGGTGAAATGCTGTCGCTGCGACACAATTTTATTTTTAGGTAGCGATGCCATTTTATGGACATTTCTTGTGAAATCCTGTCGCGCTTCAATGTTTTTATACAATAATTTCGCTCAGCGACACTTTTAAGCACGAATAAGCTGCAGTGTTTCCAAGGAAATACTGTCGCTGCGACACAATTTTATGAGCGACAGTATTGTATACGACACCGGCCAGTGTGTCCCTTTCTGGTGGATTTTTATCGCAATATTTTACTAGGGCTTTTTACCCCAGAATGGACCCCCCTTACCCCAGCCTCCCCTAAAAAAAATTCTTCAATGTAGCCTTGTAATGCTGATCCTTAAGTTAGTTTTGATAATTGGGTAACGGGACTTTTTTGAGGATGTTTAGACGACATAATTATATATAAATATATATTTTATTTATTCTGTGTTAAGACTATAACAGAGTAGTGGGGACAAAAACCCCTGAAACAGACTGCAACGTCACTGGAAAATACAACAAACAAACAACTACACGACAAGTGTAAAGTGACGTTATTTTATTCACAAGAGACACAAAACAAAACTACTGGATATTTCGGCGAATGCGCCTTTACCAACATAGACACACAATTAAACAGCAAACATCCAAAATATAGCAAAAGGAGCAAAAAGCAGACAACAAAAGGAGCGAAAAATCA
>CM065709.1:27791235-27802575 GCA_017654935.2 Phymorhynchus buccinoides | reverse complement strand
CCCGAGACGACAATGATGATGAGTTGATGTGATGATGATATGATGATGACGACGACGACGGACGACGATGATGATGAGATGTTCAATGATGATGGGGATGATGACGACGATGATGACGACGATGACGATGTGCATGCTGAAGCTGATGACGACGACGACGACGATGTCGATGATGATGATGATTGATGATAATGATAATGATGATGACGACGACGACGATGAAGTTAGATGATGATGATGGGTGATGATGATGTCGATGATGATGATGAGTGAGATGATGATGATGAGATGATGATGATGATGACGACGACGGACGACGACGATGATGATGATGATGTTGATGATGATGAGATGATGATGATGTCGCCGATGAACAACAGCCGAACAGAGGCAGGGACACACACGGAAGACCTCGAAAAGTTTTCTACGGCAGCCTTCCCCAAACGCCAAAGCTCTGTCAATGAGAGGAAGAAAACGGTGGAAGGACGACATAGGGCTAAACAACAAAAACTTCCAACAGGAACGGCAGCAAGGCAGATTGATGTCTTGATCAACATTGATGCAGGGTTGGTTTCTATCTCGTCTCCCAATTCTCTGTGTGCCACTTTGTCTTTGTCTCTGTCTCTCTCTCTAATGATGGAAGTGGCAGGGAACCATTGCATAGGGCTTAATAACAGAACTCCACCAGAAGTGCAACAGTCCCAGATTGAAGACTTGATCATCATGATGCAGGTTGGTTTATGTCTCCCTCATTCTCTGTGTTGCACTTGTCTCCTATCTCTCTCTCTCTCTCTCTCTCTCTCTCTCTCTCCTCTCTCTCTCTCTCTCTCTCTTCTCTCTCTTCTTAATGATGGAAGTGGCAGGGAACCATTGCATAGGGCTTAATAACAGAACTCCACCAGAACCGCAACATTCTCAGATTGAAGACTTGACCAACATGATGCACGTTGGTTTCGTATCTATGTCTCTCTGATTTTCTTTCCGCTTTCGCTCCGTTCTCTCTCTCTCTCTCTCTCTCCTCTCTCTCTCTCTCTCTCTCTCTCTCTCCTCTCTCTCTCTCTCTCTCTCTCTCGAAAGTATTTACAGGCGTTCTGTTAAAATTATACTTCTAAAATCATCTTCTTTACAAGATCTTGATTACAAAACACTTAAAATTATTCCTTTTCCTTTAAGATGTCAATTTAATAAAGCCGTTTTCGCTTACAAGATTGTTAATGGACTCGCTCCTCTATATATCTGTGTGAAAAGATATGTGAGACTAACATAAGAAACAAAAGTAGAAAACAGCTCCCCCGTCCAAGAACAGATTTATGCATAACGTCTCTAACATACATGGGTGGCAAATTCTGGAACAAGATTCCCGAACACATCAGAGCAAAAAGTACCTTGGCATCATTCAAAGGCGGCTATCATGATTACTTACTTCATTTGTTGTGATTATTTGTTCCCCTTTTGTTCCATACTTGTGGGGGTTATGCCTCTTTCGTGTTCGCTATTGCAATGCTAACTTAACCAAATTATATACCATAATAAACTCATCCACCTCCCCCCCCCCCCTTCTCTCTCTCCCTCTCTCTCTGTCTCTCTCTCGATCTATCTCTCTCTCCCTCGCTCTCGCCTCTAGTAGACTAACCTATGAGAGTATGTTTTCTGAATAGTATTTGCTGGTGCTTATTACGTGCCATTTCAGTTTTTAGTGTGGTATGATTTTGATGATGATGTCTAGATGTTGTTGCACATTTGCTGTGTATTTACATTATGTGTTTGAATGCTCTTTATAATTACATTTTTCCTTTTTCTTTTCTCATTTTTCTTTTTGTTTGATTAATATGTTTTTCTTTTTCTTTAGTTTCCTTTTCTTTGTGAGGGCATAGTGAAAAGAAGCTTTGTAGCTTATCTATTTTCCCTCAATAAAAAATCGTGAATCGTGAATCTCTCTCTCTCTCTCTCTCTCTCTCTCTACTCTCTCTCTCTCATGGCATCGAACTGTCTCTCTCTCTCTCTCTCTCTCTCTCTCTCTCTCTATCTCTGTATCTCTTACTGCCTCTCTCTGTGTGTGCTGTGTAACTAGGAACTGGTGAAGAAGAACGGGCACGCCTTCTACCGGACAGAACTGACGGAAGAGATCAACCAAAAAGTGGATCAACTCTTACTCCAGCAGCAGCACCAGCCGCCCCCTGGGCCTAAGCATGAGCGGGAACATTTCCAGACCAGGATCATCAAAGAGGATGTTCCGCCCGGGTTCTTCAAGAGTCTCGCGGAGACCGTCCGTCAAGGGTTCGGGAAAGTGAAGCGCGCCTTTGGCCAGATTTGTAGCCTGCAGTGATGGACCGGGGGTGGTGTGTATTTCGTACAAATAGTCCCACGACCTTCTGGAAGTTATTGTAGCTTGTAACTTCCTGTAATGTAATGAATTAAAATGAAAAACGGAGGAGGGGGGAGGGGCGACATGAGGAGACGAAGGTGGTGGAATGGCGGCTCTAGAAATGGGAGGTGTGTGTGTGTGGTCTTTCGTACAAATAGTTCCCACCACCTTCTGGAAGTTCTGTGAGTTTAATTGTAACTTCCTCTAATGCAATGATGTAAAAAAAAAAAAAAAAAGGGAGGGGGTAAGAAAGTTGATGGAATGGCGGCTCTAGAAATTGGGGAGGGGGGGGGGTCTTTCGCTCAAACATAGTTCCATCACCTTCTGGAAGTTTCTTGTCGCTTGTAACTTCCTGTAATGTAATGATTTAAAAAGAAAAACTGGAGGGGGGGGGGGGGGGGGGGGGACGATATGACGAGACGAAGGTGGTGCGAATGCGGCTCTAGAAATGGTTGAGGGTTGTGGGGGGTGTTTCTTAGTACAATTAGTCCCCCCACCTTCTGGAAGTTCTTGTAGCTTAATTGTAACTTCCTCTAATGCAATGATGTTAAAAAAAAAAAAGGCGGGAGGAGGGCAGAAAGTGATGGAATGGCGGCTCTAGAAAATTGAGGGGGGGGGGGGGGAGGGGTCTTTCGTGCAAAATAGTTCCACCACCTTCTGGAAGTTCTTCTAGCTTAATTGTAACTTCCTGTAATGCAATGATGTAAAAATAGAAAAGGGGGGGGCGGGCGGGAGAAAAGTGATGGAATTGCGGCTCAAGAAATGGGGGGGGGGGGGGGAATCTTCGTTCAAAAATAGTTCCACCACCTTCTGGAAGTTTCTTCTAGCTTAATTGTAACTTCCTCTCATTGCAATGATGTTAAAATAGAAAAGGGGGGGGGGGGAGAAAGTGGATGGACAACTGGCGGCTCTAGAAATGAGGGGGGGGGGGGTCTTTCGTTACAAAATAGTTCCCCCACCTTCTGGAGGTTCTTCTAGCTTAATTGT
This sequence comes from Phymorhynchus buccinoides, assembly GCA_017654935.2. Taxonomy (NCBI): domain Eukaryota; kingdom Metazoa; phylum Mollusca; class Gastropoda; order Neogastropoda; family Raphitomidae; genus Phymorhynchus; species Phymorhynchus buccinoides. The sequence continues at coordinate 27,799,223 of CM065709.1, read as the reverse complement.
AACTTCCCTCTAATGCAATGAGGAGATGTAAAATAGGAAAGGGGGGGGGGGGGAGAAGAAGAGTGATGGAATGGCGGCTCTAGAACTTGGGGTGGGGGGGGGGTTCTTTCGATATCAAAATAGTTCCACACACCTTCCTGGAAGTTCTTGTAGATTATTGTAACTTCCTGTAATGCAATGATGTAAAATAGAAAAGGGGGGGGAGAGAGAAAGTGATGGAAGTGGGGCTCTAGAAATTGGGGGGGGGGGGTGTCTTTCGTTCAAAAATAGTTCCACCACCTTCTGGACAGGTCTTGTAGCTTAAGTTGTAACTCCTGTAATGCAATGATGTAAAAAAAAAGGGGGGGGGTGGGGGGGGGGGGGTTAGAAGTATGTGGATGGAGTGGCGGCTCTAGAAATTGAGGGGGGGGGGGGCTCTTACTTACAAAATAGTTCCCACCACCTTTCTGGAAGTTCTCGTGCTTGTAAACTTCCTGTAATGTAATGATGTTAAATAAAATAAGGAGGTGGGGCGGGGGGGGCGATATGAGGAGAAGAGAACTTGATGGAATGGCGGCTCTAGAAATGGGGGTGTGGGTGGGGTATGTCTTTCGTACAAAATAGTACCCCCACCTTCTGGAAGTCTCGTAGCTTGTAACTCCTGTAATGTAATAATTTTTAAAAAAGGGGGGGAGGGCGATATGAAGAAGAAGAAGGTGATCGTATGAGCGGCTCTAGAAAATGGATGAGGTGTGGGTGGGAGGGGGGGGGGTGTCTTTCGTACAAATAGGTACTAACACCTTCTGGAAGTTCTCGAGCTTGTAACTTCCTGTAAATGTAAGGTATTAAAAAAAAGGGGGGGGGGGAGTGGGGTGACGATATTAGGAGAAGGTGATGGAATTTGCTGCTCAAGAAATGGGGGTCCTTAGTACAAATAGTTCCCCCCCACACCCAGCCCACCTTCTGGAAGTTCTTGTGCTTGTTAACTTCCTCTAATCTGTCACTCTCTAGTTTGACTCTGCCTTTTCCCCTTGGCTTACTGTCATCTAGCTAGGCTTATTATCTGTCGGTCTGTCTTACTGGTCCATTCTCCTGGGCCTGCCTGTATTCACGTTGAGATAGCATGAGACTTAGCATGATGCTAACTTAGAAGCTCTTCCAATGTCCTATAGGATTTTATAGGACTTTTGGAAGAGCTTCTAAGTTAGCATGCTGCTAAGTCTCATGCTATCTCAACGTGAATGCAGGCCCTGCCTTTGTTCTTAGAAGCTCTTACAAAAGAGTTTATCCAGCCGAAGACGGACATGCTGAGCCTAACTTTGACTATTTTTTAGTTTTTTTTTTAGGCGGCGCATAAACGGCAGTATTCAATACGCATCTGCGCTCACATGACAGGAAAACGTCTTAGAGCGATCTGACGACCGACGACGACGACGAAGAAAGAAGAAGACGAAGAAAGAAGAAGAAGAGGAGAAGGAGAAGAAGAAGAAGAAAGTAAAGAAAGAAAGAAAGGATGAAATAACATGAATAAGAAGACGAAGAAGAAGAAGACGGAGGAGATGAAGAAGAAGACATGAAAAAGAAATGAATGAAAGAATGAAGTATGAAGATGACGATGAATGACGAAGAAGAAGAAGAAAAAGTAGTTAGTAGAAGTAGTAGTAGTAGTAGTAGTAGTAGATCATGTAGTGAAAGAATGGGTGTAATAGATTGACGTTGATGTTGTTGTTGACGAAGTTGTTGTTGTTGTTGTTGTTGTAGTTGGTAGTTTTTTTTGTTGTTGTAGTATAGTAGTAGTTGTTGTTGTAGTTGTAGTAGTGTAGTAGTAGTAGTAGTAGTAGTTGGAATTCGAGGAATGTGAGGAATAGGAGGAGGAGAGATATAATAGAAGAAGAAGAAGAAGAAAAGAAGAACTTGAGGAGAAGAAAGATTATGAAAAGGAGAAGAGGAACAAAAAAGAAGGAGGAGGAGAGGGGGGGGGGGGGTTTAGAAAGACTCCCTAGTACCTGGTTCTATAATGATGAAGAGAAAAAGCGGTTCATGTGCGTGAATTATGCGTTTCTTTTTGTGACATAATAATAATGTATAATATGCCTCAATATAATAAACATTTTATGTCCTTCTTCAAACATGTGTGTGTATTATATACCTATTAAAATTGCAATCAACATTCTCATAACTGGCACATTGTTGTACACTCCCAGTTCTGTAAGTACAGAAGTACATTGGAATGGGAACGAGGACTATGCGTTTCTCTGTCTGTCTGTATGTATGTCTGTATGTATGTATATAATGTATGTAGGTATGAATTTTTTTTCCATTGGATACTATTTCAGTTGCCGGCCCTCTCTGGTCGTGTCGCTTATTCTTTCATATTTTAAATTTTGGAACATTCTTATGTTCACACTTTTACTTAAGATTTTTATCATTTATAATTTACTTGAGTGCTGGTTGTTGTTTTTTTGGAGCCTTTTTACCAATATACAGGAAGAGACATTCCATTTGTGGAACAATCTTCTTGTTGAGGTGAGAGTAGTTCCACCTTGGTAGGCTAAGACCCCATCCAGTGCCGAGCTGATGAGACTCCCTAGAGTCGAAACAGCTGTCCTCGGCTTGGGTTCTGCCATTGCCTCCCTAATAAGGAGGAAAAACTAAGCTAGCACTCTTTATGTTTTTTAGAACATAGATCAAGATACCAAGTTAATGTAACTGGTTTTGGTTTTAATGTTCGTTTCAAAGACATAGGGACAAAAAAGTTTTAAGCAATTTTACTCTGTATGTATGTGTGTGTGTGCATGTGTTTTTGAAAAAAATCTTCCACTTCACAGCGCCTAAGCTACTGAACCAATCAACAAAACTTGGCATATAGTGGTTCCTTAAGCTTTCCAGATGAATGAATGAAAAAAAGTTGTGTTTTACGTCCTCTCGGTCTGGAACAGACACATATGGGACATTTGTAAATACAAAGATGGTGGGAACAATACTGGAGGCAATGCCCGGAGGCAGTGCAACTCCAGTAAAGTCCCGATTTTGTTAACAATACAGATAGCAGCAGTAACCACGCCTCGGTTAAACCTCATCGGCTATGGTACCGCCGCAATCTAAAGTATGGCTGACAAAAGCTTTATAGAGAGAGAGAATATGGAGTTTTACGTCCTCTTGGTCTGAATCAGACACATATGGGACATTTGTAAATACAAATATGGTGGGAACAATACTGGAGGCAATGCCCGGAGGCAGTACGAAACCAGTAGAGTCCCGATTTTTTTTACTAACACAGATAGCTGTAGCGGTGACCACGCCTCGGTTAAACCTCATCGGTATGGCACCGCCACGAAAGCCACAAAAGCTTTATAGATGCGGCCTCTCGCGTCAGACATACCAAAGGCAAGCCATATCAATCTAATACTTGTGAATCTCGGTTACGAAGACATTGATTATTTCAAAGATAATTGATGCTTTTCAACCAAAGTTCGTTAGGTGATAAAGTGTCATCTAAAGATGATTTTTTTTTGGTAAAATAGTAAACTACTGGGTAGTGTTATGCCATGTTGATACAGGATTTTTTTTCAACACCACAAAAAAAAAAGAGTAATCCAAGAGTCGAATATTTTCTCCATTGACTTTCAATCAGTCGACGAAAATAGTGTTTTACGTCCTCTTGGTCTGAATCAGACACATATGGGACATTTGTAAATACAAATATGGTGGGAACAATACTGGAGGCAATGCCCGGAGGCAGTACGAAACCAGTAAAGTCCCGAATTTTTTTTATTAATACAGATAGGTGTAGCGGTAACCACACCTCGGTTAAACCTCATCGGCTATGGCACCGCTACAAGTATTTGTTGCATTTTTTTTGCTGCTTTTTTTTATCGGTTTATATGGTTCTGCCGTCTTGTTTGGTTCTGCATTGGCATGATTTCGGCTAATTAAATGTCAAAAGCCAGTGTCGCACTTTATAGTTTGTGGCACAAGCCACAAACCTATAACTCACTTTGTCGGTCTGTCTGTCTGTCGGTCGGTCCAAAAATTGTCGCACTTCAAATTGAGGCTGCACTTCAAATTGAGGCTGCTCTTTAAAATGATGTTTCGTTTTCAATTGTCGCACGCCACAAACGATTGCGAATCCGCGCTTGTTAATACGTAATGATCCAATCAGGTGTGGGTAAAACTTAGGGGAGACTGGGGTAACGGGACCGCTTGGGGTAAAAAGCCCACCCATTAAACTTGCCTGAGAAAATGTGAGGGGAATATTGGCAATTATTATGTATGCAAAATGATACCTATAAGACCGTGTACACACATAGGCGGATATTCCGTGCGGAAACCCGTGAGCAATCCATTAATAAGTGAAGCAAAGAAGGGAAAAGATTTGCCTACGCATCCGAGATTTCCCCTATATGTGTAAAATTGTATCCTTCTTTCTTCCACTTATTTGGGGTTTTCTGCACGGAACTCTACGCGTCTAATGTGAACCCGGCCTTAGAATCAATCCAGCATGGTCAGGACATCAACCCCTCTTAGCTTTCCTAAAGGGAAAATATACATCCCTCCCCGTGGGGATACCAGGGGGTCAGTTGTATAAATACTTCCCCCACCTTCTGGAAGTTCTGTGCTTGTAGCTTCCTCTAATCTGTCACTCTCTCTTTGACTCTGCCTTTTCCCCTTTGCTTGCTGTCATCTAACTATCTTTCTAGCCTTTACCGGGGGTCCATTCTCCTGCCTTTGTTTTTCCCAAGAAAAACTTTCGAAAAAAGATTTCCTCCTCCAAACCCAAGTCGGACATGCTGGGCCTAATTATTTCTTACTTAGGCGCATAACGGCAGCATAACGCATCTGCGCTCATAATAGGCAGGACTCTGTCTCTAGCGATCGAAGAAGAAGAGGAATATGCATGCTGCAGGGTCAGTGGCATTGACGTTTTGACATCATTAACTCATTCAAGTCGTTCCGGCCATATTTGTCCAGAATTAATAGATAGCTGTCAAATGTATGCATTTGCTTCAAGGGAAGTAAATCTGTGTGCACACCATACCTTGGTCACTTCTAAACTCGCTTCATTCCCTTAGACCACAGTTTTGTCTGCATTTGCTTCAAGGGAAGTAAATCTGTGTGCACATCATACCTTGGTCACTTCTAAAACTCGCTTCATTCTCTTAGACCACAGTTTTGTCTGCATTTGCTTCAAGGGAAGTAAATCTGTGTGCATATCATACCTTGGTCACTTCTAAACTCGCTTCATTCTCTTAGACCACAGTTTTGTCTGCATTTGCTTCAAGGGAAGTAAATCTGTGTGCACACCATACCTTGGTCACTTCTAAACTCGCTTCATTCTCTTAGACCACAGTTTTGCCTGCATTTGCTTCAAGGGAAGTAAATCTGTGTGCACACCATACCTTGGTCACTTCTAAACTCGCTTCATTCTCTTAGACCAGAATTTTGCCCCTGACTTTGCTTTTGTAGTGGTTTGTTGTGGGGAAACCAATCGGTGTAGAGAGTTTTTCTATATAAAGTCTATATATTAAAAAAAAAAGTCTGATCTACCACTTCCCTATGTCTAAACCTGAAGTATAAAAACCTGTAATCTTCTTTCATTTCTCCTTTTGTTTATGTATGTTTTGTTTGTGTGCAAGGCTGGAGTGATTTGTGAGGGTTTTTTTAATAATTCAAAATCGTTGCCATGCGAATGAATTAATTATGTGGTTTTGCCCGTTGACATACATACAATGGAAGGGAGGATATTTAGTATGGTCAAAATGTTTTATCTAATATCCAACAGAAGTGTGCGCAATGAACAAAGGCATGAAACTTGGTGTAAGGCCTCTTTTTCTTCTGATTTCCATTAAAGTAAAGTCAGTTGAACGTCTTAAACGAGCACAGAATCTATAGCACATATTAAACAAGCACAGAATCTAACACAATTCAAAAACCTCCTTGCTAAATACACCAACATATCAAAACTACAATATGAGTATGACTAAAAGGCAGATTTGCCAAAAACAAAATATAAAAATCTCTCAGCTGTGCAAAAGTTCAAACAAAAATGAAAGGACAGTGAAGGGGCCGCGAGGCCTAATGTCCTAACTACCTGACCTGTCCTGCGGCCTGGAACAGACACAATGTCATGTGGGACATTAATTATATACAGATGGTGGGACGATCCCGGAGGCACCGCAAACACCAGGAATGTCCAGAAGCCTCCTTCTTCTTCTTCTCTTCTTCTTTCTTCTGAGTTCCCAGGCCATATGGTCATAATGGGTAAGGTACGTATGCGTTCAGTTTTCACTGGTGTCCCCGCCGCTTGCGCACAGCCGACACATTCCGATTTCGGAGGAGCTCAAAGGGAGAACATTGGGAAGATTGTTTTGAAAGGAAAAAAAGCAGGAGAATGGGGCCAAATAAGTCAGAAAGATTATAGTAGATGACAGAAAGCAAAGGGAAAAGGCAGAGTCAAAGAGAGTGAAAGATTAGTGGAAGTTACAAGCACAGAACTTCCAGAAGGTGGGGAACTATTTGTACCAAAGACCCCCCGGCATCCCAACGGGGATCCCGAAGCCTCCAAGATTCATGACCATCCAAATATCATTTCCATGAAAGTTTCAGGAAAGTTGCGAGACAATAATGCAACACTAAGTGTCATGCTTTTGGCCGGTTCGTATATAATACTGTCGCCGTGGGATCGTGTTGCAGCGATAGCATTTCACGTGAAATACTGTTGCAGCGATATTATTTTCTGAAAAAAAACTGTCGCGCGACAAATTTTCACGAAAAATGTCCTATAAAATATTGTCTCATGCCTTAAAATACTGTCGCTCCAAATTTTGCGACAGTTTTTTGCGACAGGACACTGTGAAATATTGTAGTCAGTAAATACTGTCGCTTGCGACACATTTCCACGTGAAATGTTGCTGCTAGAGTTAATATTTTCTGTGAAATATGGTCGTAGCGTTAATATTTCACAGCGACGGTGAAATGCTGTCGCTGCGACACGATTTTATTTTTAGGTAGCGACGCCATTTTATGGACATTTCTTGTGAAATCCTGTCGCGCTTCAATGTTTTTATACAATAATTTCGCTCAGCGACACTTTTAAGCACGAATAAGCTGCAGTGTTTCCAAGGAAATACTGTCGCTGCGACACAATTTTATGAGCGACAGTATTATATACGACACCGGCCAGTGTGTCCCTTTCTGGTGGATTTTTATCGCAATATTTTACTAGGGCTTTTTACCCCAGAATGGACCCCCCTTACCCCAGCCTCCCCTAAAAAAAATTCTTCAATGTAGCCTTGTAATGCTGATCCTTAAGTTAGTTTTGATAATTGGGCAACGGGACTTTTTTGAGGATGTTTAGACGACATAATTATATATAAATATATATTTTATTTATTCTGTGTTAAGACTATAACAGAGTAGTGGGGAGGGGGGGGGGAGAAAACCCCTGAAACAGACTGCAACGTCACTGGAACATACAACAAACAAACAACTACACGACAAGTGTACAGTGACGTTATTTTATTCACAAGAGACAAAACAAAACTACTGGATATTTCGGCGAATGCGCCTTTACCAACATAGACACACAATTAAACAGCAAACATCAAAATATAGCAAAAGGAGCAAAAAGCAGACAACAAAAGGAGCGAAAAATCAGATCAACAAGATAAAAAAACCAATACTTCCCCTCTACAGTCCAATGCGTATATAATTTTTTTTTTAAACAATAGTTCCACTCTATGTAAATTAGGCCTGTTCTATTACCCTCTATAAATAAAAATTCGTTCATTCGTTCGCTCTCTCTCTCTCTCTCTCTCTCTCTCTCTCTCTCTCTCTCTCTCTCTCTCTCTCTTGAAATTAATTTTGAATGGACAAGTCCCGTTTAGGCCGGGTTCACATTAGACGCGTACGGTTCCGTACTTGTCGGAAAACCCTAAATAAGTGGAAGGAAGAAGGATACAAGTTGGGGTTTTTTTTACACTCAGGTTCTACTTGTGGCGGTGCCATAG
>CM065709.1:27768735-27778735 GCA_017654935.2 Phymorhynchus buccinoides | reverse complement strand
TGGCTACATGAGAGTAGTCAATCCTCTCCTGAACATGCATTTTTTGTGCATGAGGGATTCGAAAATCGTCAGAGTGACGAATTAATCATTTGCTCTTTTCCTTGCTGTGAACACACCGACAAGCAAGCCATTCTTAATAATCAGAATGTGTTACAGCCGCAGTGGGGAAACAGAGACTGAAACCGGACGTTTAAAGCTCACCAAGCCTCGTTCTGAGTACAACCCTTGACCTTTACCCAGAAGGGTGAAAGGTCAGGGAAGTTGTCAATAATGTGCTGCTGACACAATCTTATCAAAATGGGGCCACTTCGCGAGGGTTTTTCCCCCAGCTCACGCAGCCAATGGCTGCTCTACTATTTTTCACCTCTGTGGTACGGACACATACATTGGTCAAAATATACTAAGGATAGACTTTTATAGCCTTGATTGCTAAAAGATGGTGTAATTGTAAGCAATACAAATTATATGACCGGAAAGAGCAATCATCCGTGAACACAAGCTCACTCAAACTTGTTTTATCCAACTTCCTGTTCACATGCATCACGTGATTTTCGCATGCCATCCCAAAAAAGTGTCATTTCGCTGAACTAAAAGTGAGTAATAATTGTCAGAATCAACCACATTTCTTGCTCACGTTGTAAATGTCGTACAAGAGAGAAAGTTTCATGGCCGAAGTGAGATTATGACGTCATTTGACACGCACAGAGTTGTCTTTCTGTGTTGACATGCTGGAGAACAGCTGTTCACAGACTCGTTGTGTTATTCGTGTTTGGAATATCGCAATGCGTCGCCTCTAGAGCTTAGATTCACTGCCACGAGCCTGGTACTGCTGGTACACGTCGTGAAGGTGGCAGAATTTGGGAGACTTGTAATAAAAATTGACGTTTTCTGCTTTTTTCAGGCCTGCCAAAATCGTTTCACACACCCTCTCTGGCAGAATTTCGATTTGCTGAATCCCTCTATGCGGAACATTTCCATCCAAACTGTGAGGACCGGACTCCATGATGCTGCCTTTACTCCCCCTGGGCATGTTTGGGCATCCTGCTCATTCCAGCTCATGACGGTTTGGGCCTTTATTGACATGGTCGAGAAAAATAGTGTTCTAAATTCTTCGAAAGCAATCCCTGATAGCTGTTCCCTACAGGGATGAGGTCATCGATATCAACGTCAAATCTTCTGCTGGCATGATCCAAGATGAAGTCATCTTCATGGATGATAATGCACCTTTTCATCGAGCATGGGTTGTTGACGCGCACCCGCAGTAGGAGATCATCGTCCATATAAAGTAGATTTCCCAAACCAGAGGCCTCAGTCCAGGCAGCCGTTAGAAGCCGTTCACAGCAGCTCAGAAGTCTACATGACCCAGAACAGTGCCTGTTAGGAGTGGAACACCCTGGATCAGTAGGCGCTTCAAAAGCTCCTCCAGAACACAAAATGGCGTTTCCAAGCTGGAATTGCAGTGAAGGGTTATCCATGACTTTTCTTGCCACAAAAAACAAAACATCTGAATATGAAAAATTCGCTCCATTCGGCAGTTTTATGCATTTTGAGGTTCCTTGAGGCAAGCCAATACAGTTAATCATTATCAGACCTTTTTTTTTTAATCAAAATGTGAAAACGACATGTTAATTAAACTGTACAAGAAAAAATGTAATGGCTTTATAATCTTTGATAATGTTGTATGCTTAAGATAATATCCTTAGCAAATTTTGAGCAGTATAGTTGGTGGATGTTTTCTCGTAAAATCATCTCACTAAACATAAGTTCTATCTCGTGTGCTGATTGGTCACCCTGTCCAAGTGAAAACGTGAGATGCGCGCGCGCCCAGATTAGCCAGTTCCCGCCACGATTCCAGAGGTGCAAGACGCAGCCAGGAGTGCTCCGTAGAATACTAGTTTACTGTTTTAGTTATGGTCCCATCCTAAGTGGTTTAAACGTGTAAACATGGTCTAAAGTATATGTGTTTGCGACGTTCTACTCGTCGAAAATCAGGTTAGTTGTGTTCGCAATTTTCCCTCTCAGAATCCTTCTAGACTTCAATTAGAAAGGGCTGGAATTGTGTAGCTTTGTTGATGTGTGTGTGTGTGTGTGCGTGTGCGTATGTGTGTGTGTGTGTGTGTGTGTGGAAAACAATGGGTGTTTTTGTTTTTGCTAGACATCGGCCTTTCTGTTGTATCGCTGTGTTACGGGAAGGGTTTTCTCGACAAGTAAGACTTTTTCTTTTGTTTGGGGGGGGGGGGGGGGGGGGGGCTGTCCCATCTTCTGGGCTGTACAGTGGCGTTGCTCCCACGCCGCTCGTTCCGAATCCTAATTCGCAGCTACACCCCGGCTCGTTCAAGTCGCAGAACTCCGAAACCAGCAGTCCAAGGGGAGCGAATCTATGTTAGGCCGTCAGGAGGCAACCAACCGAGGAGACACTGCACTGCTGCTGAGTCACTTCGGTGGAGTTCAGTGGAGCCTGTTCAGGACACCACCTACTAAGCCCCCTACTGACGACACTATTCTCTTAGTCGCGGAGCCAGCGTGAGTGAGGTCCTCCTCCAAGGGCGCCACCACGACCGTCCACCGACAGCTCCCCAGAACACACTGATCCCCATGACTTTGACCCGAACGCACCAAGGCATAGACTGGGTTGGAAACTGAAACTGAGGTCACCATGAGAGCAGGGCATGCAAAGCCACAGAATTTGAGACATTTTTAAAAGTTTATGATTGATGGAAAATGAGGCCAGTGATAACGATGATGATGATGATGCTATGGAGTTCCGTAGGTCTGAGACTGCATGACAGGTCTGTATTCTACGCTTCCTTTCATAATGATATCCCGGCGTCAACCAGGCCCGAGAACTACAGACACCTGCAGTGTTGGTCTTGCACTTAGAGCAACACTCTCAGAATCGCATCCGTTAAGCGGATGAAGCTCGACTGTGTGGTTTCAGTCTTCCCATTGAGCCCACAGCCACTTTCACTCTGGGTAGGAGTCGGTCCAGGATCGAAAAAAACCTCGCCTCTGATGGGATTCGAACCCAAGTCCTCCCAGCCAGTAGTCCGCGACGCTAACCACTACACCACGGCGGCTGGTGCGACAAGACTTAGTGTTACTGACAGTTTAGTCACATTTTGATTTCGGGCTGGAACGTGGGAGTCAAACTTTGTTACAAGTTACGAAGTTAGCCTAGGCCTTGTCGGGTTCAAATTCCCAGCGTGGTCAAATTCCTAGCTCGCTACTATGAGAGTGACTATTTGTGACAACCACAAATTTCACTTTTTCGTTACTTGAACCATTTACCTAACCCTAACCCTAACCCTGTGTGTGTGTGTGTGTGTGTGTGTGTGTGTGTGTGTGTGTGTGTGTGTGTGTGTGTGTGTGTGTGTGTGTGTGTGTGTGTGTGTGTGTGTGTGTGTGTGCGTGTGTGTGCGTGCGCGCGCGCGCGCGCGCGTGTGTGTGTGTGTGTGTGTGTGTGTGTGTAGGGTCTACAGTAGCAAGTGGGATAATATTACATCAAATCAAATCATCTTTATTATCTCATAAAGGCCACCCTTAGCTGCCCGAATCCAATTCCGCCGAACAGGGTGTTCGCCGAACGAGCGAAGTCAATTAAGGGTCTTTTCATAATCGCCCGAATCCATCGTTCGGCCGAACAGTGGTTTTGCCCCTTAATCTAACCCGAAACGAACTGTGCGGAAGTGACCATTTGACCCCAACGTCATAGTGAGGCTCAAAGGCCTTCTTCGGTAAACATGTAGGCCTAGGATAAGCCTAGAAAAAAACCCACGCCCTTAAATTTGTGCATCTCGTCTATAGAAAGAAAATAACCTAGAAGTAACATTTTTTTTAAAGGGGAAGCAATAGCATTGAATTATCTTCATATAATAAAATGATGTGACGATGACAGATCGATGAACAGGCCTTTGGTAAACTACAGTGGGGTGAAAAGCCTAGGGCTTGACATTATTATTTTTTGTATAATCACTACATCAGTGTTTGTGTGTGCGTGTTTATGTTTGTGTTGTGTGTGTGCGTGTGATGCGTTCATGTAGGCCCCTATACGAGTGTATGTATGCATGGTGTGTGCGTGTGTAGGTGTGTGTGTGTGTGTGCTTGTGCTCGGTGTGTGTGTGTATGTTGTTGTGAATATTATGTTGTTATTTCATGCTTGTGAATTGTGTGACAATGCATACGTGTATTAGGCCTAGTGGTAGGGTGGTTATAAAATTTTAAAAAATATTTACCTTTTGTCAAATCCTAATGAAATTTATGTCATTGGAAAGAGCCCGACAAGACCTTTAAAATGATACCCAAATTATCAAAATCGGTCGACAATTGAGAAAGTTACGACGTTTTAAAATGTTAGCTTTTTTTACATGAGCTATATAAGAAAAAGTTGATCAAGATTACCGGCCCTTACCGTATCAAGGTTTGGATGAATAAAACAGCCATAACTTTTTCTTTTTTTTACCAATAAACAAAACATTGGTACCAAAATAAAGCTTATTCAAAGGGGCAACATCAACCCCAAACATTAGACAGATTAGGCCTAAGCTTTTTGTGCGACTCACAAGATCGCAACATCAACATGCGCGTGACAGAAAACATGTCCGACAGTCTTCGACGTAACACCTCCCGACTTGTGGAGACCTTGAGCAGCATTGAGATTTATTCTAGATGCACCAAATTTGGTGTACTTGTAGAAAAATAATTAAATGTAACTGCGCATTTGTTTTAAAGAATTATATAATTGCCGTTCAGAAATGATAAACGAATGAATTGGACCCAAATATTGGATCGCTTGTCTCTCGCGATCGGCCGTCTTAGCGTAAAAAAAGATCGTTCCCGAATGACCGAGTAGGTGTCTGCTTCCCGAAAGAAAGAAACTCGGATGGTCAGCGCCAAGAATAACCACCAATAAAAACAAGCAAAGGAAGTGACCGTTTGGCACATAGCCAAAATGGCGGTTCGGATTTTCAACGAGAAAAATCGCTGCGGCTTGACCTAATTGCGTCGTTCCTACTAGTGGTAGTAGCAGTAGTAGTCACAGTAGTTGTTGATTAATATGTGTATTGTTTTTGTCTGCTGATGTTATTGGATTTTTGTTTCAGTTTTTATTCCATTTCAATTCTGTGTAAAGCGCCCTGTAGCCTACATAGTAGGATGGGCGCTATATAAATTTTCCTAATTATTATTATTTGTGTGAATGATGTAATTGAAAGAGTGGAGTGAGGGAAAGAGAATATAGTATTTTTTGTTTCAGACACAGGGGATGTGCACATTACATGCAGAAATCTCATGCGCATATCTGAACATAAGTAAAAGAATGTAAGAAATACATTAAGCTTAAGCGGATGAGATAAGCACATGGGGAAACATATGCACTTATTCCATCTGCTTATTTCTTACTTTCTTTTACTTTTGCTGATGAGCGCATGAAGTTTAGGCATGCAATGTGCACATCCCCTAAAAGCATCAAACACAGTGACTTGTGCACATAATATTATTTGCTCAGCTTCTTTTTCTGGATACTGAATGACTGAAACACATACCACACACTATCAACTATCAGCAAGACAGCCATTATGTGTTCTCAGTCATTCAGTCTCTTGTGTGTGTGAGTGTGTGTGTGTGTGGGGGGGGGGGGGGGGTCTTATAATGGGAGGTTTTTGTATCTACTCTGAGTGATTGAATCTTGAGTTTATCTGCTTTGTTGAACTATCAGCAATCTTTCTGGATTGCTTTTCAAAATACAGTAAGGGATTTGTCATTAGAAGTGATTAGTAATAATAATAATAATATTTTAATAATAACAATAATAATAATAATGAAAATACATATAGTACAGTATCCCACAGTAGGCTCATATAAAAAAAACACAGATTAAAAACATGAAATAAAACATGAACCTGTATAAAAATTAAATAGCATATCACCCCCAAATAATGAGTTACAAAAATCACACACACACACACACACAGAAAGAGGGAAAAAAATAAGCTGACGCGTAAATGTAGGACCATGTGTATTTGGAGAACAATATAATTTTGTAGGTGATTTGTGATGCCAGCATGATCTTCATTTCATTGGTGTTTTTGAAAAGTGGGCTGGCATCAAGGTATTATATGTATGGCATTGACACAATTCACCACTTCCTACCATCCATACCCTGGATAAAGTAGATACTGTATCATGAAATCACAAACACATTGACACACTCACTGACTGCATGCACACTCACACAATCAGTCATGTAATTGTAAGTAACATGGAATTGTTTTGGAGAATGGTTTGTCACTGTGTGCAATAATGCTTTGTTTTCATTACCTCTGCTACTTTTTAGTAATTAGTGAACAGTGAGTGATCAAGACAGAAAAAACAGAATTAAAACAAATTTATTGACATATATTTATGTACAATGTGTTAATAAATGACATGTAACACCTATAACATGGCAAACAAATTGAAATTAAGCAAGAAGTTGCATGTAAAAATGCCAATATGAGCTAAGTGACAGTTGGACATAATTATGTTCATTTTTTTTATTATTGATAAAAGTCTGTTTTGTAATGGTGGTGGTAGTGGTGGTGTGAATAACAACAAAGTTGATTTGAGAGGCGTGGCATAATGTTTGACACTGCTGTTGTTTGACGCTGTGCATTGTATGGCGTAGCGCAATGTTTGAGGCTGCCTGTTGTTTGATGCTGCGCGTTGTATGGTGTGGCGCAATGTTTGACGATGCCTGTTGTTTGACGCTGTGCATTGAATGGCGTGGCGCAATATTTGATGCTGCCTGTTGTTTGATGCTGCGCGTTGTATGGTGTGGCGCAATGTTTGACGCTGCCTGTTGTTTGATGCTGCGCATTGTATGGTGTGGCGCAATGTTTGACGATGCCTGTTGTTTGACGCTGCGCATTGAATGGCGTAGCGCAATGTTTGAGGCTGCCTGTTGTTTGACGCTGCCTGTTGTATGGCGTGGTGCAATGTTTGACGCTGCCTGTTGTTTGACGCTGCTGTTGTTTGACGCTGCGCATTGTATGGTGTGGCACAATGTTTGACGATGCCTGTTGTTTGACACTGCATTGAATGGCGTAGCACAATGTTTGATGCTGCCTGTTGTTTGACGCTGCGCGTTGTATGGCGTGGCACAATGTTTGACGCTGCCTGTTGTTTGACGCTGCGCGTTGTATGGCGTGGCGCAATGTTTGATGCTGCCTGTTGTTTGACGCTGCGCGTTGTATGGCGTGGCGCAATGTTTGACGCTGCCTGTTGTTTGATGCTGCGCGTTGTATGGCGTGGCGCAATGTTTGACGCTGCCTGTTGTTTGACGCTGCGCGTTGTATGGCACTGCTTTGTATTAGTCTTTGTAGTTGGTTTGATTGTCATAGGTCCGTTCAAATGTTATCCAAGTACCATAGGCTGTCATATAGACAGATAGTCAGACACACACACAAACAGCCAGGAAGGAACAGACTATGCTTAAAACATTAACCAGCTTTCGCCACGCGGCTGGTTAAAAATAAAGAAAATATAAACTAATAAAGGAAATCTTCTTTCTTCTTTTTCTCTTTAGGGCCCACGACCAATTAATTGATCATAAATCAGTACATACTGATACAGACACACACAGAAACAGTGAAACACAGTACACACTAAAATGCACACTAGGCCTAATCCAAATTTATGTGGTAGTCATTAGTCAGTCTAGGCCCATGCACATACTTCTACAACCTACTGCAACAAAGACATAGAATATAATTTTGTTTCTGCATCGTTTAGATCAGATTAAAGTATAGATCTACATGTATATGCTGGATTCGTCAGCCACGATGACAAGAAAGCTACACAACTTGAGTCCAAACATGAAATGTGTCGATTGTTTTGTAGGCCTACTTTCACTTCTGACTGACTGGGCTTAGGCCTCTACTCTTTCTCTTTGCTTTACTTTCACCAAGTTGACCACGTATACTATTGTTCAGATTCATCAAATTTCCAACAAGGCTAATGCTACTTTGAATTGGAAGCAATAGCATTTATGATCAATTTAATCTTCAAATTCAATATAATAAATGACGTGTGATGACAGATCGATAAACAGGCCTTTGGTCTGTTCCGTGTTCCGTGTTCGTGCTGATCGAGTAATCCAACTCTCTTGTTCACAAAACTGAAAGAAGCAGATTTTGAGGTTCGTAAACATGACGAGGGTGACAAAACTACATCTTTGCATTATGATCTAGACTAACATCTGACAGCAAGAAAGAAAAGATAATCGGAAGAAAAAACAATGGCGTGTTTTGAATATATCACTGATCTAAAAATAAAGATCAGCGACAACTTTTTGTTCCTTCAAGTATGAAGAGTTCTCGGGTTCGGCCGAACAAGAAACTTGTTCGCAGGACACGACTTGTGAACGAGATTCGGCCCGGGGGCAATTAAGGGAAAACTCCGTTCACAGATTCGGGCTGTCCGTTCGGGCAGCTAAGGGTGGCTTTAACAGCGAAAGTGCAGCCAGGTGCACATAATAAAAACAACAATAAACACATTTATCAACAACAAAGAATATTAACTGATAACTAATAACACTGCAATATTGTAATTAACAAACTGGACGAATACGAACAAATACTCCAGTAAAAGCAGAACGCATTTTAAAAATACACTTAAAATACATTTTAAATCAAGACTCTGATAATCAGTTGAAAAACGGGAAGTTCAGTTTAACGTCGCGTATCGGCTTTCGCCATGTACGACGGGCTAAACAAACCAACCATGGTATAAACAAAAATGTATGTTCCTCAATCACTGTCTTAGCCAAAAGGCCGAGAAGTGATCAGGGTTTTTATTTCAGTTGAAAAACGAGGCAAGAATAACGCTTAAAAATGCAGCAATAATAGTACCTACACCTGCACAGACAATTTAGTCAAGGACATACACAGCAGTAATCTATTGTAAACTATCACACAAAATGTGTGAACTGTCTGAAGTAATTGACAAAGCCCAGTCAAGTGTCCCATAAGGGACGCTCCACCGTATATTACATGCCTCAGACATGGCTGTTCTGCGCGTTTGAGCGACGAACTATATCTTTCGATCTTCACTTGCGGCTTAGGCTGATCGATCGATTTGCTTGCGCAGTTGATGGATCCATCGTTTGCGCAAATATCGATAGATATTAGCGTAATCGGTGGATATCAAAAATAGAGCTTATAAACGTATTCAAATTGTTTTTTAATGACCATCGATCATTATGACAACTTTATTTGTACCCTTTCGTGGCTTTAAAAAAACCCCAAAAAACAAACAAAAAACCAGTGGAAACGTGCTGTATCAACCAACTATACAAACAGCAGCCATTTAAACATTTTTGTCGACAGCCAACTTCAGTCTGTTGATGTTTTTGCTACGTTTTCGTATTTTGCAGACCGAAAATGTAGCATGCATAAAATATTCAAAAGCCAAAGCAATAATAATGTATAAATAAAACAGCAATGCAATGTGGATAAAAGAACAACAGGAGGATTGTATGCGCTGAACAAACCGAAACTAGGCTATCGGTTTGAAGATCGAACTACTAGCCTAACTAGGCCTATTTTTGCTGTGTCTGTGCCGGGTGCGGCCATTGACAACTAGCTTACTAGGCCTAGGCCTACCCAAGATAAGTAAGTACTTTGCTCGAATTTTTTTTAAAATATTGTGCTTTTTGCAATATCGACTCACTCCTAAGCCCCGATAACAACAAAAAGTAAACAAACAAACATCCAAAACTGCAGATTTTTGAAAAATAAGCTCAGATACATAAGACGTCTTCTTCTTCTTCTTCTTCTTCTTCGCCTTCTTCTTCATCAAGCTGAAGATTCTGCTGCACTTTAGGGGATAATACGAAAAAGAAAGAAAATCAGTTCAGCAAAGATAGGGTAGATAGTGAGAAGGGTGAGATATTATTGGGAAAAGATAGAGCCAATATAGTCAGGAATTTAGCATTATGATACTCCGTTTGCTATATCATGTAAAA
>CM065709.1:27754968-27768235 GCA_017654935.2 Phymorhynchus buccinoides | reverse complement strand
TTAAGCATGTCTGTATTGTAATTGGTTTTCAAATATCATTGACAAAGACACTGCCGATTCTGTTTTTTTGAAAATACTTATACACATTTTTGCAATCAAAATAACATGATTAATTTTTTTCAAAGCTAAATCGTTTACTTGGTTATCTGAGAATTTTCCAAACAGAACATCAGCAACAGAAAGTGTCAATTTAACGTTATAGTGTACCAGTATAAATAAACTGGCAGATATATCTCCAGAAAGAATTAACAGTTGGACATAAATAAAAGAAATGTTCAATATAGTCTACTTCGTCGGGACAATAAGAGCATTTGTTTTCATCTTACACAACATTATATTCGTGGGATATATGTTATGTAAAAGTTTCCAGTGTAACAATCTGAGTCTTGTTTCTTTTGTGCACTGATGGGGGTACAACCAGTGTTTCTTCGTTAACTCTAGCCCAAGTTTGTTCTTCCAGAAACCTACAGCGCAAGGAATAGAACACTGCATTGAACATAATTGCTTACGAAAATCTCTGCATGTAAATTTTTTTTGTCACGAAACAAGGGAGGGGCTGACAAATCAGGTTGTTGCCTATCTCGCTCATCAACTGTAGAAACATAACTACGGACTGCACACGTTACTACATTGTATTCTAGCATTCTTGATGGAGTATAACCTATCTTAGTGCATAATTCTTGAAATGACAATATTCTATTTTGATCATAGATATCTTGAACATTAAGTATTGATGCTTGAATCCAGTCATAAAAAAAGAGAACGTTTCCTCTGTATTTTATATTAAAGTTGTTCCAAAAGAGAGATGAAAAACGATTGATTTTGTTATGATCCAACCACAGTTTTAATACAGTTCTCCAGAAGGTTGAACAAATAAATAAAGCACTACTTGCATTTGCATTAAAACACAAGTAATTTTTTCCCAAATTTAAAAAAATATTTGTTGGGATTAACGTCCATTTCTCTGGTTCTCTTGTGGTGCAAAGTCGCATTACCCACTGCAAAATGAATGCTATCTGCATTTGCCTGATGTCTATCATATTCAAACCACGTACTTCAAATTCACTACATAGAACCGTTCGCTTTACTTTTTCAAATGCCCTTTTATTACAGTTCTGTTTTCTCCAGAGAAACCTAAAAAGTAGTCGGTTGATTTCAATCAATGCATCATCTGGAATGATAAAAGCTTGCATAAAATACACAAACTGTGAAATTAGGAAAGTTTTTATAACACATAGTTTCCCCATGATGCTTAAATTTCGTTTTTCCCATGAATGAATAATTCTTTTGACAGTATCAATTTTCTGTAGCCAATTTTCTTTCACAAGAGAAGCTGATTTGTCATTTTCAAAATAGATTCCCAAAATTTTAACTCTTTTTTTTCCAAACATACCAATAGAATGAATCATTACAAAACTTAATACTTCCAAGCCACATTGCCGTAGATTTATTCTGGTTTAGTACCAATCCTGAGACTAAGATTCATTGATCATGTTAAACGCATGCTGCATATCCATTTCATCTCTTAAAATCAGGGTTACATCATCAGCGTAAAGTGCGATTTTTATAAGGCTTGCAAGTAAGTCATTATCGCATGTCCATAAATTTAGGCCTTTAATATCATTACAGTGTCTGATTTTAATTGCTATGAGCTCTATAGCCACTGCAAACATCAAAGGTGAAAAAGGACAACCATGCCGAATTCCTGAATCAAATGGAAAATACTGTGATATCCACCCACTGTACTTAATACAACTTTGTGCATTGGACATTATCACCTTCACCCAGTTCATAAAGTCTGGACCGAAACCAAACTTCTTAAAGGCAATTATCATATAGTCCTTGGATATGCGATCAAATGCTTGAGAATAATCAATATTTACCAGCAAGCCAGGTTTATCCTTTATATTAAGTTGCTCTATAACATCATCTATAAGCCTCAATAACTTAGCTGAACGACGACCTTTAATGAACCCCACTTGATCGTCATTCACAATATCATGTATTACGTCTCCCAAACGGATAGCCATAGCCTTAGTCAACATTTTATAATCACTATTTGTTAAAGAAATTGGTCTCCAATTTTTTAAATTGTTTTTAGGCAATTCCTTACCTTTATGTATCAGAGTAATAACGGCGTTTCGTTGCGTAATTGATAGTAATCCCTTCTCAAACGCTAAATTGAATGATAGATTTAATAATCTTTTAAGCTTTTGCCAAAAGACTTTGAAAATGTCTACAGTAATACCATCACTTTAATGCAGCAAGTAGTTCATGTTCCGTTACCGTGCCTTCACAACTGCTTTTCTGAGAATCAGACACTTGAGGGAGATTAGCATTTGCCATAAAGGCATCAACCTTTTGCACCAGGCCTTCCTGCATTATCTTCTTCTTATATAAATTTGTAAAGTAATTCTTTTGCACTTTCATTATTTCTGATTGATCAGTTACTACCTTATTATTTTCATCTAAAATCCCTTCCATTACTTTAGCATTTGCTCTTGCTTTTTCTAAATTGAGAAAATATTTAGTGTTTTTTTCTCCCTCTTCTACCCATTTCACCATCTTATTTGAGCTGCTCGAGCTTTGTAATTTTCAAGTATTTCCATTTTTAAAGTTAGCTGAGAGCGTTCGTTTTGAGTCTTAAGACAATGGGGATTTATTGCCAGCTGAGTGTCTATGTCATTCAGTCTGCAATATAGGTCTAATAGCTCATTTTTCCTCTCAATGCTTTTACGTTTACTATAATCAAGAGTGAAGTTTTTAATTTTCAATTTCAAAGTTTCCCATTCCATTTGATAGTCAGGGCCTTCTTGCATTTCTGATGCGTGTAAATCTATCAATTTGTTCATTTCATTAACATAGACCTGGTCTCTCAGTAAAGAATTATTAAATTTCCATAAGCCAGGACCCCTTTTAATATTGCTAAATTTTACTGTAATAGAACATGCTCTATGGTCAGTGAACGGCATAGAATGAATGCTGGCTTCCAGCGCTTTGTCAAATACATCAGAGCTAGTTATTATATAATCGAGTCTTCTTGCTAAGAAAGGTGATTTTGTACTCCAGGTAAATTCTTTTTCCTGGGGATGGAACAACCTCCAGACATTCGAACAGGTTGTGGTTACCCAACAGATCACGGAATTTTTCCACAGTGGTTTTTGCATGTGGTCCCCCTGCAACGATATCAACATCATTATTTAAGACACAGTTGAAATCTCCACAAATAATAATGTTTTCTAACATATGATGATGGAGTTGATGATGGGACAGGAATTCGTGACGTGGCAGACGTCGTCGTAGATGATTCCGACACTACTCCGGTTACTGGGACATTTCGGACGGAATCCGTGTCGAAGAATATCTTGTCCTGATGCTGAAGTCAGCATCCGTGTAAGTTGTTGAACTTGATGCAGGTGTTGGCATCTATTAGGCGGTAGGAGGCTTTGAGCATTGTGAGACAAGCCGAAGGTTGTCTAGGTGCTCCTGTAGTCCGCTGGTCTTGTTTCGTTGGTGTTGTCTGAGCAGTCCTCTCCCACAAAGGCCGTCTTCAGGGCTACCGGGCGACCTACTCCGTACCGGGAGCTGGTGTCGTTGCAAGCTGACAGGAGACATACAGGCGAAGTCGGGTCGTCTCTGCAAGCGGGCGTGGTCCTTCAAGAGGGGTCCCCTTCACAACAATGAGAGGCGCTGCGCTGAAGGACCCTCCCCAGAGGATGGTGAGCTGTGAGTCCCACCCCCTGGGCAATCAGCACAGTCAAAGCCCGCTACTGGGTGCCGGCGGATCATTGACGACGTCCAATCAGCAGAGATGATCCCAAGTCACTGCATGTCGTCGTGTTAGCTTGCAAGTCCCTCAACTCCCATCTGGGGGGGGGGGGGGGGGGGGCTGTGTGTCTGTGTGTGCGTGTTCATTCAAAGCCACTTAATACGTACTTGCGGGATTTCTTCTTCTCCTTCTTTTTTTTCTTCTTCTTCTAAGTTATTTTCCATCTCCTCCTCCTCCTCCTCCTCCTCCTCCTCCTCATCATCATCATCATCATCATCATCATCATCATCACCCTTCTCCTCCTCCTCCTCCTCCTCCTCCTCCTACTTCTTCTTCTTCTTCTTCTTCTTCTTCTTCTTCTTCTTCTTCTTCTTCTTCTATTCCTTCTTCTCCAACTACTCCTCCTTCTTCTTCCTCTTCATTTACATTCTTCTTTTTCTTGTTTATTGTTTGTTTCCATGTGTCCTTTGTTCCCCACCCAGCCCCCCACCACCCGCCACCCACCCACACAGAGAGATGACCTCAACGTTCCGCATAGTTCTTATGGGGAAAACAGGCGGCGGGAAAAGCACCGTGGGGAATGCCATACTTCAGAACAGTGGATTCAAAGTGGGCAGGGGGATGAGGTCCGAAACCACCAAGACTGATTGGAGAATGACCGTGAGAAATGGGTTGACTTATCAGGTTGGTTGGTTCAGACAGAGAGAGAGAGAGAGAGAGAGAGAGAGAGAGAGAGAGAGAGAGAGAGAGAGAGAGAGAGAGAGAGAGGAACAATGAATTATTTTTTTGGAGTGCGCATTCGTTGCTTTAACGGAGAAACAAAAATCACTGACATAAGCTCTGAAAGTAGACATCCATTGCCAAACACCCTGCCATGTGTTTGTCTACTTCAAACAAAGCGCATGGCAGGTCGTGAATGTCTTTGCATGGGAGTGTTATTTGTTGTTTGTTATTGGTGTTGTTCCCTGGCTTAACGACTCCAGGGATCATCCTAACGGCAGCCGCAGCACTTGAACACTTTGGTACAAACGCACCCGCTAGGGATGAAAACCGTACGCGTGTGACCGTTTTTGATCACCCCACTGCCACGTGGGCAGCCACACTCCGACTTCGGAGGATGTTTTTTAGACTAACGATGTTAATGCAGGATCTTGTCGTGGCTTTTAACCCTTTCACCGCCAATTGATGCACCACAATGGTTTAACACCCATGTCACCAAAAGGCATCACATTAGAGTCTGTTATCCGAAGACCCTATTTTCTTAATTTTGGGAGGTAAGGATAGGCCTTACTTTATACATGTTACTGAGGAATTCCCAATATTGCAGATAATTGTCTTTTCTTTACCTAGCTAAATTTAAGAGTATTTTTTGGTTGAGAAATGGCTGGCGGTGAAAGGGTTAAGACAATTCCCCGCACAACCATTCAGAGCGTAACAAAATTTCGATGTAGCCTTGGCGTTCTAGCTGGTCTGAACCACAGCCTCATGCCAAGACGTAGTGGTGGGAGTGAAGAGTGAGGTCTTGGAGCAAAATGTATTCGCCCATGTTGCTGGAAGAGCTTAACCTCATGAAATCTACAAGTTAATTAATAATGGATATTGATTCTTTCTCTCTCTCTCTCTCTCTCTCTCTCTTTTTTTTTTTTTTCCCTCTCTCTCTCTCTCTCTCTTTCTCCCTCCCTCCCTCCCTCTCTCTTTCTCCTTCCCTTCCTCTCTCTCTCTCCCTCCCTTCCTCTCTCTCTATCTCCCCCTCTCTCTCTCTCCTCTCTCTCTCTCTCTCTCTCTCTCTCTCTCTCTCTCTCTCTCTCTCTCCTCTCTCTCTCTCTCTCTCTCTCTCTCTCTCTCTCTCTCTCTCTCTCTCTCTCTCTCCCTCCCTCCCTCCCTCTCTCTTTCTCCTTCCCTTCCTCTCTCTCTCTCCCTCCCTTCCTCTCTCTCTCTATCTCCCCCCTCTTTCTCTCCTCTCTCTCTCTCTCTCTCCCTCTCTCTCTCTCTCTCTCTCTCTCTCTCTCTTTCTCTCTCTCTCTCTCTCCCTCCCTCCCTCCCTCTCTCTCTCTCCTTCCCTTCTCTCTCTCTCTCTCCCCCTCCTTTCCTCTCTCTCTCTCTCTCCCCCCCTCTTGCTCTCCTCTCACTCTCTCTCTCTCTCTCTCTCTCTCTCACTCTCTCTCTCTCTCTCTCTCTCTCTCTCTCTCTCTCTCTCTCTCTCTCTCTTTCTCTCTCTCTCTCTCTCTCTCTCTCTCTCTCTCTCTCTCTCTCTCTCTCTCTCTCTCTCTCTCCGTTTTAACCCTTCCCGCACCCCGTGGGTGTGTTTGCACCCATACGTTTACCGTTTGCTTCATATTTTCACAACCGTTTATTAAATCTTGTTGAAGTTTTATGACTGTGTCAATGACAGATTCGAGCATGTGCACCCCAACACTCAGGCATATGTGTTGAAAAACAAGCGAGTAAATAAACAACAAAGTTGTCGTTTAAATGTGTACGTTTCTAAGTTGATGTCATGAATTTTAAGGATAATTATTTTGGTTGGTATCATTTCGTTTCACATGTTCGATTCATGTTCTTTCAGTTATGCGTTGTATCTCTGTCACGTTGTTGTAGCGCCTAACCTGAATTTCTCTTGGGGGGATATTAAAGGTGGACCCTGACGGATGAGTTTTTGCTAGAAACACGTCGCGATCACCAGAAAGACAACCTTTTCAAGGACAGAACACTCACTTTGCTCTGGTTTCCTATGAATTAAACCGTCAAAACGGCGATTCTTTCTTGGCGGAGATGCCGGAGAGAGTAACCATTTTGGATGGGGTGGGTAGAGGTCAATTATTGTGGTTGAAGCGTTTTCTTTTCTTTGGTACTACTTGTAGTGCAGTAAACAAACAAAATGGAGCTTTTTCCTTTGTTGTGAGCGAAACTCCTTAAGATAAACTGCATAAAAATTAAAACAAATAAATAAAAAGGCTTGTATTGCAAAACTTTCGTGCAAACGATTTGGTCTAAACTCAGGCGGCCATTAGAAAAGAGACGGCGCACGCCTGTGACGAGGTAATGGGTTAAAAGGCTAAGCCTCTAGGGAAGACTTGTAGTGTGTTGCCTTTTGCCCACTTCTCTAGTGTATGGGAGATGAGCAACTTTCCCGGCCCTTTTTCATCTAATAAATTTATATTTGTGCCCGGGTTCTGGCTCGTATGATTGTAAGAAATACAAGTGGTTGATTTGCTCTTAATGGCAGACAGAGAGAAGTAGGGTTTTACATGAAATTACAAGACTCCCACTCTCATCAGTCTGACCAAAGGGTTCAGGATTATTTGACACTTGTATTTTATTTACTCACAAAATCTGCATAAGATTATGCAACAATAATAATAAAGCAGCTCAATGGCGCCAAAACAAAATATGAATGAAAAACAATGAAATCCGAAAGGATTTACAAGACTTTTGTCTTTCTAGAAGGTTAGCCCCAAGCCGGAAGGGTTACTAATTATCTTCAGTGTCCGGAGGAAAGTTCAAATGATTGGCGCGGTCCGCTGGACTTAGCTGTTGTCAAGTTCCTCCGTAGTGATCGGCGAGTGCTGGGGTGGCTGGGCTTGCTCGTCAGATGAGAGTAGCTCCCAGTCATTCCGGTTACGGCTTCGCGGGATGGCACGGTTCAAGCGTGGTCTCCTCGCGGATTCTGGGTGCGGGGCATCTTGGCGGCGTTCCCATCTTGGTGCTTGTGAGTCAGGGATGATCTTCCTGCCCACGATGCCCTGCTGATAATCACAGGAGAAGGTGGATGTAGATCTCTATGGCTTAGAGATAAGGGGCTTCAGTCGGCAGGGAATTAGTGGATCCCAACCGGCTAGAAGGCTGCCCTTGTACAATAGCACTAGTTAATAAATAAACTGAATTTCAGTTAATAAACTGCAATCAGTAAAACATAAAAGGTGTACATGAATCAACTGATATTATTCAGTACCCAGATAGATCAAAGTCTATGATCAAGCCAACATCACTCTCCATCCAACACCTGGAAAGGAATGGTATCATAAAGTGCAAGATTGCAACCCACAGGCTTCCTACTAAAAATAGACAAAAGGGTTAGTAGGCATAAACTCCGGTTCTGGTACCAAAAGAGTTAAAGTCAAAAACACACACACACAAATAATCAGTGCACATAAATAGAACAGAATGTTTACCACTTCTTTTCAATAACATATCTATCTACTCCTTATTCATCATTGAACATAGGATCTAGATCAAAAATAGGATCAAACAAAACCAGATCTCAATCACCAGCCATCAATAATACTCACTAGTTGGGCTATTAATAGTATTATGACTGGCTGGGAGAGAGGTTGAGTCTGCAATGTTGCTCCAGTCACGTTTTGGAGGTATTATGAGAGAGTGGGTGTAGGCTACTTTCCTCACTACTCAAATTTTCCCCTGCCATTTTCAAATAATGTGAGTCTATGGTTGGTTCATAGCAGTCGACACATCACAAGATGACGCTATAATATTATGCATACTAGTACCAAACAATCACGCGCCGGTTACATCATTATCACGTGCCGACATTTTTTCCTATCCTTCTCGTGATTGGAAAGGAAGAGTTGTCTTACAAAGGGTGCTGACTGTTGATATCACTATCTCGTGATGGGGAGGTAGATCGGGCTTCAAAGAGACAAATGCCTTAATCGGCGTCTGTTTGATGGCGATGGGCAATTAAAGTGGCGGCTGGAGAGAAGAAAAGGGGAGGGGGGGGGGGTGTAGATAAGAAACGGAGAAAGTGGGTCGTGCGGGTCAATTACGTCACAACGCCTTCCCTTTGGGTAAAATAATTTGACTTCCAGCACATAATCGCCAATTTGACGGTTTAATTTCTAGGAAACCAGAGCAAAGTGAGTGTTGCAATCTCTGTAAAGGGTGTTTTCCTGGTGATCTCCTCGTGTTTCTTCATACAAAAAACATCATCCGTCAGGGTGCCCCTTTAAAGACCCCCCACGTCACGTGTCACATTCCCTCGTGCTAGGAAGATTTCTTAATAAGACTCACCAGATCACGTGTCAAAATCACGGGTTTCACGGGTTTTCCCTCTTATAGCTGGAAGGAAATCTTGTTTTGACCAGGTCTGACTCCCATGCAAATCCCCCCCCCCCCCAATTCAAAGTGATACATCATTTTAAAGAGCAGCCTCAGTTTGAACATGGGGATATCTATATGTGGGTCACAACTACCCAGAAAAACAAAACCAAGGGACTTTTTTTTTTTTTTTTTTTTAGTTCTCTCTTCCTTTACTTCTACACAAAACACAATACATTGTTCTCTCTTACTTTACTTCTACACAAAACACAATACATTGTTCTCTCTTACTTTACTTCTACACAAAACACAATACATTGTTCTCTCACTTTACTTCTACACAAAACACAATACATTGTTCTCTCTTACTTTACTTCTACACAAAACACAATACATTGTTCTCTCTTACTTTACTTCTACACAAAACACACTACATTGTTATCTCACTTTACTTCTACACAAAACACAATACATTGTTCTCTCTTACTTTACTTCTACACAAAACACAATACATTGTTCTCTCTTACTTTACTTCTACACAAAACACAATACATTGTTCTCTCACTTTACTTCTACACAAAACACAATACATTGTTCTCTCTTACTTTACTTCTACACAAAACACAATACATTGTTCTCTCTTAGTTTACTTCTACACAAAACACAATACATTGTTCTCTCACTTTACTTTACTTCTACACAAAACACAATACATTGTTCTCTCTTACTTTACTTCTACACAAAACACAATACATTGTTATCTCACTTTACTTCTACACAAAACACAATACATTGTTCTCTCTTACTTTACTTCTACACAAAACACAATACATTGTTCTCTCTTACTTTACTTCTACACAAAACACAATACATTGTTCTCTCTTACTTTACTTCTACACAAAACACAATACATTGTTATCTCACTTTACTTCTACACAAAACACAATACATTGTTCTCTCTTACTTTACTTCTACACAAAACACAATACATTGTTATCTCACTTTACTTCTACACAAAACACAATACATTGTTCTCTCTTACTTTACTTCTACACAAAACACAATACATTGTTCTCTCTTACTTTACTTCTACACAAAACACAATACATTGTTCTCTCTTACTTTACTTCTACACAAAACACAATACATTGTTCTCTCTTACTTTACTTCTACACAAAACACAATACATTGTTATCTCACTTTACTTCTACACAAAACACAATACATTGTTCTCTCTTACTTTACTTCTACACAAAACACAATACATTGTTCTCTCTTACTTTACTTCTACACAAGACACAATACATTGTTCTCTCTTAGTTTACTTCTACACAAAACACAATACATTGTTATCTCACTTTACTTCTACACAAAACACAATACATTGTTCTCTCTTACTTTACTTCTACACAAAACACAATACATTGTTCTCTCTTACTTTACTTCTACACAAAACACAATACATTGTTCTCTCTTACTTTACTTCTACACAAAACACAATACATTGTTCTCTCACTTTACTTCTACACAAAACACAATACATTGTTCTCTCTTAGTTTACTTCTACACAAAACACAATACATTGTTCTCTCTTACTTTACTTCTACACAAAACACAATACATTGTTCTCTCTTACTTTACTTCTACACAAAACACAATACATTGTTATCTCACTTTACTTCTACACAAAACACAATACATTGTTCTCTCTTACTTTACTTCTACACAAAACACAATACACTGTTCTCTCTTACTTTACTTCTACACAAAACACAATACATTGTTCTCTCTTACTTTACTTCTACACAAAACACAATACATTGTTCTCTCTTACTTTACTTCTACACAAAACACAATACATTGTTCTCTCTTACTTTACTTCTACACAAAACACAATACATTGTTCTCTCTTACTTTACTTCTACACAAAACACAATACATTGTTCTCTCTTAGTTTACTTCTACACAAAACACAATACATTGTTCTCTCACTTTACTTCTACACAAAACACAATACATTGTTCTCTCTTACTTTACTTCTACACAAAACACAATACATTGTTCTCTCTTACTTTACTTCTACACAAGACACAATACATTGTTCTCTCTTAGTTTACTTCTACACAAAACACAATACATTGTTCTCTCTTACTTTACTTCTACACAAAACACAATACATTGTTCTCTCTTACTTTACTTCTACACAAAACACAATACATTGTTCTCTCACTTTACTTCTACACAAAACACAATACATTGTTCTCTCTTACTTTACTTCTACACAAAACACAATACATTGTTCTCTCTTACTTTACTTCTACACAAAACACAATACATTGTTCTCTCTTACTTTACTTCTACACAAAACACAATACATTGTTCTCTCTTACTTTACTTCTACACAAAACACAATACATTGTTTATCTCACTTTACTTCTACACAAAACACAATACATTGTTCTCTCTTACTTTACTTCTACACAAAACACAATACATTGTTCTCTCTTACTTTACTTCTACACAAAACACAATACATTGTTCTCTCTTACTTTACTTCTACACAAAACACAATACATTGTTATCTCACTTTACTTCTACACAAAACACAATACATTGTTCTCTCTTACTTTACTTCTACACAAAACACAATACATTGTTCTCTCTTACTTTACTTCTACACAAAACACAATACATTGTTCTCTCTTAGTTTACTTCTACACAAAACACAATACATTGTTATCTCACTTTACTTCTACACAAAACACAATACATTGTTCTCTCTTACTTTACTTCTACACAAAACACAATACATTGTTCTCTCTTACTTTACTTCTACACAAAACACAATACATTGTTCTCTCTTAGTTTACTTCTACACAAAACACAATACATTGTTATCTCACTTTACTTCTACACAAAACACAATACATTGTTCTCTCTTACTTTACTTCTACACAAAACACAATACACTGTTCTCTCTTACTTTACTTCTACACAAAACACAATACATTGTTCTCTCTTACTTTACTTCTACACAAAACACAATACATTGTTCTCTCTTACTTTACTTCTACACAAAACACAATACATTGTTATCTCACTTTACTTCTACACAAAACACAATACATTGTTCTCTCTTACTTTACTTCTACACAAAACACAATACATTGTTCTCTCTTACTTTACTTCTACACAAAACACAATACATTGTTCTCTCTTACTTTACTTCTACACAAAACACAATACATTGTTATCTCACTTTACTTCTACACAAAACACAATACATTGTTCTCTCTTACTTTACTTCTACACAAAACACAATACACTGTTCTCTCTTACTTTACTTCTACACAAAACACAATACATTGTTCTCTCTTACTTTACTTCTACACAAAACACAATACACTGTTCTCTCT
The DNA here is from genome assembly GCA_017654935.2 of Phymorhynchus buccinoides. Lineage (NCBI taxonomy): Eukaryota > Metazoa > Mollusca > Gastropoda > Neogastropoda > Raphitomidae > Phymorhynchus > Phymorhynchus buccinoides. Next base: position 27,755,995 of record CM065709.1, on the reverse strand, counting down.
TACTTTACTTCTACACAAAACACAATACATTGTTCTCTCTTAGTTTACTTCTACACAAAACACAATACATTGTTCTCTCTTACTTTACTTCTACACAAAACACAATACATTGTTCTCTCTCACTTTACTTCTACACAAAACACAATACATTGTTCTCTCTCACTTTACTTCTACACAAAACACAATACACTGTTCTCTCTTACTTTACTTCTACACAAAACACAATACATTGTTCTCTCTTAGTTTACTTCTACACAAAACACAATACATTGTTCTCTCTTACTTTACTTCTACACAAAACACAATACACTGTTCTCTCTCACTTTACTTCTACATAAAACACAATACACTGTTCTCTCTTACTTTACTTCTACACAAAACACAATACATTGTTCTCTCTTACTTTACTTCTACACAAAACACAATACACTGTTCTCTCTTACTTTACTTCTACACAAAACACAATACATTGTTCTCTCTTACTTTACTTCTACACAAAACACAATACACTGTTCTCTCTTACTTTACTTCTACACAAAACACAATACACTGTTCTCTCTTACTTTACTTCTACACAAAACACAATACACTGTTCTCTCTTACTTTACTTCTACACAAAACACAATACACTGTTCTCTCTTACTTTACTTCTGCACAAAACAGATACACTGTTCTCTCCCTTTATAAAATAAATCAAAGCCATGTGAACTGATCCTGAGTTTGGGTACATAAAATAATAACTTTTTTTCTAAGAGTAACAACCGCTTTTCTTTCTTGTCTGATTATAAACCGACACACAAACCGACACACAAACCGACACACAAACGAACAAATAAACCAAACAAACCGAACCCGTTTCTTCATGTTGTCTGTCTTTTTTCTTTGTCTCTTTCCCCTCTGTCTTGTCGCTTATTGATCTTCTCTATCTCCCCTTCATTGTTTGTTTCTCTCAGTATGTGTCCAGTCCGTCTTTTGTTTTCTTTCTGCACTTTGACCTCAAGGAGATCCCTGGTTTTATTTTTGTTTT
>CM065709.1:27739968-27747468 GCA_017654935.2 Phymorhynchus buccinoides | reverse complement strand
TAACTTCCTGTAATGTAATGATTTAAAAAGAAAAACGGAGGGGGGGGGGGGGGGGGGACGATATGACGAGACGAAGGTGGTGGAATGGCGGCTCTAGAAATGGGAGGGGGTGGGGGGTGTCTTTCGTACAATTAGTCCCCCCACCTTCTGGAAGTTCTTGTAGCTTAATTGTAACTTCCTCTAATGCAATGATGTAAAAAAAAAAAAAAAAGGGGGGGAGGAGGCAGAAAGTGATGGAATGGCGGCTCTAGAAATTGAGGGGGGGGGGGGGGGGAGGGGGCTTTCGTTCAAAATAGTTCCACCACCTTCTGGAAGTTCTTCTAGCTTAATTGTAACTTCCTGTAATGCAATGATGTAAAATAGAAAAGGGGGGGGGGGGAGAGAAAGTGATGGAATGGCGGCTCTAGAAATGGGGGGGGGGGGGGGGGGGTCTTTCGTTCAAAATAGTTCCACCACCTTCTGGAAGTTCTTCTAGCTTAATTGTAACTTCCTCTAATGCAATGATGTAAAATAGAAAAGGGGGGGGGGGGAGAAAGTGATGGAATGGCGGCTCTAGAAATGGGGGGGGGGGGGGGGGGGGTTCTTTCGTTCAAAATAGTTCCACCACCTTCTGGAGGTTCTTCTAGCTTAATTGTAACTTCCTCTAATGCAATGATGTAAAATAGAAAAAGGGGGGGGGGGGGGGAGAAAGTGATGGAATGGCGGCTCTAGAAATTGGGGGGGGGGGGGGTTCTTTCGATCAAAATAGTTCCACCACCTTCTGGAAGTTCTTGTAGCTTAATTGTAACTTCCTGTAATGCAATGATGTAAAATAGAAAAGGGGGGGGAGAGAGAAAGTGATGGAATGGTGGCTCTAGAAATTGGGGGGGGGGGGGGGGGGGGGGGTGTCTTTCGTAAAAATAAATAGTTCCACCACCTTCTGGAAGTTCTTGTAGCTTAATTGTAACTTCCTGTAATGCAATGATGTAAAAAAAAAAAAGGGGGGGGGGGTGGGGGGGGGGGTAGAAGTATGTGATGGAGTGGCGGCTCTAGAAATTGAGGGGGGGGGGGGGCTCTTACTTACAAAATAGTTCCACCACCTTCTGGAAGTTCTCGTAGCTTGTAACTTCCTGTAATGTAATGATGTAAAAATAAAATAAGGAGGTGGGGGGGGGGGGGCGATATGAGGAGAAGAACTTGATGGAATGGCGGCTCTAGAAATGGGGGCTGGGGTGGGGGTGTCTTTCGTACAAAATAGTACCCCCACCTTCTGGAAGTTCTCGTAGCTTGTAACTTCCTGTAATGTAATAATTTTTAAAAAAAGGGGGGGAGGGCGATATGAGAAGAAGAAGGTGATCGTATGACGGCTCTAGAAATGGATGGGTGTGGGTGTGGAGGGGGGGGGGGTGTCTTTCGTACAAATAGTACCTACCACCTTCTGGAAGTTCTCGTAGCTTGTAACTTCCTGTAATGTAAGGTATAAAAAAGGGGGGGGAGGGGTTGACGACATTAGGAGAAGGTGATGGAATTTGCTGCTCAAGAAATGGGGGTCCTTAGTACAAATAGTTCCCCCCCACACCCAGCCCACCTTCTGGAAGTTCTTGTAGCTTGTCCCTTTCTCTAATCTGTTACTCTCTAGTTTGACTCTGCCTTTTCCCCTTGGCTTACTGTCATCTAGCTAGGCTTATTATCTGTCGGTCTGTCTTACTGGTCCATTCTCCTGGGCCTGCCTGTATTCACGTTGAGATAGCATGAGACTTAGCATGATGCTAACTTAGAAGCTCTTCCAATGTCCTATAGGATTTAATACGACTTTTGGAAGAGCTTCTAAGTTAGCATGATGCTAAGTCTCATGCTATCTCAACGTGAATACAGGCCCTGCCTTTGTTCTTAGAAGCTCTTACAAAAGAGTTTATCCAGCCGAAGACGGACATGCTGGGCCTAACTTTGACTATTTCTTATTTAGGCGGCGCATAACGGCAGTAGGACGCATCTGCGCTCACATGACAGGAAAACGTCTGAGCGATTGACGACGACGACGACGACGACGACGACGACGAAGAAGAAGAAGAAGAAGAAGAAGAAGAAAAAATGAAAGAAAGAAAGAATGGATGAAATAAGATGAAGAAGAAGACGAAGAAGAAGAAAAAGAAGAAGGAGAAGGAGAAGAAGAAATTAAAGAAAGAACGAATGGATGAAATAAGATGAATAAGAAGACGAAGAAGAAGAAAAAGAAGAAGAGAGAAAAAGAAGACGGAGGAGAATGAGAAGAAGAAGAAGGAGAAATGAAAGAAAGAATGGGTGTAATAAGATGACGATGATGACGAAGAAGAAGAAGAAAAAGTAGTAGTAGTAGTAGTAGTAGTAGTAGTAGTTGTAGTAGTAGTAGTAGTAGTAGCAGTAGTGGTGGTGGTGGTGGTAGTAGTAGTAGTAGTAGTGGTAGTAGCGGTAGTAGTTGTAGTAGTTGTAGTAGTTGAAGTAGTTGGAATTCGAGGAATGTGAGGAATAGGAGGAGGAGACATATAATAGAAGAAGAAGAAGAAGAAAAAAAGAAGAACTTGAGGAGAAGAAAGATTATGAAAAAAGAGAAGAGGAACAAAAAGAAGGAGGAGGGAGGAGGAGGGGGGGGGGGTAGAAAGACTCCCTTGTACCTGGTTCTATAATGATGAAGAGAAAAAGCGGTTCATGTGCGTGAATTATGCTTTTCTTTTTGTAACATAATAATAATGTATAATATGCTTCAATATAATAAACATTTTATGTCCTTCTTCAGACATGTGTGTGTATTATATACCTATTAAAATTGCAATCAACATTCTCATAACTGGCACATTGTTGTACACTCCCAGTTCTGTAAGTACAGAAGTACATTGGAATGGGAACGAGGACTATGCGTTTCTCTGTCTGTCTGTATGTATGTTTGTCTGTATGTATGTATATAATGTATGTAGGTATGAATTTTTTTTCCATTGGATACTATTTCAGTTGCCGGCCCTCTCTGGTCGTGTCGCCTATTCTTTCATATTTTAAATTTTGGAACATTCTTATGTTCACACTTTTACTTAAGATTTTTATCATTTATAATTTACTTGAGTGCTGGGGGTTTTTTTTGGAGCCTTTTTACCAACATACAGGAAGAGACATTCCATTTGTGGAACAATCTTCTTGTTGAGGTGAGAGTAGTTCCACCTTTGTAGGCTAAGACCCCATCCAGTGCCGAGCTGATGAGACTCCCTAGAGTCGAAACAGCTGTCCTCAGCTTGGGTTCTGCCATTGCCTCCCTAATAAGGAGGAAAAACTAAGCTAGCACTCTTTATGTTTTTTAGAACATAGATCAAGATACCAAGTTAATGTAACTGGTTTTGGTTTTAATGTTCGTTTCAAAGACATAGGGACAAAAAAGTTTTAAGCAATTTTACTCTGTATGTATGTGTGTATGTGCATGTGTTTTTGAAAAAAATCTTCCACTTCACAGCGCCTAAGCTACTGAACCAATCAACAAAACTTGGCATATAGTGGTTCCTTAAGCTTACCAGATGAATGAATGAAAAAATGGTGTTTTACGTCCTCTCGGTCTGGAACAGACACATATGGGACATTTGTAAATACAAAGATGGTGGGAACAATACTGGAGGCAATGCCCGGAGGCAGTGCAACTCCAGTAAAGTCCCGATTTTGTTAACAATACAGATAGCAGCAGTAACCACGCCTCGGTTAAACCTCATCGGCTATGGTACCGCCGCAATCTAAAGTATGGCTGACAAAAGCTTTATAGAGAGAGAGAAAATGGAGTTTTACGTCCTCTTGGTCTGAATCAGACACATATGGGACATTTGTAAATACAAATATGGTGGGAACAATACTGGAGGCAATGCCCGGAGGCAGTACGAAACCAGTAGAGTCCCGATTTTTTTTTACTAACACGGATAGCTGTAGCGGTGACCACGCCTCGGTTAAACCTCATCGTCTATGGCACCGCCACGAAAGCCACAAAAGCTTTATAGATGCGGCCTCTCGCGTCAGACATACCAAAGGCAAGCCATATCAATCTAATACTTGTGAATCTCGGTTACGAAGACATTGATTATTTCAAAGATAATTGATGCTTTTCAACCAAAGTTCGTTAGGTGATAAAGTGTCATCTAAAGATGATTTTTTTTGGTAAAATAGTAAACTAATGGGTATTGTTGATACAGGAATTTTTTTCAACACCACAAAAAAAAAAGTAATCCAAGATTCGAATATTTTCTCCATTGACTTTCAATCAGTCGACGAAAATAGTGTTTTACGTCCTCTTGGTCTGAATCAGACACATATGGGACATTTGTAAATACAAATATGGTGGGAACAATACTGGAGGCAATGCCCGGAGGCAGTACGAAACCAGTAAAGTCCCGATTTTTTATTAATACAGATAGGTGTAGCGGTAACCACACCTCGGTTAAACCTCATCGGCTATGGCACCGCTACAAGTATTTGTTGCATGTTTTTAAATTATTTTTTTCGGTTTATATGGTTCTGCCGTCTTGTTTGGTTCTGCATTGGCATGATTTCGGCTAATTAAATGTCAAAAGCCAGTGTCGCACTTTATAGTTTGTGGCACAAGCCACAAACCTATAACTCACTTTGTCGGTCTGTCTGTCTGTCGGTCGGTCCAAAATTGTCGCACTTCAAATTGAGGCTGCACTTCAAATTGAGGCTGCTCTTTAAAATGATGTTTCGTTTTCAATTGTCGCACGCCACAAACGATTGCGAATCCGCGCTTGTTAATACGTAATGATCCAATCAGGTGTGGGTAAAACTTAGGGGAGACTGGGGTAACGGGACCGCTTGGGGTAAAAAGCCCACCCATTAAACTTGCCTGAGAAAATGTGAGGGGAATATTGGCAATTATTATGTATACAAAATGATATCTATAAGACCGTGTACACACATAGGCGGATATTCCGTGCGGAAACCCGTGCGCAATCCATTAATAAGTGAAGCAAAGAAGGGAAAAATTTGCCTACGTGTCCGAGATTTCCCCTATATGTGTAAACTTTTATCCTTCTTTCTTCCACTTATTTGGGGGTTTTCTGCACGGAACTCTACGCGTCTAATGTGAACCCGGCCTTAGAATCAATCCAGCATGGTCAGGAAATCAACCCCTCTTAGCTTTCCTAAAGCGAAAATATACATCCCTCCCCGTGGGGATACCAGGGGGTCAGTTGTATAAATACTTCCCCCACCTTCTGGAAGTTCTGTGCTTGTAGCTTCCTCTAATCTGTCACTCTCTTTGACTCTGCCTTTTCCCCTTTGCTTGCTGTCATCTAACTATCTTTCTGCCTTTACCGGGGGTCCATTCTCCTGCCTTTGTTTTTCCCAAGAAAAACTTTCGAAAAAAGATTTCCTCCTCCAAACCCAAGTCGGACATGCTGGGCCTAATTATTTCTTACATAGGCGCATAACGGCAGCATAACGCATCTGCGCTCATAATAGGCAGGACTCTGTCTCTAGCGATCGAAGAAGAAGAGGAATATGCATGCTGCAGGGTCAGTGGCATTGACGTTTTGACATCATTAACTCATTCAAGTCGTTCCGGGCCATATATGTCCAGAATTAATAGATAGCTGTCAAATGTATGCATTTGCTTCAAGGGAAGTAAATCTGTGTGCGCACCATACCTTGTTCACTTCTAAACTCGCTTCATTCTCCTAGACCACAGTTTTGCCTGCATTTGCTTCAAGGGAAGTAAATCTGTGTGCACACCATACCTTGGTCACTTCTAAACTCGCTTCATTCTCCTAGACCACAGTTTTGCCTGCATTTGCTTCAAGGGAAGTAAATCTGTGTGCACACCATACCTTGGTCACTTCTAAACTCGCTTCATTCTCTTAGACCAGAATTTTGCCCCTGACTTTGCTTTTGTGGCGGTTTGTTGTGGGGAAACCAATTGGTGTAGAGAGTTTTTGTGTATAAAGTCTATATATTAAAAGAAAGTCTGATCTACCACTTCCCTTTGTTTAAACTTGAAGAATAAAAACTGTAATCTTCTTTCATTTCTCATTTTGTTTATGTATGTTTTGTTTGTGTGCAAGGCTGGAGTGATTTGTGAGGTTTTTTTGAATAATTCAAAATCGTTGCGATGCGAATGAATTAATGATGTGGTTTTGCCCGTTGACATACATACAATGGAAGGGAGGATATTTAGTATGGTCAAAATGTTTTATCTAATATCCAACAGAAGTGTGCGCAATGAACAAAGGCATGAAACTTGGTGTAAGGCCTCTTTTTCTTCTGATTTCCATTAAAGTAAAGTCAGTTGAACGTCTTAAACGAGCACATAATCTATAGCACATATTAAACGAGCACAGAATCTAACACAATTCAAAAACCTCCTTGCTAAATACACCAATATATCAAAACTACAATATGAGTATGACTAAAAGGCAGATTTGCCAAAAACAAAATATAAAAATCTCTCAGCTGTGCAAAAGTTCAAACAAAAATGAAAGGACAGTGAAGAGGCCGCGAGGCCTAATGTCCTAACTACCTGACCTGTCCTGCGGCCTGGAACAGACACAATGTCATGTGGGACATTAATTATATACAGATGGTGGGACGATCCCGGAGGCACCGCAACACCAGGAAAGTCCAGAAGCCTCCTTCTTCTTCTTCTCTTCTTCTTCTGAGTTCCCAGGCCATATGGTCATAATGGGTAAGGTACGTATGCGTCCAGCTTTCAGTTTTCACTGGTCTCCCCGCCGCTTGCGCACAGCCGACACATTCCGATTTCGGAGGAGCTCAAAGGAGAACATTGGGAAGATTGTTTTGAAAGGAAAAAAGCAGGAGAATGGGGCCAATAAGGCAGAAAGATTACAGTAGATGACAGAAAGCAAAGGGGAAAAGGCAGAGTCAAAGAGAGTGAAAGATTAGTGGAAGTTACAAGCACAGAACTTCCAGAAGGTGGGGGAACTATTTGTACCAAAGACCCCCCGGTATCCTCACGGGGATCCCGAAGCCTCCAAGATTCATGACCATCCAAATATCATTTCCATGAAAGTTTCAGGAAAGTTGCGAGACCATAATGCAACACTAAGTGTCATGCTTTTGGCCGGCCAGTGTGTCCCTTTCTGGTGGATTATTATCGCAATATTTTACTTGGGCTTTTTACCCCAGAATGGACCCCCCTTACTCCAGCCTCCCCTAAAAACAATTCTTCAATGTAGCCTTGTAATGCTGATCCTTAAGTTAGTTTTGATAATTGGGCAACGGGACTTTTTTGAGGATGTTTAGACGACATAATTATATATAAATATATATTTTATTTATTCTGTGTTAAGACTATAACAGAGTAGTGGGGACAAAAACCCTGAAACAGACTGCTGAAACAGACTGCAACGTCACTGGAGCATACAACAAACAAACAACTACAAAAGTGTAAAGTGACGTTATTTTATTCACAAGAGACAAAACAAAACTACTGGATATTTCGGCGAATGCGCCTTTATCAACACAGACAAACAAGAAAACAGCAAACAG
>CM065709.1:27727468-27729968 GCA_017654935.2 Phymorhynchus buccinoides | reverse complement strand
ATAATACCGCCCTTACGCACTACTTTCTTTTTCTCCACTAATGCATAAATTGGTTCATATCAACGTCATAATAATATTTCGTCCACATCCATTTTGTTTCTTTCTATTTCTAAGTTGAATACTTTTATTTTCAATTTCACAAATACCTTCTCCACATCAATGTAAAAAAAAATTGTTTTGCAATTTTTGCCAAATCACCATGCCTTCGTGCCGACGAGACCAGACGAAGTTCGCGCTCTTCCTCGCCATTTTGGTGACCTTGGAGGTCGTCGCCATAGTGACCATGATGCATATAGAACACAGGAAAGTGGCCAGACGAGTGGAGAATCTGCAGGAAGAGCTGGAGCTGGCTGGGGAAAAACAACCAAGAAATATTAGGACTCATCGTCATCAACATATCAACGGCCTACCTGGTGATAATGGTGTTGAGGCGGAAGAAGTTATGGACTTCCAAAATAAGGGAGAGAATGATGATGATTATTATTATTATGACGTGAACTCTGCGCCTTCTTCGCTACGGTTACCGAGGAATCCCAAAGTTGTCGGCCCTGTGCGGCTGAAGGAACAAAACCGACGCGCGTGAATGAATGTGTGTAATAAGCCTGTCAGTCGTTTCAGACTATGACTGCCAGTCACGATGGCTTGGAGTCAAAACGGACTATCTTTACTAAGAATAGTCCATTGACATATTATTGAACTTATTACGAAAACTAATAGGGTAAGACGGGGTAAAACCCATGGGCGGGTAAGAAGCCCATGCCAATTATCTCATGAAATGAAGCACATTTCAGTCACATTTTGCCCATGAGACGAACGCGAAGCCCATGCCAATTATCTCATGAAATGAAGCAAATTGCAGTCCAATTTTGCCCATGAGACGAGTGTTAATGTTTAGCGTTCGTCTCATGGGCAAAATGTGACTGAAATGTGCTTCATTTCATGAGATAATTGGCATGGGCTTCTTACCCGCCCATGGGCTTTTTACCCCGTCTTCACCTATCTCATGAAATGGACATTTCAGTCAAATTTTGCCCATGAGACGAGTGTTAATGTTTAGCGTTCGTCTCATGGGCAAAATGTGACTGAAATTTCCTTCATTTCATGAGATAATTGGCATGGGCTTCTTACCCGCCCATGGGCTTTTTACCCCGTCTTCCCCTAACTTGTATGAAGAAAAAAAAGACTGCTGAAATATATCAAGCAAAAACCCTTTTATTTATTTTTCTGCAGTCATTGTTTGATACAAGTTATTAGTTTTTTTGTAATAAATCCAATCATACCTGATAGTATCGGAGGAGGGAGAACGAAATGACAGCCGTCTAATATCACGAGAAGTGGATAGATTAGGTTAGGTTAGGTTAGGTTAGGTACATTATAGTCACAGAGGCGTCCCTGTGAAATTCGGGTTGCTCCCACATGGAGAGCGCGTCGCAGCCAGAGGCGCGCCATCCAATTTGGTTTTTTTTTGTTGTTGTTGTTTTTGCATTGGAGTTTTGTGTGACTGATGAGGAAGGAAGGGAGGGGGGTAAATTTGGACCAAATGACAACTTTTTCGTTGCCACTGGGTTTAACGTGTGCTACTAAGTGCATGGGCACACGGGACCTCGGTTTATCGTCTCATCCGAAAGACTCCACGTTCAGACCGCAAGGCCTAGTTGCAAAGTGAGAGAGGGAAGGGGGGGGGGGGGGGGAAACCTGTACCCAGGTTCGAACTTGGGTTTACTTGACACGAAGCGAACGCGCTACCACTGTGCCACTCTACACTGTACACGTTAATAAATGACAGACGCACACACACGAAATGACAAACAAGCAAAAAGGAAACAAAAACAAATGTTGGTAAACTGTGCCCATTTTTTTTCAATATTTTCTTGATGAAAAATAACGACTTAAGAATAATAATAATGTCTAGTATTTTAGCTAGGTGTTCAGGGCTCCCAATCGTCCCGCAAAACAAGGGGTCCCAGGGACTCCTTCACTTACAGAATAGGGGAAGACGGGGTAAAAAGCGCATGGGCGGGTAAAAAGCCCACCCCAATTATCTCATGAAATAAAGAAAATTTCAGTCAAATTTGCCCATGAGACGAATGCTAGACATTAACGCTCGTCTCATGGGCAAAATGAGACTGAAATTTTTCATTTCATGAGATAATTGGGGTGGGCTTCTTACCCGCCCATGCGCTTTTTACCCCGTCTTCCCCTAGAGGCGGGATAGAGGGTCCCAATGACATTGCGAATGCTGAATTTTTTTTTCTAGTTCATTCCTGGGACCCCCTGCACATTCTTTTAGAGGGTCCTTTAGAATTTTAGTGCTTCATAGACCCCCAAAGTAATGGGGGTCCCTGGAAGCCCTGGGTATTATTTTATTGTATCGTTTTAGTGACGTAATATATGCCTAGGTGTCTTACCAAAGTTACAAAGAGTAGCAACGAAGAAAGAAAAGATGAGCAGAAAGTTTACATTGAATTTGACGAGGTGTTTTAATAAAGATTTAAGCTTT
>CM065709.1:27719968-27722468 GCA_017654935.2 Phymorhynchus buccinoides | reverse complement strand
AAGGCTGGCGGCGAAAGGGTTAAAGATAAGCGTCCAACCGGTCGGAGACCCTTAGGGGAAGACGGGGTAAAAAGCGCATGGGCGGGTAAGAAGCCCACCCCAATTATCTCATGAAATGAAGCAAATTTCAGTCTCATTTTTACCCATGAGACGAGCGTTAATGTCTAGCATTCGTCTCATGGGCAAATTTGACTGAAATTTTCTTTATTTCATGAGATAATTGGGGTGGGCTTCTTACCCGCCCATGCGCTTTTTACCCCGTCTTCCCCTATGCTTGGGGTGGGGTGTTTTTTTAAAATCGCCATTTATATCCTGATCAACATGAAAATATAGCCATTCAAGGGTATAATTTTACGTAAAATCTATCTTAAAACTGGTATGGCTGGTACCCACGTGTCGTCATATCCGGCCACAAGGAGCGCCATATTATGGGAGACCGCCATCTTAGTCCTTAACTTTTTTTGAAAAATGCCAGATCGATGCTGCGTATTTGGCTGTTCCAATTCGAAACTTATCTAAACTGTATTTATAACATCTGGATGTTTTCTTTACACATTTAGATAACATTTTCACTTTGTTTACACACAAATAAGGACTAAGATGGCGACACTTCCGTTGGAATGGTCGAGATGCGCACGCAGGTGGGTTGGAGCCATATCTTTGTATTGATCAGGATATCAGTGGCGATTTCTTACAATAATACTTCTTAAACATCATGCTAGTTTGATACCAGTTTTTTTGTTTTTTTGTTTTTTTGTTGCTGTCCCATCTTCTGGGCCGTACAGTGGTGTTGCTCCCACGCCGCTCATTCCGAATCCCAATTCGCAGCCACACCCCAGCTTGTTCAGGTCGCAGAATCCGAGACCAGCAGTCCAAGGGGAGCGAATCTATGTTCTAAAGGCCGTCAGAAGGCAACCATTTAGGCCTAAAGGAATTGCGGGCAGTTGACTTGTGGTGAAGGTCCCCAAAGGCTAATTAATCCCTTTTCGGCTTCAGTGTTAATGCCTTGCCCAGGGCACATTCCCATCCTCTAGGGCCTAACGGAATTGAGGACAGTTGGTGTCAAATTGTGGTGAAGGTCCCCAAAGGCTATCAATTCCATTTTGGCTGCAGCGCTAACTTGCCACAGTCACGAACATCGAAAGGAACCTTCCTTTGCAAGATGTCTACACCTCAGCCACATTTGATCAAAATATGTCCAGTAGTTTCTAAGATAACCGATACACAGACAGACAGACATACACACAGATACACAGACACACAGAGAGACCCATCACAATACCCGTCCTCTGACCGGGTAATAAGACTAGAGAGAAACACAAAGACAGTGAGATTGGCATAGGGGGCAGAGGAGCATGAAGAAAAAGATAGGTCGTTGCATGTGACAGAAAGAGGCGGGGGGGGAGGGGGGAGATTTAAAGACCCAGTGACGCACCACGATTAAGTCCCTTGGGTTTTTTGGGGGGTTGTTGTGACCCACATACAAATTCCCCCATATTCAAATTGAGGCTGCTCTTTAAACTGATGTGTCGGTTTGAATTTGGGGCCATTTATATGGGAGTCAGACTTGGTCAAAACAAGATTTCTTTCCAGTTATAAGAGGAGAAAAACACGTGAAACCCGTGATTTTGACACGTGATCTAGTGGATCTTTAATTATAGGTAAAGTCATCACCAATGTAGTCATCGTGACGAGAGTATAATCAACGCTGTGGATGATTAACGCTGTGGTTTGATTAAGGTTCCAACGAGGCCTGTGATTATTAAGACAGACCCTCCGTTCACATTACACGGTCTTGGAATTGTCAAGTCACGGCACGTAATGTCCTCCATGAGCGTGTACCCTTAAAGGGGCACCCTGACGGATGAGTTTTTGTAAGAAACACGTCGAGATCACCAGGAAAACACCCTTTACAGGGATTGCAACACTCACTTTACTCTGGTTTCCCAAAAATCAAACCGTCAAATCGGCTATTCCTCCTTGGCGGAGGTGCTGGAAGTCAAATTATTTCACCCAAAGAGAAGGCGAGTGCCGTCTCTTTTGTAATGGCCGCCAAATCGTTTGCACGAAATGTTCGCAATACAAGCCTTTTTATTTTATATTTTATTTTATTTTATACAGTTTATCTAAAGGAGTTTCGCTTACAACAAAGGAAATAGCTCCTTTTTTTTTTTTTTTACTGCACTACAACAAAAGAAAACGCTTCAACCACAATGAGTGACCTCCACCCACCCCATCCAAGATGGCTACTCTTTCCGGCATCTCCGTCAAGGAGGAATCGCTGTTTTGACGGTTTGATTTCTAGGAAACCAGAGCAAAGTGAGTGTTCCGATCCTTGCAAAGGCTGTCTTTCTGGTGATCTCGACGTGTTTCTTGCAAAAACTCATCCGTCAGGGTCCACCTTTAGCCATAGAACTATTAGTTAGGAACATGTGGAGCGACCTTAAGATTTTTTTTTATTTTTAGAAGAATACGAGTGTTACGTCGGTCGTGTCCGAGT
>CM065709.1:27707468-27709968 GCA_017654935.2 Phymorhynchus buccinoides | reverse complement strand
TATGCTAGGAGCTTGTCATGGCTTAAGACAGTCCCCGCATAACCATGCAGAACATAACAACATTTTGATGTAGCCTTGGTGTTCTGGCTTATGTCAACTGGTCTGACACAGCCTGATGCCAAGGCAAACTGTCTAAGTGATCGAGGAAGAAGAAGAAGAACAAGAAGGAAGAAGATGTGCCACCCCCCCTACATTTCTCGGTTAATTGTATTTTTCCGTTATTGCCTTTCTGACCATACATAAAGCTGTATTTTAGGAACATTTTCACCAAATTATCTTTTTGGAATACTAACCCTAACCCTAACCCTCTCACCCTACCCCCCACCCTATAAGACGGAAAAACGCAACGAACCACAACTGTGACAAATCGCGGTGTACTGCAGTACATAGTGGGGGGTAGGGTTAGGTTTAGGGCTAGGGTTAGGGTTAGGGTTAGTATTCCAAAAAGGTTACTAGCTAATAATGTTCCTAAAATATAGCTGTATCTATGGCAAGAAAGGCAAGAATAGAAAAATACAATTAACCGAGAAATGCAGGGGGGGGGGGGGGCAGATCTTTACCTTAATGAAGCCCAATAAAGGGTTTTTTGGGTGTTTTTTTAGTTGCTTAAAAAACAGGCTGGGTCCGAAACGTCGTGACTTGTGTTTTGTTGTTGTTTGTTTGTTTGTTTTGTTTGTTTGCGTGCGTGCTTGCTTGTTTGTGTTTTTGTTTCGTGTTAAATCTTTCTCTTGGGTTGTTGTTTTTTTTGGGGTGAAATCGGACATTGTTTTTATGCTTTGCCAGTAATGAATGCTTGAGCAGAGTGGTTGTCTAAAGACAGACAAAAAGAGAAATGGTTCAACAAACATAGGCCATTTTGCATACCACGGAGATACAGTAAGAAATGAAAATAGTGTAAAAGGGACCGATACATTTTATTTTTTGAAATATGCAGGTAAACATATTTTAAAAATCTGAAATGTTATGCCCTTGTATTTATAGTTCTGAAAACCTTCTTGTTCTTCTGCGTTCCCAGGCATAAGGCCATAATAGGCGAGGTAAACCTACTTTACGTTTCCCAGGCCATATGGCCATAATAGGCGAGGTAAAACTACTTACGTTTCCCAGGCCATATGGCCATAATAGGCGAGGTAAAACTACTTACGTTCCCAGGCCATATGGCCATAATAGGCGAGGTAAAACTACTTACGTTCCCAGGCCATATGGCCATAATAGGCGAGGTAAAACTACTTACGTTCCCAGGCCATATGGCCATAATAGGCGAGGTAAAACTACTTACGTACTCCCAGGCCATATGGCCATAATAGGCGAGTTAAAAACTACTTACGTTCCCAGGCATATGGCCATTAGGCAGGTAAAACTACTTATTCCCAGGCCATATGCCATAAGGGCGAGGTAAAAATACTTACGTTGCCATATGGCCATCATTTGAAGTCCTTACGTTGACACTTTGCCATAATAGCGACTGTTAAACTACGGTTACGTTCCCAGGCCATATGGCCATAATAGGCGAGGTTCTACTTACTTCCCAGGCCATATGGCCATTCTGAGTACTTCTTTACTTGTCCGGTTTTCAGTTTTCACTGGTCTTCTTCTTGTTGCTTCTTCAGCTGACACATTCCGATTTTGGAGGGCGTTCTGAAAATAAAACTTGACATATCATTTGGAGTCCTTGACACTTTCAACTGTACGCTTCTTCTTCTTCTTCTTCTTCTTCTTCTTATTTTTCTTCTTCTTCTTCTGCGTTCCCAGGCCATATACATCTCTGGGTAATTCTTCTTCTTGTCCTTCTTCAGTTTTTACTGGTCTCCTTCTGCTCAGCTGACACATTCCGATTTTGGAGGGCGTTCTGAAAATAAAACTTGACATATCATTTGGAGTCCTTGACACTTTTCAACTGTACGGTTCTTCTTCTTCTTCTTCTTCTTCTGCGTTCCCAAGGCCATATGGCCATAATGGGTAAGGAACGTATGTGTCCGGTATTCAGTTTTCACTGGTCTCCCCGCTGCGTACAGCCGACACATTCCGATTTCGGAGGAGCTCAAAGGAGAAAAAACATTATTTGGAAGATTTTGTTTGGGAAAAAAGGCGGGGAGAATGGGGCCAAATAAGTCAGAAAGATAGTAGATGATGTAGAGAGCAGAGGGAAAGGCAGAGTCAAAGAGAGTGTCAGAATAGAGGAAGTTACAAGCACAGAAGTTCTAGAAGGTGGGGGAACTATTTGTACGAAAGATCCCCCCGGTATTCCCCCACGGGGGAGGTAGGGTTATAAAACAGAGGCTAGCGGAGCTCTCGTTGTGTCATGAAACGAATATGGAATGTCCACTTCATACAAGATGATTGTATTACGGCAAGTGTCGCCACTACAAACATGACAGAGATGAATTGAGGGGGGGGGGGGGGGAGAGAAGAGAAGAAGAGAGAGAGAGAGAGAGAGAGAGAGAGTGAGAGAGAGGAGAGAGAGAGGGGGGGGGAGAGAGGAGAGAGATGGAGAGAGAGA
>CM065709.1:27687468-27692468 GCA_017654935.2 Phymorhynchus buccinoides | reverse complement strand
CTGACTCCGGGGCTGGAGAAAATCTTTTTGAAAGTGTGATTTTGTGCTTGTATCTTCCTCTAATCTGCCCCTCTCTTTGACTCTGCCTTTTCCCCTTTGCTTTCTGTCATCTAGGGGAAGACGGGGTAAAAAGCGCATGGGCGGGTAAGAAGCCCACCCCAATTATCTCATGAAATAAAGAAAATGTCAGTCAAATTTGCCCATGAGACGAATGCTAGACATTAACGCTCGTCTCATGGGCAAAATGAGACTGAAATGTTCTTTATTTCATGAGATAATTGGGGTGGGCTTCTTACCCGCCCATGCGCTTTTTACCCCGTCTTCCCCTACTATCTCTCTGACTTATTGGCCCCATTCTCCTGCCTTTTCTGCGCCAAAAAATCTTCCAAATAATTTTTCTCTTCAGCTCCTCCGAAATCGGAAGGTGTCGGCTGTACGCAAGCGCTCCCCGATTGAAACTAAAAAAACGTCGAAAACTGAAAACCGGACACATATGTACCTTACCCATTATGGCCATATGGCCTGGGAACGCAGAAGAAGAAGAAAAAGAAGAAGAAAGTGTGATCTTATTCTGAATATTTGTGACAGAGTATAGGAAAATCAGGCTAAAGTCGGAAATTATCACTTTTGACGTTTTTAAATTTAAATTTAATAAAGTTTGCATTCTACAGACTGAAAAGCAAAAAACAGAATATAGTCTTTTTTTCTATGCTTTTTTTTAAGTTGACCAAACACACAGAATCAAGTATGGCTGGTACCCACGTGTCGTCATATCCGGCCACAAGGAGCGCCATATTATGGGAGATCGCCATCTTAGTCATTAACTTTGTTTGAAAAATGCCAGATCGATGCTGCGTATTTGGCTGTTCCAATTCGAAACTTATTTAAACTGTATTGATAACATCTGGATGTTTTCTTTACACATTTAGATAACATTTTCACTTTGTTTACACACAAATAAGGACTAAGATGGCGACACTTCCGTTGGAAGGGTCGAGATGCGCACGCAGGTGGGGGGGGGGGGAGCCATAGATACGCTACCTGTTTTAGTGCATTGCTAAGAATGTCTCTCAGCGACTTTAGCCGGGTTTTTCTATACTCTCTGTCACAATTTGTCTTCTTCTTTTTCTTTCTCGACTCTTTCATTAATGCAGTTCAAACACATTGTGAAACAAAGATTAAAAGACCAGTTCCTACAATATTGGCACAATGAGGTTAACACCAACAGTGTTTGTTATAACTACCGTTTATACAAAGAAAATCATTTATTGGAAAATGACCTATTACTGCTTCCTAAAAATTTAAGACAATCTATGTTGAAGTTTAGAACAACCAACAATAAACTACCGGTTCAAAAGCAGCGGTTTTTTAATGTTGCTAGAAATGAGCGGAATTGTTTATTTTGTAATAGAGACGAAATTGGCGACGAATTCCATTACGTATTGCAATGCCCACACGGACCAATAGAAGAAAAAAGAAAAGAATTGTTTTCAAAGTATTATAATCACCACCCAAATGTCCACAAATTTAAATCGTTACTGAGTAATGCAAACCCAAGAGTATTAAGAAAGCTGGCAAGGTTTTGTAATTTTATTTTACATCTTTTCCAGTGGTGATGCATTTGTTGTTAGCACTGGTAATTTCTTTTTTGTATATGTTAATATCATATCACTTGCCTTATGTTCTGCACGTTTGTTTCATTGAATGTTTATGGGGGACAAATTTGTTGTGAGTGTTTGTGTTTATGGCTTTGAAGCCCTCTGGGCTGGAAGTTGAAATATGAAACTTGAAACTTGAAACTTCTCGTGTACAGGTCGGCTGTTCCGGGCGGCCAGCACAGCGATCTTCCTTCTGATGCTGCTCCTGTTGGCCAAAGGCTACACCATCACCCGGGGGAGGCTGACCCAGATGTCCACCGTCAGACTGACCATCTTCTTCTGCCTCTACTGCATCGTCAACGCCACCCTCTTCATCTGGGAGGGGCAGGTAATTAAACGCATGAACATTTTGTGTGATCCCCCCCCCACCCCCACAAAAACACACCTGAAGATGATGATGATGATGATGCCGATGATGATGATGATGCGATGATGATGATGATGATGATGATGATGATGATGATGATGATGCCGATGATGATGATGATGCCAATGATGATGATGATGATGATGATGATGATGATGATGCCGATGATGATGATGATGATGATGATGATGATGATGATGATGATGATGATGATGATGATGATGATGATGATGATGATGATGATGATGATGATGATGATGATGATGATGATGATGATGATGATGATGATGATGATGATGATGATGATGATGATGATGATGATGATGATGATGATGATGATGATGATGATGATGATGATGATGATGATGATGATGATGATGATGATGATGCCGATGATGATGATGATGATGATGATGATGATGATGATGATGATGATGATGATGATGATGATGATGATGATGATGATGATGATGATGATGATGATGATGATGATGATGATGATGATGATGATGATGATGATGATGATGATGATGATGATGATGATGATGATGATGATGATGATGATGATGATGATGATGATGATGATGATGATGATGATGATGATGATGATGATGATGATGATGATGATGATGATGATGATGATGATGATGATGCCGATGATGATGATGATGATGATGATGATGATGATGATGATGATGATGATGATGATGCCGATGATGATGATGATGATGATGATGATGATGATGCCGATGATGATGATGATGATGATGATGATGGATGATGATGATGATGCCGATGATGATGATGATGATGATGATGATGATGATGATGATGATGATGCCGATGATGATGATGATGATGATGATGCCGATGATGATGATGATGATGATGATGATGATGATGATGATGATGATGATGATGGTGGTGATGATGATGATGATGATGATGATGATGATGATGATGATGATGATTAGAATGAAGACGACGATTAATCTCTTTCACTTCATCTCTCTCTCTATCTCTGTCTCTCTGTCTCTCTCTCTCTCTCTCTCTCTGTCTCTCTGTCTCTCTCTCTCTCTCTCTCTCTCTCTCTCTCTCTCTCTCTCTCTCTCTCTCTCTCTCTCTCTCTCTCTCTCTCTCTCTCTCTCTCTCGTGAGGCCAAAAAAACGTTTGTCATAAAACAATGTTAAAGGTCTTCAAGAGAGCGGTTTTTTTCAATATTTGGTACTGGTATTGGTATTAGGTACTTTATTGTCACAGAGGCGTCTCTGTGAAATTCGGGTTGCTCCCACCACTCGGAGAACGCGTCGCAGCCAGAGGCGCGCCACCCCAATTTTTTGTTTTGTTTTGTTTTTTTTTGTATGCGATTTTTTGTGTGACTGATGAGGAAGGAAGGGGGGTGGGGGGGGGGGGGGGGGTAAATTTTGACCAAATAACAACTTTTTCGTTGCCACTGGGTTTAACGTGTGCTAAGTGCATGGGCAACACGGGACCTCGGTTTATCGTCTCATCCCGAAAGACTCCACGTTCAGACCGTCTATAAGGCCTAGTGTAAAGTGAGAGGAAAAATCCCCTGTACCCAGGTTCGAACTCGGGTTTACTTGACACGAGGCGAACGCGTTACCTGTGTGCCGCTCTACACTACTATTTGGTCATCTTCTTTTGTCTGTTGTGCACCATCGTCAACTTTGCCTTGCACAGCTGTTCCGTCACACACAAAGTCAAATCAAATCAAATCAAATCAAATCAAATTCACTTTATTATCTCCCATGGAGAAATTTTGTTCAGGTGCCAGAATAACAAAGACATCGACATTCAGCATGCATGAATAGGAGCAAAAGTTACACATAATACACACTAAAAGATACACATTATATGTGGATACATACACGTCTAAGGATAAGCATGCATAGTTTCTTTTAACACGATGAACACACATTTAAACCTAAAAGGATCATGAGTTTAGGAGGTGGATGGATCTGGGGATGAAGGATTTCTGTGCCCTGGAGTTGACTTTAAAAGTTTTGTAGCGACGTCCAGAAGGTAATAGTTCGTAATGTTTGTTCAAAACATGGGAGGTGTCATTTACAATCTGCCTGGCTTTATGCTTGGTTCGTCTTTCGTACATCTCATTCAAACCCATCTCTCTCTTTCTAACAACTTTACTACACACATTCACCACATCATACAACACACGCTTGTTCTTCAAACACAGACTTCCAAACCAACACATAAAGGAAACAGTAAGCACAGACTCAATGCAGCTACTATAGTACGTATACAAAATGTTTGAGTTAACACCAATGTTTCTCAGTCTGTGCAAAATAAACAATCTTGATTAGAGAGCTATTTAAGTCTAGTTAAAAGGCTGAATCGAGAAATCTTAGTTTCATAAGTCACTGTGATTAGAATATACCAAAATACCAAAAATACCAACACACACACACAAACATAATTTGCGTGTTTCAGTTTTTCGACGAGGGTCTGGTACTGTACTTCTACGAATCCCCTCCAGGCTACGGTCTGATCGCCGTGCGGCTGATCGGCTGGGCCTGGTTCCTCTACGCCTTCATCTTCACCATGAAGCACCACCCGCACAAGGCCAAGTTCTACGTGCCCTTCTTCGTCTTCTACACCGTCTGGTGAGCTGAGAGATCAGTCTCTCTCTGTGTCTCTGTCTCTGTCTCTCTGGACCTATCTCCGTCTCTATCTATGTATCTGTGTGTGTCTTCTTCATCTTCACCACGAAGCGTCATCCACAGAAGGTCAAGTTCTCTCTGGTGAGCTGAGAGATAGTCTCTCTGTGTTTGTCTCTCTCTCTCTCTCTCTCTCTCTCTCTCTCTCTCTCTCTCTCTCTCTCTCTCTCTCTCTCTCTCTCTCTCTCTCTCTCTCTCTCTCTCTCTCTCTCTCTCTCTCTCTCTCTCTCTCTGTGTGTCTGTCTGTTTCTTGTCTCTGTCTATGCACTATAGACATCT
>CM065709.1:27667468-27672468 GCA_017654935.2 Phymorhynchus buccinoides | reverse complement strand
TGACAGATTAGAGGAAGTTACGATCACAGATCTGCCAGAAGGTGGGGGAACTATTTATACAAAAGACCCCCCCGGAATCCCCACGGGGGGGGGGGGGGGGGGAACTTATGCTTAATTGTTTTTATATTAATCTCATTTTCAATCAAACTTTTGCAGCTTTTTATAGTTTATGGTGCTGCTAAAGATTTGGTATTATGATTTTGTGAATATATTAATCATAATTATTATAAAATCTTATCATAACTATTAGTATTGACTTAAATAGTCTGAAGAACGGTTTTTTGGACTTGCCCTAGATTGCCTTTTTCTTAGCCTTCGGGTCTTTTTGGAAGATTTTATTTTGTTTAGTTTATATTCGCCGTCCAACAGTGCATTGCTTTTTTTGTGCACTGATAAAATAACCGTCCACCTACGTATAATATGCTTGACTGCTGATTTTGTCACTATCATCATCGTCGTCGTCGTCATCATCACCATCATCATCGTCGTCGTCGTCATCATCATCATCATCATCATCATTGTCGTACTTTGTCACAGCTTACAAATATAAGGGTAGAAAAGGGTACCTGAGACACAACGTTTCGATTCATAGAATCTTCAACGGGCTCACTGCGCTCACCTGTGACTACGCACTTGAGTGGGCACCTGTTGTTCATTCTGCAGTGCATATTTGCTTATTAGTCCCCGAGCCGAAGGTTCGGGGAACTATTGTTTTTGTCTGGTCCGTCCGTCCGGCGTCCGTCCGGCCGTCCGGCTATTCGTCCGTTTTTCTCAAAAACTATTCAGTCTATCATCATCAAATTTGGTATCCTAGTTTGCCAAGATGCAAGCTATCCACTGATGTATTTAGTTTTACATTACCCGCTGTGCCCTAGGCCCTTTGTGTCACAGGCCCGCTATGTCCCACTTCTTTCCGGCCGTCCATCCGTCCGGCGTGCGTCCTGTTTTCAGTTCTCAATGGTCTCCCCGCTGTGTGTACAGCCGACACATTCCGATTTCGGAGTAGCTCGGCGATGCTGCGAGGGGACTTTGCAGCCGCTCAGCGATGCACTTGTATAACCTTTTTTGTGTATTTTAGCTTACTAGTATGTATTTGTTATCCTTTTTTACTGTTTTTTGTTTACCTGGATCCTATAAATGAGAGTAGATTTGTGTTTTGCTATATACGTGGTCGAACTTTATGCGGTGACAGTCCTGAGATAACCATAGCTGTTGACGGGACTGTAACAGACTAACTAAAGGGCTTCGCACACTAGCGTCAAGATCTCGAGATCGCGGCGATTTTTTGCTGCAAGGCGCAGTTTGATGCGCCGCTTGCGTGTGAGAGATTCGCGGCGCGGCAGGATTTTTGATGCGTAGCTGCGCGATTTTTTGTTGCTCGAGAATAGAACCGGCTCTAATTTTGATGCTCAAGATCGCAGAGATCGTGAAACTATCCAATCACAACGGACGGAAGGACCATAACTCTGATTGAAGAAAAAAAGGGCAGACTTGCTCGAGCCCGAAATAAAGCGTCTGACGCTAGAGTAATCTTTCCTTGCTTTCCAAATAAGGAAGTTCGAGCGACAAGAGGCGAAGCGACAAGAGTCGTGTGTGAGAACACCACTGCCTCGCTACAATGTGTGCTGTGATGCAGGCGTCAACGCGTCAAGGCGTTGCTCTGAGAAACAATTGACGCCTGATGCTAGTGTGCGAAGGCCTTAACTAACTAACAAATACAGCCATCAACCCTGCCCTCACCACACCCCAATGAAGATTCTATGAATCGAAACGTTGTGGCTCCCCTCCTCGGGTACCTTTTTCTACCCTTATATTTGTAAGCTGTGTATTATACTGCTTCAAATACTATTTTTCTCGCACTTCAGCTTAATTGAGGGGGGGGGGGGGGGGGTTATCTTCTCTGGAGACCATTTCTTGTCCAGCTCGCTGTCGAGTTTCTTTGCACCGATTCTGTTGAGCTAATCTATGCAATTTGAAATACTGAAAGTTGTGAACATTTTTTTTTTTTTTCTGTGTCTTCTAATGTTTATATTCTTAAAGGTCTCTGCTGTACACGCGAACATTTTTCAGTCTTTCCCTATGGCAACATGGTGATAGGCCAGTCATAATTCGACTTGCATTCTTATCACCGTGTTGCCGTGGGGAAAAAGTGACAAAATGTTCACGTGTACAGAGACCTTAACTAAGATATGTAAAACAACGATTATAAACTTTTATATGAAATTTTGGATGCTATTTATTTTTTAAATTAATGTTGTGAATTCCAGCTAAATCTTATCATTATTTAAAAATAAATATGATATATGCATTAATGAGTGACTTATCGGGGTATGTGTATTGGAATGTACATAAATATACTTCATAAACTTTTTTTAATTGGTTTTTTTTCTGGTACTCTTTTTTTATTTCATCCTTAAGATGTTGGAGTGTGTTTTGTCATGGGTCTTTGTGGTTATAAGAAAATTCTTTTTTTCCAGGGACTGAATATTTGTGATCGTGCACAGGAAAAACAGACATAAGTCGCTCAGAACGTTTTTGATCAAAAGTCAAAAATAGTGAACCTCCCTTACCAATTTTCTATTTAGGGCATATTTATGTGTGTTTTTGTATGTATTCTACTAGTGATTGATGAATGATGTTCGTCCGTCCCAAGGGATGAAGACCATCCGTCAACAGTTCCAATGTTTAAAGGGGTTCAGGATGTGGGGTGGGTCCGAAGATGACTGATGAGTCCGATGCGGGGCCTTGAAGGTTTTGTGACAGTGGGGACAGGAAAGAGAGTTGAGGGGGTCTGTTGGAGTTGGAGAATCGTTGCAGCTGTTCGTGCGATTTTGTTCGCGCTTCTCGACGTGCCTGGGCTGTCTCGATTCGGTGAGCCTCAAACTTGGCAGCTCTTGGTGACTGCACCACGCCATGCTGGTCGGTTTGGGGCCAATGTTTCCCCAGGAGAAAATGTTGATGTCAAAGTCCTTCTACCAGTATTCACAACACGAAAGGCAATTTTGAATGATTTTTTGTTTATTAATTTTGATTGTTATTAAACCAAATCAATTTTTTAAAAAGCTGCCAAATTCTGTCTTCTATGGCCGATTTCTGGAAATAATCTAACTTGAATGTCAAACCTCAAAGAGCTACAAAATCAAAACTAAACTAGATAAAGTAACTCGATTTCATTTCGTGAAAATTAGAGTTGATTACCTCGACTTAGCTTACTCGGTCAAAAGTATGGCAACCATGGCGGCATGGCGTCGAAGCTTGAAACCGCAGGATGCCAGTCAGCGACTTGCAAACATGTTGTTTTAAGAAAAATACGGGGTGGCCAGTTGCTACAACGTGATAGAACTTGCAAACTGTGACGTAAAAATATAAATTAAATCAAAATTAGAACGACGCACTGCGTTCTACGTGCTGCGTGACTCCTCAAACACACGAAGCGAGGGCTGGGGGGGGGGGGGGGGGGGGGGGTTACCCGATGGTAGAGTAACTTCCCCTGTTTGAACGATTGAATTAGGCGAGATCACTACTCCCACAGGTCATGAAATTACTCCCTTTAATTATTTCCGAACAATTCCTGTTGTAACAATAATAATAAGGCACACAATGTGACATCCAAGCTATGAGTCTCCTCAAACACAAGAAGCGAGGGCTGGGGGGGGGTACCCGATGGTAGAGTAACTTCCCCTGTTTGAACGATTGAATTAGGCGAGATCACTCCCACAGACCATGAAATTACTCCCCTTAATTATTTCCGAACCATTCCTATTAACGGGCGCCTCAGTGTCGCGGAAACACCTCGGTAATCCTGACAGTTTTACGCAGTCTCTTCTCTTCTTATTCAAGTTACTGGAAGAGTCTTCTGTATAGTGACCACCTCGCAATTACGGACAGTTTTGGGGCCAGTCTGTAGGGTGGTCGCAATACTGAGGTTCCACTGTATCCAGTATAGTGACCACCTCGCAATTACGGACAGTTTTGGCCAGTCTGTAGGGTGGTCGCAATACTGAGGTTCCATTGTATCCAGTATAGTGACCACCTCGCAATTACGGACAGTTTTTTGGCCAGTCTGTAGGGTGGTCGCTTACTGAGGTTCCACTGTATCCAGTATAGTGACCACCTCGCAATTACGGACATTTGTTTTGGCCAGTCTGTAGGGTGGTCGCTATACTGAGGTTCCACTGTATCCAGTATAGTGACCACCTCGCAATTACGGACATTTGTTTTGGCCAGTCTGTAGGGTGGTCGCTATACTGAGGTTCCACTGTATCCAGTATAGTGACCACCTCGCAATTACGGACATTTGTTTTGGCCAGTCTGTAGGGTGGTCGCTATACTGAGGTTCCATTGTATCCAGTATAGTGACCACCTCGCAATTACGGACAGTTTTGGGGCCAGTCTGTAGGGTGGTCGCTCACTGAGGTTCCACTGTATCCAATGTAGTGACAACCTCGCAATAACGGACAGTTTTTTGGCCAGTCTGTAGGGTGGTCGCACTACTGAGGTTCCACTGTATATGTAATAGGTATGCAGAAATTTCAGTATACTGCTGGCACCGTTCCCCCAGCCTACGGGACTCAGAAGTTAGAGCATTTGAAATGCAATGATAATAGAATTCTAGAAAACTTTTTTGTCCCTATGTCTTTGATGTGAACATTTAAAATCAAAACCAGTTAAAATAACTTGGTGTTTGATTAATATGTTCTTTAAAAAATTTTAAAAGAAGAAATAAAGAGTGCTAGCTTAGATTTTCCTCCTTATATACATATATATACAAAATGTTATATAAGCCTGCCGGAATAGCAGCTGCAGTCATATTCGGAAACGAAAAACAGGCATATACACGCTAGTCCGGGTGATTTCTTGTTTGGTTGGTTGGTTGGGTTTTTTTCAATTTATCTTATGAACTATTCGAATAATGTAATGCTTAGCCAGCCGCGAGGAAAAATCTGGTTAATGTTTTCGTGCTTTTCTGTTTGTTCCTGACTATCTGACAGACTGGCTGT
>CM065709.1:27657468-27662468 GCA_017654935.2 Phymorhynchus buccinoides | reverse complement strand
ATTAAGAAAGAGCACTCCAAAACACTTGTGTTCGCTCAATTTGCTAAAATCATCCCGTATTTTTTCACGATAAACTAAAGAATATTTGCTGTGGCAAGCTTGTTGTTTCGGTCTTCCATTTTTAAAGTTCAAGTCTCGTCACGCGAGATATAAAAAAAAAAGCAGGAAGTATTGATATTTCCCATGATCCTTCAAATAGTTTGTCGCTTGCTACCTCGATAGCAGCCACAAAACGTTTTCGACAAACGTCGGCAAAAGCGGTGTTTATTAGTACCGTTTTTGCCGATTAGCGCTCATGCTACGTAACGTTAGCCCTTGTGAAACGGACCCTGGTAAGGCCCTCCAAGACACGTGACCTCCCATTCGCTGCGTGACTAATAACGACGAATGTGTCGTCTGCTTCCACTTTCAACAGACGACACGTTTTCTGAACTGCTGTCAGCACGAAGCTAAGTACTGTATCACGAAATCTTATTTCTTCCTTTCCAAACAAAAACATACCCACTGTCGCTGCATGTGTCAAGGCAGTTTTGTCCAGGTAATAATTACTGTAAGCTATTTGTTTCATAGTCTTATTAACTACCTTATAAGCATGTGTTGTGTCCTTGGGAATACCGTAACATTTTGATTGCCACTCGAGTCTAGACTAACGTCCGCTGTGGAGTAGGTAGTATAACGATTAATTTCTCTTCTGTTCTTTTGTAACGCGGGTATTATTGGAAATGTTACGATGTGGTTGGTTGTGGGTTTTTTTTAGTACCGCATGTAAAGCTACTTCAAGTTGTTTGTCCTCTGCCAACGGGAGAGGACTATGGTCAACTTAGGACGCTGATTTGACCGTCAGGGGGCAGTCAAACCAGTAGGGGTGTGAAGAGAATATGCTACCTCTATGAGATAAGTAGTCCTAGCCGCGTAGCCAATCAGAATCGTTTGTTTGTCCGCCATTGTGAATCATTACGAAACTAAGTGCATGGCTTTGTACATCGATTTCTCTGCAAATATGTAGATTTACACCCTCCTGCTCTATTTCTTGGTTCTTTCCGTGGTTAGGGATAGGGTTAGGGTTAGTAGTAATCACGTGAGATAAGTAACTGTTCTAATGCGCATGCGCAGAGGTAAATATTTCATACGACTACTTATTTATCATGACAGGGGCTTAGCACGTGATATTCTTAGTTGGGGGTAGTGAGAGTGAGAGGGAGAGGTAGATTCCCTCCCCCTCTCTCTCTCAGTACCCCCAACAAAGAATATCACGCGCCGGGAGGGTGGTGGTGGAACAGTAATGCTATGAAGCCTATATGTTTGTTCCCACAGCAAACATAAGTCTAGTTTTGTTTTGTTGTTTTACGGTATGTAAGAAATGTCAGAGCATTTTTGTTTGTGGCTCAAGCCACAAACCTATAACTCACTTTGTCGGTCGGTCGGTCGGTCCAAAATTGTCGCACATTTTGACAAAATTGTCGCACTTCAAATCGAGGCTACACTTCAAATAGAGGCCGCTCTTTAAAATGATGTATTTTAAAAAGCGTACAAAATAATAAACATACGTAATACAGACACTACAACAGACACGACGAGTATGCGGTGCTTCTTTTGATGAGAATAAGTAGGATACATAGTTTTAAATGTTTTCCAAAAGATATAAAAAGTTACGAAATGGTGCAGAGATAACATTCTGGTTTACAGATTAAAACTATTGAAAAGCCAGGGGAGGTGACTCATGATTGGAGTGGTAAAAATAGACCGCTATTGCGATTTCGCGCTTGTTTTTAATGTTTCGTGTGTCTGTGTTTAATGGCACATGCTGACCAATGTGTGAGACTGCATCTCCGTACGGAAATCTTGGAGAGCAACAAGAAAGTGCTGTATCAGCAAAATGGAGGAGACTATTTCAGGTTCTATTCCTGGGATAAATTTGTCAGTGTCAAAAGTCCTGGCGGGGGGGGGGGGGGGACAATATCACGCGCTAAGACCCTGCTGGTTTGATTGCCCCCCTGGCGGTAAAATGCGCGTCCTAAGCTGCTCATTGCGGTCGTTCGAATCGTCGTTTCAGGAGTAATTACTGTAAAGTGCGGGTGTAGGGGAAGACGGGGTAAAAAGCGCATGGGCGGGTAAGAAGCCCACCCCAATTATCATGAAATACAGAAAATTTCAGTCACATTTGCCCATGAGACGAATGCTAGACATTAACGCTCGTCTCATGGGCAAAATGAGACTGAAATTTGCTTCATTTCATGAGATAATTGGGGTGGGCTTCTTGCCCGCCCATGCGCTTTTTACCCCGTCTTCCCCTAGATTGTTTGATCAGACTTCAGTTTCAGGGGTGTTTGTTTCTGCAAAAGTCACAGGACTCGCAAAATGCTGCCGCGCGGCTCGGCTGGTTGATCTAGCGTTTTCACACTCTAGTTTTTATTATCAATGCTTTGAACGACTCAGACTGGTCATTTGCTGGGGCTGGGGGTTTGCTTTTTGCTGAAGAAAGAAGTTAGAGCTCCAAAGGGGATTTTCGTTGCTCCTGAATCTTTTTTTTTCAGACTTCAGTATTGGATAGAAATTTTGAAAAAGGTGAGAGGTTTTCTTCTTCTTTTTTTTAGCTTTTTTTTTTTTTTAATGCATATTGCGGTTTTGTTGTTACTGTTGGAAATAATTGCAGTTCTCTTGCGGGTGTGTGTGTGTGTGTGTGTGTGTATGTGTGTGTGTGTGTGTGTGTGTGTGTGTGTGTGTGTGTGTGTTTTCGTGTGTGTGTGCGTGTGTGTGTGTGTGTGTGTTTTCGTGTGTGTGTGTTTTCGTGTGTGTGTGTGTGTGTGTGTGTGTGTGTGTGTGTGTGTGTGTGTGTGTGTGTGTGTGTGTGTGTGTGTGTTTTCGTGTGTGTGTGTGTGTGTGTGTGTGTGTGTGTGTGTGTGTGTGTGTGTGTGTGTGTGTGTGTGTGTGTGTGTGTGTGTGTGTGTGTGTGTGTGTGTGTTTTCGTGTGTGTGTGTGTGTGTGTGCGTGTTCTCTTGCGTGTGTGTGTGTGTGTGTGCGTGTGTGTGTGTGTGTGCGTGTGTGTGTTCGTGTGTGTGTGTGCGCGTGTGCGCCCGCGAGTCACAGTGTGTGTCACTGTTTTTCTAAATATTATATTTTCCATAATTATTGTACCATGAACAATTAAAAAGTCTCGTTTCTTATATTGAGTATTGCTTTAATCTCTCTCTCTCTCTCTCTCTCTCTCTCTCTCTCTCTCTCTCTCTCTCTCTCTCTCTCTCTCTCTCTCTCTCTCTAAAATTCGATGGCTTAGAGTCAAAACGGACTATCTTTAGATAGTCCATTGACTTATTATTGAAGTTATTGCGAAAACTAAGAACTTGTATTTTAAAAGCCTGCAAATAATATAAAATGGGGATGATGCTTTTCATATTTCTGCAGTCTTTTGTTAAATACAAGTTGTTGCTTTTCGCAATAAGTTAAACAATACGCCAATGGACTATCTAAAGATAGTCTGTTTTGACTCCAAGCCATCGTGACTTATCCAATCTCTCAGGTGAGTGGGTGCGAACTTGGTAATAGGGTACGGGTGTAAGTAATTAGGACGTGACTTTGATTAATAATTATGAAAACCTCGGTGTTCGTTCTTTAATTTAACGTCTATCCACCTTACAGTATATGTGTATGATTATGTGCAAATGTCCATTTAACAGGGTTTGTGGGTGTGCGTGTAGGAAGGTACGGAAGGATTGTTAGTCTACGCATGCATATAATTTACATGAATAAATGGGGTCAGGGTATGTGTAATGATAATAATAATAATAACTCTTATATAGCGCCGTTCTCCTGGCGCAGCAGGACTCACAGCGCTTTACAAAAAACATACATACAATAATCATGAAGAAAAACAACATAATTATACAAAAGTGGAAACACAACCATACAAAAATCCATGAAAAAAACAAATGAAAAAACCCCAAAACAATTAGTGTATATGAGTACCTATATGATTTAGGCCCTGTATTAGTAAAACGTTAATGAAATACTTAAACTGATAACTATTTCTAAACATTTAAAGGTGGGAAAACCCCCAATAAATGAACAATATTAAACTCCAAAAATGGAAAGTAAAATACTTAACAAGCACATCAAAGCAAAGGTCCAATGAGAGACTTAGTGCGATTTTTCTCACGCCAGAGGGCATGACGCTCGTGTGGGGCTAATTCTCCCTATATTATTAGTTGGGGATAAAGAAAGAGAGAGAGGCAGTGAGTGGTCCTACCATCACTCTCTCTCTCACTACGCCCAAGTAAGAAAATCGCGTGATAAGCCCCTAGTGCATTGACTGCCCTCTGGCGTGAACAATATCGCCATAGGTTGACCATTGGGCTCCTAATAAGTCCCCGAACAACTTCTAGAACCTCGGTGTGACTCATCGTTAGACACGTTTGTGGCGGTTACAGGTCTGTTGAGACTGTTATTGCCTGCGTGGTTTGGTGGTTTTTTTTCAGACAGACAGAATCGCAGACAGAGAGAAACAAGAAAAACATGCAAGGGGCGGACCAAATGATTTGTAAGGGGGAGTTTCCGCAAGGAGGATTCCAGGGAGTTGCATAGGTCCTGGGTTAAGGTTTAATGGGGGCCGGGGGGGGGGGGGGGGCATAGCCCCCGCAAACCTGTGCAATTTATTGATCATTAAAGCAAAAATGGAGCCGTTTTCTTACTTTTTATCCTTGCATAAGGTGCATGCCTGGGGCAAAGGGTTTTTTCCAGAAACCCCGGAAACCCCCCTCAGATCCGCCCCTGACATGACACACTGAAAAATGACAAAGAACGACAAGAGAGAAAACCCACCAGATCACGTGTCAAAGTCACGGGTTTCATGTGTTTCCCTCTTATAGCTGGTAAGAAATCTCGTTTTGACCAGGTTTGACTTCCATACAAATGCCCCCAAATTGAAACCGAAACATCATTTTAAAGAGCCGCCTCAATTTGAAGTTGGTGGGTCAGTGTGCCTTTAACCCTTTCACTGCCAGTCA
>CM065709.1:27649968-27652468 GCA_017654935.2 Phymorhynchus buccinoides | reverse complement strand
CTCTCTCTCTCTCTCTCTCTCTCTCTCTCTCTCTCTCTCTCTCTCTCTCTCTCTCTCTCTCTCTCTCTCTCTCTCTCTCTCTCTCCTCTCTCTCTAAAAAAAACCCCACCAAAAAAACACACTGATTATGATTATTGTCCTTTGCCGATCTACGAACGCAAAGGAGTATGAATTCGTTCGTGTATGTTTCTTTGTTTATTTGTTTGTTTGCTTGTTTTGTTTGTTTGTTGTTGTGGTTTTTTTTTTTCTGTCTGTCCCAAGGGTATCTCCCGAACCGCTTATCAGAATCGCTTCAAATTGTGTGCGGTGGTGTGTCACCATGAGAGGAAGGCATCCGCGCATAAATTATCGCCGTCGTGACCTTGTTTATTATTGTCCCAAGGATATCTCCCGAACCGCTTGACAGAATCGCTTCACATTTTCTGTGGTGGTGTGTCACCATGCGAGGAAGGCATCCGTTCCACTCGGGTCTGTTTCAGGCAGCCAGAACTGCCGCATCCAGGGCAAGAAGCACAACCTGTGCGGGTACTGCCGCTACGCGCGCTGCCTCTCCCTGGGCATGTCCAAGACCGCCATCAAAACGGGACGCTACACCCAGCAGAAGCGCGCCCAGGACTCCCAGGAAGTGCAACGCCTGGAATTGGCGCGCGAAGGTTGGTCAAGCCTTTCAAAGGTGGACCCTGACGGATGAGGGGTGTTTTGCAAGAAACCCGTCGAGATCACCAGAAAAACAGCCTTTTCAAGTGAGGATCGGAACACTCACTTTGCTCTGGTTTTCCTAGAAATCAAACCGTTTAAAACGGTGATTCCTCCTTGGCGGAGATGCCGGAGAAAGTAGCCATTTTGGATGGGGTGGGTGGATGACACTCTTTGTGGTTGAAGTGTTTTCTTTTTTTGTAGTGCAGTATTAAAAAAATTGGAGCTGTTTCCTTTGCTGTGAGCGAAACTCCTTTAGATAAACTGTATAAAATTTAAAAATTAAAAAAAGGCTTGTATTGCGAAAATTTCGTGCGAACGATTTGGTCTAAACGCAGGCGGCCATTAGAAAAGAGACGTCACATGCCTTCTCTTTTGGTGAAATAATTTGACTTCCAGCACCTCCGCCAAGAAGGAATCGCCGACTTGACGGTTTGATTTCTAGGAAACCAGAGCAAAGTGAGTGTTGCGACCTCTGTAAAGGGTGTTTTCCTGGTGATCTGGACGTGTTTCTTACAAAACTCATCCGTCAGGGTGGCCCTTAAAGCTTCATCGTGTGGTGGTGGTTGAAAAAGAACTGGGTGATATATGACGTATTTCTTGCAGCGATGTGATAGTTTTTTAAACCCTTAAATTCCCTTGAATACAGTGGCTGCTCACGTGGCGGGGTAATCAAATACGGTCTCACACACACACACACACACACACACACACACGTAGTGTTCTCATCTGCAGCTGACGCGTGCGTACCATAGTGTTCAAGTGCTTCGGCTGTTGGGATGATCCCTGGAGTCTTTTAGCCAGGGTAAGACAACAACAGCAAACCCTTAAAGCGATAAGACCCGACCCCAAGAATCGGGTCACGCTAGTCCGTGCGAGGCGGCGCGCGAGCCGTGCTGCCTCGCACAATAGGGGAAAAAGAAGGGATCGGTTCGGTTCGGTTCGGTAGTTTAATTTAACGTCTTTTCACCAATAGTGATATTAGACACACAACAAAAACCAAAAAGTATTAATAATTAACAAAACTAATGCATAAAATACAAGAGTGTCTAGTAGCAAGGCGTCAAAAAATCATAACAAT
Organism: Phymorhynchus buccinoides; assembly: GCA_017654935.2. Lineage (NCBI taxonomy): Eukaryota > Metazoa > Mollusca > Gastropoda > Neogastropoda > Raphitomidae > Phymorhynchus > Phymorhynchus buccinoides. The sequence goes on along the minus strand of CM065709.1, from coordinate 27,650,691 downwards.
TTGGCAATTTCAGAATTTGCTATAACAGTAGCAATATCAAAGACGAAAGGGCTGGATAATAATTGACTGTCATTCTCATAATTCACTAAGTCAATAGACTTTTTTTCTCTAAAGTGATGTTAAAATTGAGCATTCTTTTAACAAATGATGTTCTGATATAGGATTACCACAATTACAGGAAACATAAGAGTATTTAGTGAAACAAGAAGGGACGAAGTGCTGCTTTTGCCAGCAGCGACGCGAAATGAGGCCACTCGTGAGTGAAAATCCGTTTAACGTCCTCCGGTCTGAAACAGACACATATGGGACATTAGTAGATATAAAGATGGTGGGAACGATCCTGGAAGCAATGCCCGGAGGCAGTGCACCTCCAGGAAAGTCCTGAATTTTGAACGATACATATGTATATAAGGGGCCGCTCGGCTTGCTTCCCTCCTTTTATACCCCTGGTGCGGCTTTAAATGATATCTTACGTGTTATAGTGTTATAATTCTGTATTTGCACCCTAGTGTCATTGTGTAGCAAACCTTTGCACCCTAGTGTAAATATTGTAGAGATACGTATAAGCTACTTTTTATCACGTGTATTGATTGTTGATGACGAGATGTATTCCAGATTTTGTTATTTGATTGACTGCTATAAGTTAGTAATGGTTATTGATCTTCTCTCTCTCTCTCTCTCTCTCTCTCTCTCTCTCTCTCTCTCTCTCTCTCTCTCTCTCTC